>VZSV01000068.1:2828810-2853138 GCA_013398735.1 Nothocercus julius | reverse complement strand
TCTGTCCTTTGCAGAAAGAAAAATAAGAGTCAGGAAAAGTGGGGGGAAAAAAATTCCCCCCCTCTCCACAATAAGCCGCGAGGCGCCGCGTTCAGGCGAGGTGCCCGTTGTGTAACGTGGGGGCCCCGGGGCGCCCTCCCTGCCAGCCCCGCTGCCCGCGGCCGCCGCACCGGGGCCGCTGCGGCGCCGTTACGGGCTTGGCCCCCGCAGCGCCTGGGAGCCCTCACGAGAACCGAGTGCGCGGCCGGGCTCGGCCACCTGTGCCCGGCACCCCCGGCCCGGAGCTCCTGGCCCGGCTCCGCGGGGCCGAGTGAAACCCGCCGATAAATCTGGCGAGGCGGACAGGGGATTTTTGGTGGCAGTGCCAGGACTCGCACATTCCCAAGAGCGCTGCAAAAGCCCTCGCGGGAGAGAAGGAGCTGGGCTGGAAACCGCCTTCCAGGTCTCCCTGCGAGCAGCCTGCGTCCCGCTTCCTAGGGAGAGCGTCGAGCTGCTTTTCAAGGGAAATTAGCTTAGAGGAGAATATTTTCTCTTACAGACGTGGGCTCCTCTGGTTGCCTGGAAGCCTGACTTCCTGAAACCTGCTCCTTTCTGGCACTTGCAAGGAGGCTCACAATAAAACGGACTGTGGCTTTGAGCTGAATATATATATATATACTTTTAATACCATTCCGAGTTTCTGTTTCACGAGTCAGATGGGGAAAGAGATGAAAGGCTGATACTTGTGCAACTTTATTTCTTCTTTCTAACTCTTGAGTGGCTCCTTTTGCTATGGAAACAGGCTTCTTTCCCGGGAATCAGTGGGAATTGGAGTGGAACAAATGAAAAAAGGAAGGATGATGACTGCTAACTGCTTTTCCTTGTTTGTTTGTTTATGATGCCGTTTGCTTCATCCTCCTAGGAGCAGTTCCGTAAATGGGAATATTCAAATGTGTTTCTCTTTTAAATCCAGGGATGTTTCTTGTTACTAGCTGTTGTGCAACACTCGCAGTTACTTGCTCCAGTTTAAGCCTCCTGCTCCTTCCCAAAGCAGGTTGGGGTCCTCAGCTCCTGCCTGAGCTCCAATGCAGCCCAGGTGAACCCTGTGCCTGCTCGGCTGCTCCTGGGAGTACCCCGAGTGAAAATGAATTAGTCTCATCCAAAGGAAATATTGCCTTTAATGAGTGCAATAGCTGCTTATATCCCCTAGATTTGCTTTGGTTTAAATTAACTTGCACCACAGATTAGTTACAGCCGTTTTATAGGTCCACCAGGCCTTTTAGCAAAGCTATAGTCTAGAAGATAGCAATCAGAGGTGGAATGTGAAGCCTTATTACCATTTCTGCTAGTTTAATGCAGCTTCAGGGGTCAAGCCCTTGTAATCGTTGGTGCTGGTGCTGCTTGGTTGCGCATGTCTGCCCAAGAAGATGAGGGCTATCCGCATGCTTCAGGCTGTAAAGTGACCCCTCGTCCCCACGTGCAGCGGGGCTGGTGGGGGTTTTGTGCAGCGTGGCCTCCGATCGCCTTGCAGAATGAAGATACCCAAGCGGCGGCGGAGCTGCGTCTTTCTCCAGGAGCAGCCCTGTCTGAGAGGCACAGTGGCCCTCGTCCTCTTTGTGGGCAACCTCGCCTTCGTGATGGCGCAGGTGAGCGCGCCGTCTTGCTGGGGCAGGGGTCTGCTCGGGTGTTTTGAGGTGGGTTTGTGGGTGCTGGGTGTGTAGGGTGCTGAAGGAGAGCTCCAGGCTCTCCGGCTGCCTGTGCCGGGGGCTTGCTGAGCTCCTGGTTCTTCCTGTGACCCCTTTCATCTGTGGGGGGAAAAAGGGTTGTGGTTTATGGTCTGGGTATAAGGTTACTCCAAATTCAACAGGCTGTTCTGTCGGGTCTGCCAGGGTCAGAGAAAGTCGTGCTACTGGGGCTTAGTGAATTGTTACGAGTAATGTGGGAATGGTGGGATCTGGTGGCATACATCAAGTCCGCAGCGAGGGCATGCGACTTGACTTGTCTCTTGTGAGCCTGGTGCTAACCTGCGTTGCCTGTGGCTGAGTGCACGCACAGGTCGTTACGGAAGGCCTAAAAGGCAACAACCCGATCTTGAGTCTCAGTTTTCCTTCCTTGGTTCCTGCAGTGGTTGGAGCTCATGGTTGCTTTGCCTAAAACTTTGCTTTTGCTGCAAGCACAGAATTAATAGAAACAACTTGACAACAGACTATTCTGCATGGGGAGGGGGGAAAAAATATCTGTTGCCCCTCAACAAGCCATTTCTTAGGGGTGGACATGTGATGGTGACAGGGCAGAGGAGCCTAGATGCAGCGCATGTTGAAGAGCTTGAGCTCTTGCTTTGGCCTCCAGCAGCTCCTCTCTTGAAGTGCTGCTCTGACAAGCGCAACCAGCACCTTGTGTGTGTTGCTTCTCATCAGCCCGTTGGAGCTGGGGCTAAGGACCCTCCTGAAGTGGTAATCTCTGTTGGGCTCCTCTGGTCTGCTAGTGTCCATAGGAAAGACTGTCTGGTTGCTGAGTGGGATGGGAGGTGGTTTCTCCTCTTGCTTCATCCTCAACCTCCCCTTACAACAGGGTTTATGTTCTGCCCTGTGTTTTGCAAGGGTTGGTTTAAGCTTTTGGTTAAGTCCTTGGCTTTAACTGACTCTTCAGCCTCCTGAATTTATTGTGGACCAGTTTTAGCACTGCAAGAGCTGGAGAGATTAGAGCTTGGTGTTTAGCTCTGTTCTGCCAGCTGAGCTAAACAATGAATACTTCCTTTCCCAAGGCATCCTAGAAATTGCCATTTCATTCTAACTAATGAAAACACTATTGAGAAAATGCAGCATTTCTTGCAAATGGAGACCTCAGATTTGACCTCAAATGCAGCAGAAAATGCCCTGTTCGCTCTGTGAGAAACACAAAGCTACAGAAAAGCCCAAGTAGGAGATTCTTACAGATCATACATGTTGACTACCTTAGTGTTTGGATGCCCTAGTGATGGGTGCTCTAGAAAACCCCTAAGTAGTGAGGCTGTGTGAAGGCCATTCCTCCACTTTCACTTGGAGGAATGATCCCACTGGTATGGGAGACCTGTACTTCTTGGTCTGCTGGGAGTTGGCATGTTGGATATTGGGTTTTTGTTTGCAGCGGTCACTCTAGCCATGCTGCCTCGGCAGTGTGAGTGCTGAGCACTTCCTCTCTCCCAAACACGAATGCTGGCATTGCAAACAGGACCTCGCGCAGACATCGAACAGCCTGGAAGAAGGCGCAGACGTCACTGCGTACTGGTGGGGCGAGTGGACCAAGTGGACCGCGTGCACCAGGACCTGCGGGGGAGGCGTCAAATCCCAGGAGAGGCACTGCCTCCGGCAGAGGTACCATGGGCACAGCAAGTGACTCCTTCCCTGCAAGGGAGTAGGAACGAGGGGATAAAAACCCTGGCAGCAACCCTAGTGAAGTCATCCGTGGCCTTTAGTGCTCATATGCTGGAGGTAAATTTGATCCTGAAAGTCATCCCTTGATAGGTGTAGCCCTGGTGAGAAGGGGTTGTTGGGCAAACCCCACCTTTGCAGAAGGTAAGTGTGCCTTTGAGTGCTCGGGCAAGAGGAGCCTGTGCCTGGGACTCCTCCTGGGAGGACCAGCTGAGTAGCTCCTGATGCTTTTCCAGCAGGAAGTTGGAGTAGACGGGCAGTAGAGGTGTGTAAGCCCATCCGTGGGGCTCCTTGGACATGGCAATGTAGGGTTGGACTTGGGGCTGCTGGTCTAGGCTGCTCCCATGCATGGTGTGTTCCATCTGGGCAGGTCGTAAGACCATCCAGAAGTTACCTTGCAAACCTTGCCCCTGGGGTCCTCCTTCCCTGTGATACCCCTCCAAGATGTTGTAATTAATGACCCAAGTAAAGCCCAGGAGACCTTTGCTACTGACTGCAGTGAGAGCCTGGTGTATCTCTGTGGCTTGTCCACATGGACACAGAGACCATGTGGAAGAAAGGAATGAGCCTTTTATTTGAAGAAGGGAAGAGGAGAGAGTTCCTGACCCCCTGTCTAACCATCGTTTCTTTATTCAGAAGAAAGTCAGTGAGTGGGCTTGCTAATAAAACTTGCACTGGAACATCCAAAAGATACCAACTCTGCAAAGTACAAGTAAGGATATCCTTTTTCTCGCTGGAACACTCAAAACAAAGCTTGCTTAGTGCAATGGCCCTTATGGGTCCCTCCCAAGAAGGGCTGCCACCTGTCCCGTAACGGTCACTTGGTCATCCCCTTGTCCCACTGAGCAGCTGGAGTTTTTCCTTGTTTTTTCCTCTCCACCAAAAAGTGCTTTGGGCCCTTTGCTGGAGCTGGGAGGGGATGTGAAACCCGGCAGGGTCCTTGCTCTGGGAATTTCCTTCCCCCAGCCGGGATGCTTGGGCCTTCAGCCTCCTGGGGAGGAGGAGGAGGTGGCAGCAGCCTTGCGGCCAGGCTGTGACATGTTCGTTGCAGCCAGTCGAGATGCACCAGAAACCTCTTCTGCGTTTTGTTTTCATGAGGATATTAATGTATCCCGCTTTAGGAGTGCCCTGCGAACGGAAGGAGCTTTCGAGAGGAGCAGTGTTCATCCTTTAACTCCCATGTGTATAACGGACGAACATATCAATGGAAACCTTTATATCCTGGTAACAAGACATTCTTTGTGTGTTTCTTAACACTTCGCCAAAATATTTTGATAGTTATGATGCTGCAGACTGCAGGAAGGCCCCTCAACTGATGTTTTAAAGTGCTTTTCAGAGACACATCCGGTTATCTTTGGAGTTGAAAGGAGCGTTTTACAGCTACAGGGTAGCTCAGAAATAAAATAAAATGGCAAAAAAAGAGTAGTGGCTGCAGTCCACCCTGGTCATCATTGCCAAGGACTGGAGAGCTAAAGGGATGGAGGAGGATGGGAGCAGGGGGAGATGCTCCACGCTGGCCAGGAGCATCTGCTTTACATGCCCCACGTCCCTTGAACTGTGACCTTCACTGGCCTCCTGCATGTCCGTGACATTTGTCTGCTCCTACGCAGTTTGTGCATGCTGACAGATGTCACTGGGATGAAATGAGTCAGCTCATCCGTGCAGATGAAGCTGCACAGATGACTTGGAGTCATCTCCAAGAGGCTGAGATGTACATATTTTAGGTACCTAACTCCCATCAAAATAAAGCTTTAAAAATTCTTGGCCAGCTTCAAGAATTTCTTGGGGCCCTTGGGAACCCGAGACCCCTTTGCTTGCGGGGAGTTAAGTTCCTAAGTGTAGGTTTATTAGGATTCCCAGAAGCATTTAACTGTCTAACCCCAATTTCTATATTCTAGGTGTCTCTGTACATGCTTAGCAGCTATGCTTAATGAAATGACTTGTTGCCTCCTCTGATGTGATAAATCTTTGCAATCTTGGTAAAACTTAACCCACAGAATGGGACATGCTGGCTAATGATAGCCATTTGGCCAGTTTTGTCCCTTTCCTATGGCAAGGTGACAGTTTCTTTATTCTGGTGAATAATCTCAAATAGTGACTACGTTTAGTTACAGTGAATTGTTTTGTGTTTTAGCAGGCGTTCAAGTGGCTCCTGGGTGATTTGTTTTGAAATTGATGCTGTCTTGGGCGCGCAGGCCAGTGGGTATATAACTGCTCCCTAATTGGCTGAGTGTAATGTCTTAGCACTGGGTTTCTGATGCAGATAAGAATTTGTCACTTGTTTCCTGTGGGTATTATACAGGATATGTTGGACGTATGTGGTCTTGCGACTGTGCTGGTGCATGTGGCCACCCAATTATCTGCAGGAAGCAAAGGGCAAATGTAGTCTGGCTTAGATTAATATTAATGAAAAGTGTTCCTATTTTAAACTGCTATCAATTTTTTAAAATGTAGTTTTATATGTGTATCTCCTTATCACAATATATGTCTGTTAGCCTAACTTGCATATCAATATTTAATACATGTATAAGCATGCATATGTTTGTAATATGTGTGCCACTGCTGCAAATCTTTGCACAGACTAGTGGCCCTCACTGCTCTGATGTGTCCTGAGGGCCAAGGCTCGCAATGCGGCCGAGAGCAGCTGTTCATGGCCATGCAAAGGCTTGCAGCAGTGGGCTGCCGTGCCATCAGAAGCCAAATCTCCTGGCCAGCCTGCGGACACCAGGGATGGCAACTTCTGAAGTGCTGGCTGCTGTGCAATTCTCTTGTTGCTGCTGTTGTTTAGCTTGGCAGAGGTTCATTTGACACTGGTAGAATGCAAGTTTGTTGTGTTTCTGCTGTTTTGAATATATCTCTATATCCTTTCCCCGTAGATGACTATGTTCACATTTCTAGCAAGCCCTGTGACCTCCATTGCACCACTGTGGATGGTCAGAGACAGTTAATGGTTCAGGCTCGGGATGGAACATCCTGCAAATACACTGATTTCCGAGGGGTTTGCGTGTCTGGAAAATGTGAGGTTGTTAAACATTATAGCAAAAATATTGTTAGTAGCATTCAGAAAATTACTATGGGTGCAATATCTGCCTGCCCCTCAATGCTCTATTTACCCTTTTTCTAGCCGATTGGATGCGATGGCATTCTGTTTTCCACCCACACTTTGGATAAATGTGGAGTTTGCCAAGGAGATGGGAGCAGCTGCACTCATGTGACTGGGAGTTACCGGAAAGGAAATTCTCATCTTGGTAAGACTTCAAGGGATCTCTTGCTTTACCTGTATCAGAGAACTGTGTGTTTTGCTAAGCCACGCTCAGGTCTTGCCAGTTGCCATCTTTTACTTTTCCCATATGTTCTATCTGTATTCAAGACCTGCTCTTATGTATTGAGGATATAGGGAAAGCCTTCGCTAAAGAAAAGCAGTAACTTTGCATGACACTTCTCAAATGTCCAAGTTTTCTCATTGAATGATGAAATAGGATTGTGTAAGAGTCCACTGTTTAGTTTTAGTCTTATTTTTGACCCAGCAAGACTAGAAATGAACGCTGTGTAATAACAGGAAGCTAGGATACTTTAAAAATCCAGGATTTCCAAAATAAGTGTGGTGTAAGGCAACAGAACTTACTTGTCCTAAATATAGTCTTCTTAGGAATAATGCTTTAATAAATAGGTCCTTTGAGAACATTAGTCAGAGCCAGCTTCCGTAACGCTGGTGGAGTTAGAGTTTCTCCTGTTAGTTTTCTAGCATTGAACAAAGAATTTGGAGGAGAAACAAGTTGTTATCCCTCACTGGGGGTGTTCTGAAAGACAAGCTGGTGCTTGGGTCCATGCTGAACCACTGGTCACCTTTTCTAGCTAACAAAGCAGGCTTTCCATGTACCTGTCCTCACACTAACCTTTGGAATTTCTGCATGCAATGACAAGTTTTGACTACTGAGAGTATTTTGTTAGATTATTTGTGGCAAAGCTTTCCTTTTCATTAATGTGTAGTTTTTCCATAGGCTATTCTCTGGTAACGCACATTCCTGCTGGAGCAAGAGATATCCAGATAGTAGAGCGGAAAAAATCTGCAGATGTTCTGGGTGTGTATAACCTCTTGGTACTTTGCTAAAAAGCATCTGCGTACTGATTAATCCTTCTCCCTCGGTAGGAATATGAACCTAGTTTTGCTGCAGACATGTGCTAAAACCACAGTCAGTGTCAACTGTAGCCACTCTGAAATGAAGAGAATACTGATTTACCCAGTCTGAAGGCCTGGACTGTGTCTTTCAATTTTGACTGCTTTATTGCAGAAACTGTTGGTCAATGTTATTTCTGCTTCAGAGTGTTGTGACAAATACACTAGTGCTAGATCATAAATGACTGAGTTCAGCTCTCTCGTGGTCTCCTTGGTCTCTTACTGCTTGGGCAATGAGCAGTGGCCAAGTGACATCAGTAGCAAGGAGATGTGACTTGCAAGTCACCCTGCTGATGTATGGGTGGCACCTGGCTGGACTCTGTGGCCAAGGAGATGGGCAAAGCCTGGTTTTCCCCACGCTCTAACAGATGCACACACTTGTTTCCCAAGTGTGGGGGACTCCTGGTGCAGGCAGTCTGATAGTCTTGTGTGCAGTGTGCAAAACCTTTACCATTTAATATTTTATGCTGTGCAAGTGCTGAAAGAGTGAGAGGTACCACAGGCTCACGAGCAACAGCAGCTTCTTGTTGCCAAGAGCTTGTGATATAGAAGACAGTGACCCAGCATTTTGAGCCTCTACCTATGTAATATGTTGCAAACAATGAATTCATCTCTATTACCATAAAGTAACAAAACCCTTAACAACTTTATGCCCCAAATGTGCAAGTGGTAATATTGCATCCTCTTACATTTGGTAGCATTAATGCTTTTCTTTCTTGTTTTAAGCTGTGGCTGATGAGGCTGGTTACTATTTCTTCAATGGGAACTACAAAGTTGACAGTCCAAAGAATTTCAACATTGCAGGCACAGTATTCAAGTACCGCAGGCCCATGGATGTCTATGAGACCGGCATAGAGTATATCGTTGCACAAGGACCAACAAATCAAGGATTGAACATAATGGTGTGCTTTGATCCAAGCTTTTAAGGTTGAATGTGATGGGACAGGGAAAAAATATGCTGAATCCTACTGACTATTATGTTCTCCCAGTTGTCTGGCTCTTAAGTGTGTTAGTTATTGGTGGACAAGTCTTGTGTACAGCAACAAGATGGCATTAGGGGAGCTGTACAGGAAGATCTGCTTGCCCAATCTAGATGGGTGGGAAGCCTCTCAAGATGGTGGATGTGGGGTCCTGGTTCACTGCAGCACAATGGGAGTAGGTTTGTGCAAGGGACTGTCCATAACCTCACACCTCATCTCAGTCTGCCTCATGAAAAGCAGAGTAATTATTAGCTCTGTCTTATGGAGTTGAAGAGGAAAGTGCAAAAAGGTTATGCAAGTTGTCCAAGTGCTTATGGTCCTTCACTGGCAGAGGAAGGAGTAAACCCTAGGGCTTCCAGCCCATGGTCTGATGCTGAGGGTAGTGCTGCTAAATAATGTTTGGCAAACTGTGCTGTACTAGGTATAAGAAGTTGACAAAATGATGGAAAGCAGACTGGAAATAGTGAAATAGATATCAACCATCAATTCCAAGACTAATCACGAGCTTTGCGTGCCATATGTCTCCTCCATCAGCTAATAACTTCACTTGTGTCTTCAGGTCTGGAATCAAAATGGCAAGAATCCATCCATCACATTTGAATATACTCTCTTGAGGAAGCCACACTCAAATCTGCAGCCCATCTACTATACCTTTTCTGAGTCAGATAGTGAAGAAAGCAGAGAGTTCGATGGAGATGTGCCATTGGGTTTTATCCAACACAACGCAACTTATTTTGGGAAAATCTCCAGGGAAAGGATAGATTTGGAGAACCAGGTGTTTGGAAGGCAGGACACAGAGGAAGATTTAAACTTGAGCAAAGGTCAGGAAACCAATGAGGTCTATGAAAGAACAGAAACTATTGACTGTGAGCCAAAACTGAAGGGCAAACAACCCAAAGGTAAGGAGGAGACTTGGGCCTCACTGTTCTGCTTTCCAGAGCTCTTTTTGAGAACTGCTTCGTTTCTTGACGTTAGTTGAAATAGCTCTGATTCTGCTGGGGTGTTTTTTGTTTGGTTGGTCTTGGTTTTTTTTGGTAGCGGGAGGGAGAAAACCTTGGAAAGTTCTTTAAAATGTCTCCCCCAATAGAGCCTCTTTGCCCTTCAGGTTCTGGTTTGTGGTGGGTGGCACCATGGCTGTTGCTAACATCCCACAGGGCTCGCTTTGCAGCCTGCCTTCCTGCCCTGTTCCTGGGGAGGAGAGAGCGAGGCAGTCCTGGATGTGTGATGTTCCCTCTCAGCTCAGCTCTGCTGTTGCCCTGGCATGGTCACCAGCTGCATCCTTTCCATCTCTTGGCCATTGCCTCCCTGCCTGGAGTACTTTCCCAACACGTCTGCGCTGTGCATGTGGGCTGAGCTCCCTTGGATTGCTCCTCCTGGCCCCCAGCTCCCCCTCCAGCTGCCCAGACCTGCCTCTGCTGCTCTGAGCTGCTTGCACCTCCTGCTCCAAATACGTTTCATCTTGTGGTCATCACTGTTTCCCCTGTTGGCTCCAATCTAGATTCAAACGTAACCAGGTCTACTTACCAGACAGACCATGATGACAGAGACTTTGACCCCAGGTTCAGCTCCAGGGAGTTTCTTTCGGAGAACGCGATCACTGACAAACTGCTGGACAAGAGCTCGGACTCTAAGGAGCTGGTTCTCAACATGACCATGAACAGTATCTTTGCCCAGGGAGACCCAGTCAACTCTGTGGGCTCACACATTGACAGCCTCTATGTTGACTATGAGGATACTGATGGCGTCGTGACCTACTCCATCAATAGCACCTACATGGAGCTGAGCAACGGCAAAGCCATCAACACATCGGCGGAGATGCCGTTTTCAAACGCCTCCGTCACCATGACCAGCCCCCAAGGAAACAGAACCCACAAAGCAAGGTAGGAGATGTGTCTTCATAGTCAATCCTATTTCTTGTTGTTCTTAACTTACACTGTGCTAAGGGTAGATCCCAATACATGTTTTCTCTGCTTCGAAGGCCAGAAGGTAAGTAGGGGCAAGATGTCATGAAAGGTTTTCACTAGGGCTTAATTGGAAAGGAAAGATCAAAGTCAGGAGCAGAAAGTTAGAGCATTTAAGCAAGAAGAAAGCTCACAATCTTCTTTAGAGGGGACGCTGACAAGTCCATGCTGGCAGTTGTCAACTTGCTCATTGCTCTCCATCTACTGTAGCATGTCATCAGAGCCCTGGCCATAAGGAAACCTCTTCCTTGTTTTGTTTTCTCTTGATGTCCAGCACAGACTCCCTCAGGACCTTCCTTCTAGCTCTCATGCAGCAGAAGTTGGTTTTGGCCCACTTGGACTGTCCCCTGGCCAGGCTCATCACTTGTGTTAGTAAGACAGGGCCTAAAGCAGCTCCTGGAAGGAGCCCTGGTTGCCAAACTGCTGCAGAAGAGGCAGAGCAGAACCATGAGGACTGTTCTGTAGGGCCTGCACTAATAGCCTGAGTTTACTGCCTCATCTGATGAATCTCTACTCTGCTGAGAGTATCCTAAAGCCGTTGATAGAGGGATCTTGAAGTGCATGTTGTACTAGCTGGTTTTAAGCTGGCAAATGCAGCAGGGAGGGAAAAGAAAGTGTAATCTGTGCTTAAAAAATGAATTCAAACAAGGGAGGGCTTGGTAAAAGGGAGCCTCAGGATAGTCCCTGTCCAAGCATCTTGTCCAGTGCCTGGGATGCTTTAGGCAGCACAAAAGTGGCACCATTGCCCAGGGTGTGGGCAAGGACAAAGCCTTTCTAGGCAATGTGGTGGCCCTTCAGCCACATGTTACCCTCCCAGAGTCTTATTCTGGGTGCTGAAAATAAAGATTAAAGCTCTTAAGTGTCAAATAGCCTGAAACAACCCAAGTTTGGCTGGATCAGTGTGAGCAGGCTCTCGTCTTCCCCATAACCACATGCAGAAGTCATGCTCCAAGGGGAAGCATCCGAAGGTGGATCAGCAGCCCCTCGGGACACGGCCAGACTGTTTATGGCTGTACCGTATGCCAGGGTTGGAAATGGCCTCTCGGCTGCCAAAGTGCAGCCTTCAGCCTGCGGCAGCGCGCTTGGGAGCGCTTGGAGCGAGTTCTTGATGGGACTGGGGATGGGACAGTCCCTGTGGATGGGCAACGCGCTGCCCTTCGCGTGCAGCCGCCCACTGGAGCATTCCCAGGAGTGCTTGTGTTGAGGTGGGGGCACTGGGAGCCACCCGCATCCCGGGCACAGCAGTGGATTTGGCTGCCCATTGAGTGTCCTTTCAGCTTGTTCTGGGCCATGTCTGGCCTTGCAGCACCCAAATTTCTGCTGTGCTTCGCTTTGTAGCACTTCACTTTGACCTTCTGTCTTTTAGTTGCCTCCAGTAAAACACGGGTTATGCTGCTTAACTTTGGAAGATATAGAGAGCACTGCCCAAATGGTTTCTGGTTATTGTTAACCTTATTTTCCAGAACTTATGCTAGCTTATATTAAAGAAACTTGTACTAAAGAAAATGTCCATGCAGCCAAATGCATCAACAGCCTTCTTAATGATAAGAGCGTGAAAACATTGCCAAGGGCTTGAGTCTATCGTGTTTTTCTCCTGGCTTGGCTTGGAAACGTCTCCTGTGGCTGCCAAAGCAAGCATTTTGTTAGCGCTCTGACAAGCGTGGAGAGCCCTGGCCACTCGGGTGCCTCGTCCCGGGGTGAGCGGCAGCTGGGCACGTGCCAACAGGCTCACGTTGTGCCTAGCGAGCTCCTGCAAGCTGGGCATGCGCTGCACCTCTGCTTGTGCCCCCTGCTTGGAATACGGGGGCTGTGGAGTGTATTAAAATTTGGGGCAAACCTAATCTTACAAGAGCAAGGCAGACAGATGCTCAAAAGAGGGATGTGTCTAGCGCAGTCGTCTACAGAGCTATAAAGCTCCTTCCTTTATTCCCTGGTGCTTCCTCTATCAAAGATTTTTTTTTTTTTTTTTTTTTAAGGGTTTCAATGAACCCAAGCACCCTGGGAGGAGGGGTACCAAGTATTGCAATAATGAAGGACCCTTTAAGGAAGTGTACTAAATATTGCACTTCCCCCTGCTTTTCCTCTTGCCTCTTCCAAAACATTCTCTTATGTCTTCCTCTTGCTCTGGAATAAAATGTGTGTGTTTTTGTTTTGATTTTGTTTTTTTTTTAAATAAAGTAATAGCTGTTCCCTGGGAAGCTGGGAGGAGGGGGAGAGGATGTAGTGCCAAGCAGGGATTATTTCTGCTGGACCTGGGCACATCTGCTCCACTACCCCTTTTTTTGCCCCTCCACTCTGCCCCAATAATTTATGTATTAATCTGAGCCCAGGTGCATCTTAATGCATGCAGCTCTGCTTGCAGTCTGCTGGGCTGTGGGAGAGGGCCAAGCTCATGTCAATGAAACCAGTGTTAAAACTCCTGCCTGGCACCCAAAGGAGCAGAGTTGAGGCTCTAATTGCTGTTTGATACTATTTTGGGTTTGGGCTATCCCTGCTAGGCAGAAAAAGCCGTGAGGTGGATACGTCTGCGGCGGGGCATCTGCAGTCAGCAGTGAGGGCTGACGTGTGTCTTGCAGAGATGGACTGGTGCTGTTCTGTGCTGTTACTTGCATCAAAAGCAGCAGCTCGAGTTCAGGCAGGGAAGAGAGTATTGACTCTGTAATAAGGATCATAATTAAAAATAATAATAATAAAAAAGCCATCCAGCTTTGCTTGTCGAACAATTTGCTGCTATCTACACTTAGAAAGAAGCAAAATAAGCGTTATCTGCTCAGCAGGGTAGGAGAAATAAATGCTGCCCTATGACCAATGGCTGATTTAGCTAAAGGTTGTCCTTGTCAACTCCTTCCACATAGAAGAAGCTCTTTAGATAAGATTGTACATGTTAAAGGGACACTGTTGAAGGGTTTTCTATCCCCAGCTGTGATACAAGGTGTATTTGGGGATGGATGGGTGTGTGTGTGTGTATATATATATATATAAACATAGATATAAAACCACCAGCTCTTGACCACCATTTTACTGGGTCTTGCTGAAGACGAGTGCTTTGTGAGCCCATCTAGGCAGAGCAGCCGTGGCTGGCGAAGGGGTGGTTGAGGTGGTATTGGTGGGTGTTTTGGGGCACCTATTAAAGCTGTTTTGGCAAGGCAGAGCACTACTTACAGCAAGCCAAGGTGGTCATTTTTGCACAAAAATGGCCCTGTTCACTTCAGCTCCATCTCAAAGGCAGGAAACGACCATCGCCAGAAACGTCAGAGGCAAAATCCCTTGGCAAAATGCACTTGCTGTTGTTAATCCTTGCAGGAGGTCATGGCTAACAAGGAGAGAGGGGAGGGCTGGAAAGGCAAACTCCGGGATTCTCAACAGTGTCCTTTTAAAGCTCTATTTGGTAGATCAGACCTGAACTTTTTTTTTTCTTCTTCTTCTTCTTCTTCTTCTTCCCTATGGCCACACAAACAAGGCCATTTCAGAGCTTCTGCTGCCTAGAAATCACACGAGCTGCATATCTTGCCAGGCCAGAGCCAACTGGATGTCAGGATACGACCTTGAGTGCTATTTGAACCAGTGCAGACACTTGCAGGGTTGGAGCCTCTGGGTGTAAAGGTGCAGTATCCCTGGGCCCAGCCGCTATCCTTGCTTTGACGAGTGCTTGTTGGCGAACATCAGCGTGAACCCGTTGCTCCTCTCCCGCCGGCGTTACGTGCGCGAGCGCAGCCTTTCCTGCGAGATTGCAAATCACGTTGCAAAAAAAATCAGCAAAGCTAGTGAGGTTGCGGGATTAGCAAAGCTAACCCCGGGTGGCAGGTCGGTGCAGGGCATGTCTTTGGGGTTAAAAGCAAAGGGTGAGCGGAGAAGCAACCGGCTTTGGCAAGGAGCGAGCCGGGGAGGCGCGAGCAGCCGGAAAGGTTGGAGGGAGTCGGGCTCGGCGCCGGTGTCCCAGGGGAGGAGATACTGCACCTTTAGGCGCTGTGTGCCGAGGGCCAGGTGTATTTGAGCAGGAAAAAAAAGGAGAAAAAAAAAAAATGCGAACTTTGTTAAATTCTGAACTGTTTCTGCTTGTGGGTATTTTTATCCCATTCTCTCTATTTCTAGACAGTGGAAGCTCTGCCTCTAACCGGGCTGGGGATTCTACTTGGGGCTCAGGACAGGTATGTTGTTAAACAAACCGGCACCGTAAATGAACAAACAAACCCCAAATCAGAAAAAAAAAAAAAAAAAAAAAAAAAAAAAAAAAAAAAAAAAAAAAAAAAAAAAAAAAAAAAAAAAAAAAAAAAAAAAAAAAAAAGAACCTAACCGGCAAACGAAGCAAATATTTCCCCCCTTGCACCCGCGCCCAACCTCCAGCTGATCGTGTGTGTGTGTATGTCTGCCGGCCGCATCGCGCCTCTCCTGACAAATGCTTTTTTTTTGTTTGTTTGTTTTTGTTTTTTTTTTTTGTTTGTTTGTTCTGCTTATCGCTAGAAACAGATTGAAGTTGTTAAGGAAGGGCCAAGGTGTGAGTGCTGCTGACATGTACAGGTGGAAGCTCTCTTCCCACGAGCCCTGCAGCTCTACGTGCACTACAGGTAGCCGACGCAGCGGCCGGTGCGCGGGTCGCGGCCGCGTCCTGGGCTCGCTCCGTCCTGGCCGAGCATCCCGCAAAGCGCCGTCCCCAGGGGTAGCTGTCACCTGCGCTGGAGTGCGGTAGCTCTGGGGACCTGAGGCACCGTGACAGGGAGGTGACCGAAAGCGCTGCAGCCCAGTGGGATTTTTCTTTTTGCCTTTTTCCCCCTCCCATTTTTGACCGTTCTTACATTTTTGGAGACTCAGCTGCTTTCTGACAGTGTAATGCTTGAAGACTACTCAGTTCTAGCAGGAAGCAAAGTAGCATTTTTTTTTAAATTATTTTTATATACATTTTGTATGTATTAAATATATGTGCATATATTATGCACATTGATTGATTTTTGTTTTTTTTTCTCCCACTCTTTCCTCTCTTTTCCCTGTGCCAGAGTTTGATCACAGCCACACGGTGCAAATCTGGCGCAGCAATACAGACATCAGCGATACCAGGCCTGGCCTCCGTTCTTCTGGTGTAAATTTTCCCCTTTTTGACACTTCAGAATGCTTCAAGCCACCTGGTCTCTGTCTTTCCTTGCTGCCTTTTGAAAAGAGGGGGGGGTGCAAATCGGTGACATTTTCTGGCTCCTAAGCTGGCCCTGTCCCTTAGACCCTCTCGCCCATATGGTCAAGGACAGTTTTGAGCCCTTCAATCCTTTCTGAACAGCCTTTCCCCTTGGCTGGGACAGGCTGCCTTGCCCCAGCTTGCAGCCAGCAGGCCAATATTTTACTTAAACTTCCCCAGTCTCGTTACCTTTTCTTGATGACATATTGCAGAGAAGCAATACAATGTCAAGAGCCATAGATCTTTTTTTTTTTTTTTTTAAGCTTCATGCAAACCATATGTTCCTGAGAGCTGAAATTCTTGTTACCTGTAGCCAGAAGCAGCCTCTGGTCCCCAGCCAGGTCCCAGATTGGACTTTGCAAATGCAGGGGGAATGTCTGGGTATGATGATGCTCAGTCTCGCCTGCTGCTGCGAGGAGGAGGAGGGGAGGTCCCGGGCCGAGCGTGATGCGGATGCATTTTGGGTTGCGGGGCCGAGGAGACGGCCGGGTAGACTCCTCTGGAGTTGCAATTTGAGCGTTTTGGTTGCAATCGTGCTCTTAGAGTGCCAGCCCCGCTCGTGGCCCAGGAGGTGCCCCCTCTGTCCTCCCTTGTCAAGTTGCGTCTGCAGCTCGCCTTTGCGAGCACGTTTTGGAAAATGCAGCTCAAAAAAGAAGGGGGAGGGTGGAAAAAAAGATGTTTTCGGATGTCAGAATCGCCAAGCGTCCTTTGCTGTGTGTGTTCTCTCCGACACCAGGCGTGATGTCCACGTACGCCATGTGCGTGCGCTATGACGGCATCGAAGTGGACGATACGTACTGCGATGCCATGACCCGTCCCGAGCCGGTCCATGAGTTCTGTGCGGGGAGAGAGTGCCAGCCCAGGTACACGGCGCTTCCCGGCCGGGGGGTCGGCGGGGGGAGCCGGGGTGGGAAAAAGCCCTGAGCCCCCACGGCTCCTGCTCCACGTTGTGGCTGGGCTTCCTCCGCTTGTGGCCATGAGCAGACTGGAGCAGTCTGCTGTGCCGGCGCGGGATGGTTTTCCTCCTGATGCAGGTTTTTATGGAGAAAACCTGGTTTGGCTGTTGTTCCCATGGGGAGAATCGCTGGATTTCACTCCAGATCTTATCCAAGTGACTTGAGTGCGTTGCTGGGTCTGGCTGCGGGAACCTGCTCGCTTCAAGGCTCACGGTAGCAGTTATGGGCAAGACTGCAGCGTCTGCCCGAGGGAAAAGCCCAGGGTGTTCCCAGGGATGAGCGAAGGGAGAAGCCAACCTGCAAAGTCCGTACACTCAGTGCTGTTTGCGAGCGAATCTGCGCCCCGAGGGCTGCCGGGGCCGTGGTGCGGGCGCCGCGAGCGCCTGCCCTCCTCTCGAGTAATTGCAAGTGGCGTTTGGAGGTGCTGGGGAGGGCAGGGGCGTGAGCACGGGCCTCTCTCCGTGCTAAAATCCCTGGATCCTGCATGGGAACAAGTGTGTTTGCGCCGTCCGCCTTGGCCGCTTCCCGGGGGGTCCTGGTCACCACCACCGAGCGAGCGAGGGGCTCCCAAGGAGCTGCTCCCTGCAGGTGTCTTGGTTGGGATGTTGCTTCTCCAGCCTCACGGCTGGTGCTGGGTGATCTCGGGTTGTAACCGTGGCGAGCGCAGGCCGGGAAGCAAAACTGGGGGGCTGACCCAGTGCAGCAATTCGGACCTGAGAAGCTGTGGGCAGGTGGTGCTGCTGGGAACCCACCTGCCCCGTTGGTCCCATGGGGACCTTCGGGTTTGCGTTAAGTTTAGAATGCTAGTGCAAGCGTTAGGGCTCTTTTTGTGCACGTTATCCCATCGGTCACCTATAACAGCAGCCGCTCCTTGCAGCCAGGCTGGTCACGCTCCGTGGCTTTAGTGGTGTAAAGGCGAAAAAAGCTAGTCTGGGATGGAGCAATGGTTTTTGTTACTTAGGTCAGAATTATTGTGGCGCTTCTGTACTGTAAAAGTCTAGACTAATGTAAGAGCCCCTCTTTGATCCTTCCTCTGGATGCAGAAGCTTCATCCCACTTGTAAGCCAAGGTAATGGTAGTGGGGGACCGGACGGGGCTGCTCGTGTCCCTCCAGGGCTGCACAGCGGTTGTGCAGGTCCCTTTGTCATTGCACTGGCTCATTTTTCCTGCTGGCAACCTGATTTTAGCATCCTCGGGCTCTCGGGGAGGGACGATGCACATTAAGCATCCGCTGCCATCCCGTGCGAAGCATCTGCTGGCCCTGCAGGCTGCCGTCACCTCGTGGCTGTCGCCGCGGTGGCCCCGCGGCGCGGGCGCCCGTGCTGCAGCGCCGGCCTCTCTCGCTTCTTCCCGCAGGTGGGAGACGAGCAGCTGGAGCGAGTGTTCCCGCACCTGCGGGGAAGGCTACCAGTTTCGGATTGTCCGATGCTGGAAGATGATCTCTCCTGGTTTTGACAGCTCCGTCTACAGCGATCTCTGCGAATCCGCCGACATTACCCGGCCCGACGAGCGCAAAATCTGCAAGAATCCCGCCTGCGGGCCCCAGTGGGAAATGTCGGAGTGGTCAGAGGTAAATCCCTGGCACTGTGCGGCCCTGGGGCCGGAGGCAGCGCCGGGCCGAGCTCATGTGTGCTCTTGGCCGGTCCCTTTGGGGTTTGAGACTCTGTTTTGGGTTGGAAGCCTTTCCGTGTCGCCCAGTGTGAGCCAGCAACACTTCTCTTCCTCCAAAAGACCCCCCTGGTTCCCTTCTGCAGGGATGTGGCCACTGTCATTGCTCCCTCCTGGGTTCCAACCCCTGGGAGCATAAGCAAAGTGCAGAATTGCTCTCTGAGGTTGGATAGGGACCTGGAAATGGAATATTCACCCAGCCCCGTCCTTTGCAGGGGCTGAGCTTGCTCCCGGCAGCTTCAGGGCATTGCAAGGAGTGAGCAGGAGGACCCACCTCCTATGAGACCTGTATTCCCACAAACTTCCTTGCCTCGCCTCCAGTTTCACCGCACCCCAAGGAGAACTAAAGCCCTCAACAGCAGCGCACTAAGTGAGCAGCTCGAGCAGTTGCACGAGGGGCTTCAGCACTCTTTTTGGGGTGGTCTAGTTCTGCTCGCCCTTGCCTGGTGTTTCTTGGGTCTGGCCCATTTACTCTGCAGGAGCATCCAGCTCTGCTGGGAGGCTCCCCAAAATGCCTCGTTTGCAACTCAGACGTCAGCTCCTCCTATTTTTAGGATGTTTTGCCATTCCCAGTGGGATGGAGCTAAGCCCCCCGTGCATGTGGCTCGGGCGCTGTTTTGACATCGTGGTGAATCCCCTTTGCATCCCCTCTGCGTCCTGCTGCCAGCTTGGCTCTGGAGAGGTACATTTAAGATGAAAAGAGTGGTTTTTGGAGAGCTGGAGATCTGCTGGTGGATGCTGTCCGGGCTTATCCCGGCTTTGCTCAGCGCTGGAGCAGGATTGATCCCCTCCTCTCCCTGTGAACTTGTCTGCCGAAACCACTTCGGGCTGCAAGAGGGCGAGGGGGGCGTTTTACTGCAGGTTGTTTTAAAGGCAGAGCCATAAGTGCGTTTTCATCGTGTATTTTTAGTTTCACATTAAAAGCTTTCTTTAAAAAAAAAAAAAAAGAAACGAAAGAAAAAAGAAAAGAAACAGCCCCCAATTTACATCACGCCATAAACCAGATGGTCTGGTGGCCGCCTGGCTGGCGGTGCCGCGGCCGCAGGGCGAGGGCTGGGGGTGCCTGCGCCGCCCTGGCCCCGGCCCATCCGTGTCCCTGCCCCGGCAGTGCTCAGCCCGCTGCGGGGAGCGGAGCGTCGTGACGCGGGACATCCGCTGCTCCGAGGAGGAGAGGCTCTGCGACGCCGGCACGCGCCCGCTGGCCGAGAAGAACTGCACGGGGCCGCCCTGCGACCGCCAATGGACCGTCTCGGACTGGGGGCCGGTGAGCGCCCGCGCGGGGGGCTCTGGACGGGGCAGCGGGGATTTTTTTTTTTTTCCTTTTTATGTAATTTTATTATTTTATTATATCTGGGAGCAGCTGGAGCTGCAGTACCAAGTCAGGGGCTTTTTTTTACAAACCCTGTTTTTTGGATATCAGGTTAGCGGTCAAGGGGCTCCGCTGAGCCCAGGTTGGGTTCGCTGCAGCACGATGCCTGTTCCGAGCACCTCTCCAATTCCTCTCTCTGTTCCTGAAGTTTTCCCATCTTCCCAGCTTGATGTGGCGATGCCTCCACTGCGTGCTCCAAAACCCCTTCCCCTCTGCTCCCCCCCTGCACATTCCTGCCACAGAGATCCCGCTTCTCCAGCTATTTTTACCTACATTTTGAGTCATTAGCATTGGATAAAAATAAGGAATTTCTATGGCAACAGCCGGGCCGGGAAATACTCTCTGCTTGGTGGCCACCAAAGACCCCAGGGCAGCCCTTGCACCCGGGGCAGCCACTGCCAGCCAAGGGGATGCTCCAACCGGGTTGCTGCTCGCCCTGCTCATCCCAGATGGGTTTGGAGGGAGGATGCACCAGGCTCGCGGTCCCGGCGGGATTTCTCCCCGCTCAGCGCCCCGCTGCGCCTTGCCCTTGCAGTGCAGCGGCGGCTGCGGGCAGGGCAGGATGATCCGGCACGTGTACTGCAAGACGAGCGACGGGCGCGTGGTGCCGGAGGCGCAGTGCAGCCTGGAGAGCAAGCCCCTCGCCATCCACCCCTGCGGCGACAAGAACTGCCCCCCGGCCTGGCTGGCGCAGGACTGGGAGCGGGTAAGTGGGATGGGAGCTGCGGGATGCGGCAAGATGCAAGGGATGCTGCGGGATGCGGCAAGATGCAGGGCATACTGCAAGATGCAGCGGGATGCAGGAGGAAGCTGCATCCCTGCCTCTGGATGCTGCCCGGGATGGGGAGGTGACTCCAGTCTAAGCATCCCTGTCGCCCCCTCCTCAGTGCAACACCACGTGCGGCCGCGGCGTCAAGAAGAGGATCGTGCTGTGCCTGGAGATCGTCAACGGGAAAATCAAGACGCGCGCCGCCGCCGACTGCGACGCCAGCAAGAAGCCCGTGGAGGAGAGCACGTGCTTCGAGCGGCCCTGCTTCAAGTGGTACACGACGCCCTGGTCGGAGGTAGGGGGCTGCGGGGCAGGATGCGCAGGGGGATCTCACGGGATGCTCCTTGCACCAAGCTGCAAACCCAGACATCCCCCTTGCGGGTGTTTGGCGCTTTTTTTCCTTCTTGTCCCCCTCCACCTCTCTCTTTTCCTTGCAATCCCTTGCTGAAGCCCCCAGCGAGCTCGGTCCTGATCCCCCCCCCACCTCTCTGTGTCCCGCTCCAGTGCACCAAGACGTGCGGCATCGGCGTGCGCATGCGGGACGTCAAGTGCTACCAGGGCAAGGACATCGTGCGGGGCTGCGACCCGCTCGTGAAGCCGGTGGGCAAACAGACCTGCGACCTGCAGCCCTGCCCCACCGAGCCCCCAGGTGAGCGGAGCACCCGGCTCCCACTGCCCCTCCTATAGGTGCAGCCACCTCCACACGGCCCTGCAGCGGGGGTGCCCTGCGGGCAGCTCTCCTGCCCCAGCCGTCTCTCCATGCAGGGATATTTTAGGAGGCAAATGTATTAAATCGAGGGGGACACCCCAAGCAGCGAGCTGTGACCTTAGGGTAATGCTGAGTAGTATCGTTACCGGTAGTGGCCATCGGCACGAGATCCAGCTTGTGTTGAGGTCGTTTCTTCCATGCTGTTATTTTAATGATTTTGGTCTCCCGAGCATCCCATGGGATTTGTAACTATCTCATTATCTCCCTGGGCTGCTGCTGGCTCAAAGCCCCTCTGATCTTTAGTGAACACGCAGCCCTAATTCCTTAATAGGATCAGGGAATAAGGAGGGGGGAGAAGAGCCCAGAAGCAGGAGATGATCCGTGTGGGGATGCCTGTGAGGTGCTGCCTTCGGAGCAGCCTGGTTTGGGGCATCCTGTGGGTTTGGGGCAAAAAAATAAAAATAAAAAAGCTTAAATCCTCTGCTTTTGTGCAAAAGATGGCTTAAAAGGCAGTAGCCTGCAGGTGTTGTGCAGCTGGGATGTGGCCATGGTCCCCTTGCACGTGCTGGGGACATCACTGCTGTGAGTAAGGGTGAAGTGGGTGTCCTCCGCTCATGCAAATGGTAGGAAAGAAAAAAAAAGAAACAAAGAGGGAAAAGGAGTCAGCGACGAAAGGGAAAAACGCATTAAAGAACTTGGAACTTTTTGGGTTTGTTTTTGTGTCATTTGCCTTTTCTCCCTGTCTCTTCCCTAGACGACAGCTGCCAGGACCAGGCGGGGACCAACTGCGCTCTGGCCATCAAGGTGAACCTGTGCAGCCACTGGTACTACAGCAAAGCCTGCTGCCGCTCCTGCCGCGCGCCCCACTCCTAGGGCCACCGGCCAAAAACTGCCTTTTTTAAGAAAAAAAAAAAAAAATCCACTATTGCAAAAGACCCTCCTCATTCCTCTCCCTGTGGGGCCAGCGCTGCCCCCGTGCTCGGAGCTGCACATGGACCCGTGTATTGATTCGTCCCAGCTGCAAGCAGCACCCCCGGGGCTGGGACACACAAGCACCCGCTTGTTCCCTTTGCAAAGGAGCCAAGCACCCGTTTTCTAACTTATCCCCCCCCCAACTATTTTTAACTGCATTTAATGTGGTGGGAAGCTGACTTTGCATTTGCTAAATGGACTCGAGCCCAAACCCTATTCCCTCCCCCTTTTTTTTTTTGTAATATGTAGGTGTATACTTTTTCAGAAGATTTTATCTTATAATCAAATGTTAGTTCCATAGTTCTTCCAAAAAAAAAAAAAAAGGAAAAAAGAACCAACACCCCCATAATGCTGACATATTGTATATAATAATATGGAAACATAACTGCACTTTATATCACAAAAAGAAGACGTGCTCTTTTTTAATATATTTGTTTACAGACAGTGAACTTTATCCGTATAATCATTAATTTGTACTCATATGTATATTTTAATAAAGTTGTCATATTTATGGTGGTATAAGAGGCGTTCGCTGCTCCTGTGGGTCCCCATGGCAAAGAATTACTGGGGTTCTCAGGCCACGTTGCTGCTCCCCTGCACCAAGGTGTAACGTTGGCAAAGGAAGCCACGAATATGCGGCTGTGAGTACAAAAAGGTCAACCTCAACACCCACATCAGAGTAGTTTATTTTATTTTGTTTTTTTTTGCCCTTTTTTTGCCCTTTTTTTGCTTTTTTTTTTTTTAAATTTTCTCAGTGATGCCCAGAGTCCTGTACAACGTTTTGCCAGGGGACAGTGCGACAGTCACATGGTTGCTTAGGTTCCAAGCTACACTGGAAAAGGGGGGAAGGAGGAAAAATAAAGCTAGGAGGAGGGGGAAGGCAGGACGGAGGGGTCAGTACGGCCACGAGGAAGGCGAAGTCGAAACGCGTTTGACCAACCCGCGGTAAGAACTGTACAAAGCGGGGCCACGGCTGCTCCCCACCACGGAGCAAACCCAGCCCCTTCAACACATAAGAAATCAAGCCCAGAACCGCCCCGAACACCCTCCCTAACCCCCCAGGCTTGTCCAAGACACTCGTCTGCAAAGGTGGATGGGTATTTCAAAAGGTTTCCCCTGGAATTAAAAGCCCGCGAGGCCCTAGGTAAAATAGCCGGGTGGCTGCAGCCCGGGTTCATCACCCCAGGTGCCCAAAATGCTGTTTTATTTCCTTCTCCTCGCATCCTTAACAGTGGCATGTGAAGGAGAGCGCTGCTCTTAGGTCAGAGCCAAGACGCGGCGGTGACGGGCTGAGACCGACCAGGCCAAGACAGAGACAGCGAGAAGGAAATCCCGGAATGACGGGACCCGGGAGATGCTGGTCTGATACAGGATGGGAATACCCCAAAAAGCTCCTTCTGCCCCGTTTCACACATAGGAATCCGCTGCGCTCAGAGCCTGCTGCAAGGTGCAGCCGCAGCTTTGCTTAAATCCAACCCATGTTCCCGGGGAGGAGAAAGTGGCTTTTTCTACCACGGGAAGGTGCACGCGTGGAGCATCCGTGCACGCTCGCTGCCTCCCAGCGCTCCGCTCCCTGCACGAGAAACGCTCTTGTTGGCCCAGGGGAGGCTCTGGGGATGTTCTTCCCTCTCTCTGCTGCTTTTCCTCCTTCCCTAGAAGCCCATTTGGACATTGGTGACCTGAATCCTGCACTCGGGCGGCTGCCCCGCGCGCGGCCGCGCTGCCCCCCGGCCGGCCATCGCAGCCCCTCGCTCCGCTGAGCCGCAGGGATCCCGGTGGAGCGGCTGGGATGCGATTTATAAAAGGATGCCCGATATCAAAATGCTCTTTATAAAAACAAGCAAAGAAAAAAACCCCATTGCAACAGGGAGCCTAGAAAAACCCCGCGGCCCCGTTGCACCCATCCTCACCTTCACACCCGTTTCCCTGCTCTCCCTTCTTATAGCAATCCGGCCTATTGTGGAAATACATTCTTTCGGGTTGTTTTTTTTGCCTTTTTTACACTGTCACACGTCGGTGCTGATGCTGCGGCTGCGGGAGAAGGCCTCGCGCATGGCCGCGAGGCGGTTGGGGTTGAGGGCCTGCAGCGCGGCGGCGCTCGCCGGCGCCTGCAGCCCGTCCTCGCTGCCGTAGCTCACGCGCTCGCCGCCGTTGGGCAGCTCCTCGTCGGGCTCCTGCAGGAAGAAGGTGGGCGGCTCGAAGGGCGCGCAGCCC
>VZSV01000068.1:2816305-2827165 GCA_013398735.1 Nothocercus julius | reverse complement strand
AATTGCTGCAGCACCAGAGGAAAAGCAGCCGTATCTGTCAGGGATTTAGGCAGCTTCCAAAGAAAATAAATCTGTGGCATATTTTCAGGCGCTTAATGTCCTGCTAAAGTTGGGTAAGTGCTGAATGGATAAAGCAGTATCACATTTTCTGCGGCTGCTGAGCGCAGCGGCGGGAGCCAGCGTGATTTATCGCCGGCCCCACTTGCCTCCGCCGGCAAAACCCCCCCAAGGCCGAGGGGAAAAAAGCTCGGCAAATGTTTCATTGCAAAGACAGTGCATGGGGCATCTAGGTGCAATGACTCTTCCGAAAGGATTTGCGGGGCTCCCAGGCGGTGCCGGCTGCGGTTGGCCCAACGTCACAGCTCATTGCTGGGGACAGACTGAGACCCTTTGCATTTCACTCATTTTTTTTTTTTTCCCCCCAGCCCATAACATACTTGTCTTATTAAACCCCAGTACCTGGAAGCACTGAACTCTCCAGCGCGCAAAGGCAGGAGGGGGGCGCAGAGCCCACAAGCAGAACAATTCCTGTCTAGACCTTTTTTTTTTCTTTTTTTACATTTGTTCCTAATTTCACGCTCCGCAGGCTCCCAGATTCATATATTCAGTAATAAATATCTGGGTAAAAGGAAGTGCTTTGCAGCTCTGCTGTGGTCTGGGTGAAGGTATGCGGCAGCTAAGGGGGGAGGCAGGACCCCAGCGCTGGCCCTGGGGGACCCCGGAGCCGCTGCGGATGCCCGGACCCCTCTGCCCCATCCCAATCCATCCCATCCTGCTGCTGCCCATTGGGAGCAGCATCCCAGGGTCTCGCCTTGGTCCGGCCCCGCTGATGGCTCGTGATTCTGCTTGAGGTTCGGTGGTACCAGGTTGTGGTTTTGGGGTTTTCTCCCTATAAAATGAGCACTGCTTTCCCAGCCTCCCCAAACGGGGCTATGGTGAAACAGGTCAATGGGGAGTGTGGAGCGTGGGGACACGGCGTCGCCCTCTGCCCCTGCTCGGGGACACCCACTGTCGCTTGTCAAGATCACGGTGGCTCCTGGGACGCTGCTCCAGGCACACGAGCACATGGATGCAACCAATTCCTGCCTTCCATCAGCAAGAGAGTCCTCCAGGTCCCGGGCAGGAGGCCTTTTCCGTTCATGGCCCCCTCCGAAGACGCACACAGAGCTCCCAGCAGCTCCAGTTCTGTCCTTGCCGAAACACCCTGGGCATCCAGGACACCGTGACCGAGGCCTCTGCAGGACACGGGCTCTGAGGTTGCTCTGCCCGCGAGACCCTCATCCCCTGCGAGGGACCGCAGGGCTTTCCCAGCCTCCTGGAATCCAACCCGTGTCCCATAAATCACTCTTGTCCCTGGCCTCGCTGCGGCGGCCGAGGGAAGAAACCTCCCAAGGAGAGGTCTCCTACCCAAGCCTGGGCAGTGGGAAGCTTCCCGCCGGCAACAGAAAACAGGACACTGCGGAATTGCACTTGAAAATGGAGCAGGGAGAAGGGGAGGAGAGAAATGAGCCCAAGCAGCAGCAGCTCGAGGGACCCCCGGCCGGCACAGGGCGCCCGCAGAGCTGCTCCCAGCCGAGCTCCATTTCTCGTTCCCGAGCAGAGCTCTCCTAGGAAGAGGCCGGAGCTGTTGTGCAAGCGGAGCCGCTCAGAGGAGGCCTGCCTGGGATTGCAACTTCCGAGCACTCGAGGTGGTCGTGGTCAAGACCATTGCAAGGGCTCCAGCCAAGCAGTGCTACCGAAACTGGGTGCTGGAGGCTCCTGCGAACCGGCCGGATCATCCCGGCAGCTGTGGGAGCAGGAAACGCGGCTGCTTGGGAAGCCATGTGGAGACTGCGGCAGGAGCACCAAGGTGTGCGGCACTGGGGCTGCGCGGGGGGGAACAACCTTCACAGCAGAGCTCTAGAGGAACGGGGTCTCCAGCCATCCCATCCCATCCCGTCGCATCCCATCCCATTCCATTCTCGAGCCCAGGACAAAACAGTCAGCCCTGAGACCTTTGGCACTCACTGAAGCCACCGTCCCCACAAGCCTCAGACATGAGGCTTCCAAAGGGAAGGCATCACCCAGCACCCAAAACCATCGCCCAGCCTGGGCGGTGGGGAAGCAGTGAGTAAGTTAGAAGCCAAAAAGGAGTTTGGTGGCAAGTCGAGCCCGATTTCTGCATTTCCCCCGGTTCCTGTAATCCTACCCAGTCAATGAATCAGAGCGGGGCTGCTAGGAAGAGCCGGGCAGCGTGCCAGCCGGAGACTGCGTTTATGGAGCCAGCGGACGGGGCAGCTGCCAGAAGCACAGGCGGAGAACGTGGCTTTCCGTAGGAAAAACACTTTAAGCGGGCGGCCTGCATCACTTCGCTTCGCTTTCTCGCTCCTCCTCGTGACGGCAGCGTCTCTGGCCCGGGGGCTGATGATGCGCTGCGTAAACAGCAGGGATACAAAGAGCCGGGATGTGTCCGTGTCTCAGCAAGGGGATTCACTCCATCTCCCGTACCCTGATTTCCCATTTAATGAGCATCTTCTCCAGCCTCAGCACATGAGGCGCCGCTGCCGGGAGCCTCCAGGCTCTGTCCCACGGGATGCACAGGGGACCGGCGCTCTCCCTACCCTGCCCGTCGGGCTTGGATGCCTGGATAACGATGCCCGGGATAAGAAGGGGTTTAGGAGGAGTTCGGCTGCATGCACAGGCTGCAGCCCTGCCGGGGCTTTTGGGTGGCAAATCAGAAGGAGAAGCAAAGATTCCCATGTCGTCCCGAAGTGCCGGCCCCGTCCTGGTGGCCCTGCAGCAGTGACCTGGCTGGTAATTAATCGCGGCCTCCGCTGACACTGCGAGGGAGACGATTTTTTTCAGCTGGGCCCGCAGTGTGACCCACGTGGCTCCCCCGCCGCCGCCGCGTCCCCAGCCCTCCCGCTCGCTAGGACGGCCGCGGCCGCCGCGGCTCCCGCGCGTGGCCGAGCCGGAAGCGATGCTTCCAAGAGGCAGTTTATACACAGCGCCACGATAAATTATTCAGCGGATGGGCTCTCGACCGAAGCGCTGAGCTCTGCAGAACAGGATCCCAGCCCGCTCCGCGCTCCTGCTCCTAAGGACGCAGCTCTCCCAGCCCAGGATAACCCCTCGGCACGCAGGGCTGCTCCACAGCCCGGCACTTTGCAGCCAGGAATGGTCCTGCGGTGCTCCCGGAGCAGCCCTGGATGGTCAGGATGGAGGGCGAATGTTGCAGCAAGTCTGGTCCCTCTGCGGGTCCGTCTTATCATCCGGCATCATTTTATAGCCCAAATGCATCAGTTCCCTAAATGCCACAAGGCAGCCCGGGGACTCATAGGAAAGCTGTTGTTTTGCTGCTAAGTCCTATACGGCTTTTCCATAGGCTGCCGGCGTGCCGTATACATACTGCAGGTGTCACTGTTAGCAACGGCACTGCCGGAGCCGCCGGATGATGCTCTGGTTGCGAGCGGCTCATCGGGAAGGAAATCCAGGAGCGCGGGCCCAGGCTTTCCCGGGATTCAGCACACAGCAGCGGCCGCTCTGAACCTGGGGCTTTCCCCATGCACAGCTTGCAAGAATCACTGAGATGCTTAATAAAAAGCAGGAATCTCCGGCACAATTAGAGATCCTGCCTGCCCTCCTCCACAAGTGATCTTTATTATTTTTTTAAATTGGAAATTGGCTCTTCCCGAGCTTCTGATTTTCCAGCGCACTTAAGCAGGCAACCTTCAAAGCAAATCGATCCCGGGGATTCCTTGTGCCGGCATGTTGCAGGAGGGAATACGTGCTCCGCTGTAATGAGGCAATAATGTCCTTTAATACAACTAAATCATGCCTAATGAAAAATAATATTTGCACAGCTCATTGAAGTGGCTTGGAGACTTGCTAAGCACAACTCCAGGCATGAATTTAAATGTCTGCAGATGCTAAAGGGAGTGCATGGCCGAGGGGAGAGCAAGCGCCAGTGCCCTGGAATGTGCTGCCCTCGGGAACCTGCCCCTTCCCGGGTCCCGGGGACCCAACGGCTGCTTCCCAGAGCAAAGCGCAGGCACTTGCATCGCCTGGACAAGAGCGGGATGGAATAACCCTGATCCACCCTTTTGAGCTGCTCTAAAAATGCACATTTACATCCCCCTGAGACGAGGGAGGTGCTCGGTGCCGAATGTGTCACTGGAGCTGAGCTGGCCCCGCTGAACAGCAGCAGCAGGAGCTGCTCCGGTCCTTGTTGCTCATCCAACACAGCGGAGCTTTACCCGCTCGGTCCCGGCTTTCACCATCCCAACAGTCACACGCTGCCTTAACACCAGGAATCATTCCCATGCATCAGCTAGATAGCAGTCAGGAACCCAAACTGCAAATACACAGCCCAAACCTCAGAAAAAGAAAGGCAAAAGAGAGGCTCGTCTTTCTACCCTGCATCATTTAATTGCCTCCTGACTGAGGCTTAGTCGGCCTGAGATATTTAGCATCAGGGTGATCAGGTCTTGGTATTACCAGCTTGCAATAAGCTATTGCAATCACTGCTAAGGAGGAAATAGCTCAACCACCAGAGACACTTCTCCAGACGGGGCTGTTTGACCCTCTGAGCTGAAGCCCAGCTCACCTGAACTGCTGCTATTAGCTTGCTAAGAGCAACAGTCGCAGTCCTGACTTGTGCTTTTAGCTTTTGCCTCAGGCCACAACAAACCCTTGCAGGGCAATGGACAGCAAAGCGCAGACCAAAGGCTGGTGTAAATTCAGCTTTCATGCAACATCTCAGCCCAAGCCCAAGGAAGGACATGTGCAACGCACCTTCCCACGGAGCACGAAAATCCAGCCGGCTTTGCACTTCCAAGAGGTGAGAACACAGCTCAGCAGGGAAGGAAGATCTTAGGCAGATTAAAGTCCTTGTGAACTGCACTGTTCTTCCTCATTTGCTTTTATGCAGCAGGCCCCAGACGGCTTGAGATGGAGGCAGCAGAAAGCCCCATTTCCTTGGTGTATATTAAAAGCCGAGAGCTCCAGAGAGCATCTTCCATGGTAAGGGACAGGGAGCAGCACTGTCCGCAACTCCGTGCAATCCCCAGAGCCAACACACGTCCCCTGGCCGTGCCACAGCCCCTGGTCACGGGTCTGGTGACATCTCCGGCAGCCCCACATGTCCCCCAGGGCCCTGCTGTCACCAGCCGTTTCCTACACATTCCCGGTGATGTGAGTTATGTGTCGCTGGCTGTAAGGAGTAAAGAGGGAGCGCGGCCAGGACGGGCTCCAGTCAATGACATTAGCTCCTGGTCTTAAAGCAGGTGCCAAGGAGACCCCCCACACACACTACCAGGCAGAAAATCCCAGAAAAATCCCAAACTAGGGTATGGAGTTTCCATAGCTACTGCTTTCCCTTGCTCCCGCAGAGGCTCCAGTTCAAGCTGGGTAAGGAAAAGCAGAGGGTTTTTCCTACCCCACTCAAGTGAGGTGCCCAGACACTCGAGCAAAGCAGTGGATGATGGAGGGATAAGCAGCAGATCTGCAAAGATTCAGTGCTGCGAATAATTCAGCTTCACTCTCTATGGGACGTGGGCACTTGGGGCTTGCCGGCTGCACATTCCCTGCTTGCGCAGTGCAACAGCTTCGTGCAGGGTCAATACTGCGGATCACGGCAAGGGACATGCAAACCTGCAGATTGTCCTGATTGCAAACAAGAAGGCTGTGGGCTTCTTGCAAGGAGGAGTCTTCTTGCAACTACAGGCAGTAAAATCCCCTTATATTGCCTCTTTGCTAAGAATTTATCATTACTGCATCAGGGGAGTGAAAACAGACAGCAGTCTGAGAGGGTAATTTTCAGGCTGTTGGCTACTTATAATGACCCATTTCCAGTAAATTTTCTTTTTTTCCTCACCTTAATTCAATTACAGCTTTTTCCTGAATGATGCAAGAGGAAAAGATTTAACTCAGAGGAAAGAGAACCTACAACAACAAAACAGTCATACGCAAAAACCAAACCAAAACAACAACAAAAAAGAAAAAGACGGAAAAGATGAAGTATTTCATACGGCTCAGCTGAAAATCATCATTTGACGAATAAAGAAACAGCCAAAAACCTTCACACAGATTGTTCCTCCTGGAAACACATGGGCTTAACAGAGCTGCTGAGATCAAATGTTTGAAATATCGACTGTTCCCAGGGACAGCATCTTTCAGAAATCAAAACACATGATATATCACAACACAGTGTACCTTTTTGCCTGCCATCAGCATCCCAGCGATGCAACCGCTGCCTTTGAGATGACTCCTTGATGCCGGTGGAGCCCTTGAGAAAGCGGCAGGGACCTGGGTTCTCTGCGAGCGACCCGACTAATTTCCTCTCCATTCCCGGGAGCCAAATAAATATTATTGCTGGCAGGGAAAGCCAGAGGAAGGTAACTCCGGTCACGACGTATGTGCGGGATTGCATTCAACCAAGCCGGAAAGCCCGTGGGAACAAGAGGGATGAGACCCTCCAGCTCCTGGCCGAAGGTCCCATCTCTTCCCTTGACCGGTGAACAAGTTCCCTTCAAGGAGTTCGCTTCTCTTTGCCTAGTTCACTTGAACTATCTGGGATGTTGGTACCTAACGCTCTTAAATAACACGTGCTGCCCTAGAGCTGATGTCTGCACATGGGATGGATTGGGAAGTCACAGCCAAAGCAAGAAAATTTGACTTTCTGTGAGCTGAGTCCACTCCCAAGAGACACCGGGAGAGGCAGGAATAACTCCTGGGAAGGCAGCGATGCTGAACAGCCTAACCATGGGCAGATTTATTCCCTCTCCTTGCCTGCAATTGAAAAGGAGTCTTGAGAGAAAGCCATGGGACAGACCTATGGTTAAACTCAGCCAGTAATCTGTCTAAAATTCCACAAAACTAGCCCAACAGCGAACCAAAATGAACCCTTCTCCTCCTTCCCCTCCTGGAAGAGATCCCTGCCTCCTCCTGACAGCACAGTCCTGCATTGCCATGGTTGAAGTCAAGTTGCATCCGTTCCTTGCACCGGAGGAGGGCAGTGCCCAAAAGCACGCTCACCAAAAACTGCCCAAAACACCAAAAGCTGCATATTTTCGACTCGGTCAGGTGTTCCTTGTGCAAAGGTGCTCTTTGCCATATGCCCCAGGCCTTGGGGTACAAGCACAAGCAGCAGTCTCTGTCCTTAGGCTCCGAGGTCTGTAGAGATGACTGCAGCATCCCTGCCAGGTATGGCAGGAAATAATATATTATTTCCAGGAGGAAAAATAAACATCCAACCCCAGGGAGAAAAGGTGGAAAATTGATGATAAAAACGAGCAAAGCTGTTTGAAGGTAAGTAATTTTTCTAGCAGGAAATCATCCCTGTAAGTGGATGTTTCAGTAGAGCTGCAATTTGCACGCTGTAAAACAGCAGCTTTCAGGCACTTCCCTGTGTGTTCCCCCTGCCTACAGGCATCCCCTTGCACAGGGAAGTCCCAAACCTCTCATTTTTTGCAAAATTTGCAAGCCTTGGAGCCACCTGGAGGTGCTGCAGCCCAGGGAGTCCCCCCTTCTGAGTCGTCACCACCCACGATGCTCCCATTATCACTAACTTCTGCAGCTCAGACCTTTCCATAAACTTATAAACAGAGAAAAACCACAATGGGGCCTCGAAACCATCCCAAACATTGGCCATGCAGAGGGCTTCATCCTACCCAGCAAGACCAGCATCATCTTTATCCCCTGCCAGAAAGAGGCTGATTAGTGCAGGAGCCTAAGCTGCAGTTTAACAGAAACTGAATTTTAAAAGATAACCCTGCAAGGGTCGGTCTCAACGGAGAAAACAGTTGGCAAAGCCGCATGCAAGACATGGGGAGCACGTGGCACCGGTCCCGCTCCATCGCCGGTCTCCGAGGTGCATGAAATGGGAGTCGGGAAGCAACTCCGCTTGTCCTCGAGCCAAGCTCAGCACTGCACCGGCTCTGCTGCAAATGGGATTCTCTTCTCCCCAAGGCTCGGGGGAGGCTCTTTCTCCAGCCCTCCCAGCCTATGTGGACCCTACGGTGCCGTAACGCTGATCCGAAGCTCCTTTTCACTGCTCAACCCCCGTGGTCTCCCAACGGGCTTGAGCCAACCACCACCGAAGCAAACAGAAAAACCCATTTCTTCTGTTTGCATCAAGTCCCTGCCATGGGTAGGACCGGCTGCTTTTGGGCTTCTTGCAATTTTCCTCTAAAAATGTCCTTCAGAAAAAGGCAATTAGCACAGGGCCATTAAGGTTTTCCCCATTGCACGGCCAGCTAACTCGCCGGGAGTCTCTTGAAATAACCTTTAAACAAAAGATCCTGTCTTGTTTGCTGAGTGTTTCTGAACTCAACGGTAATGCATCCAGATGTCATCCGTGTCTACTGTAGGCCTAACTATTTCTGGAAACACACCAAGGGCAAATTGCTCGGATAATGTCAGATATTGTTGCAGAGAGAATGTGACAAGTTTCCATCTCTTTGATACACGCTGGGGAGCGGGGACAGCGTCAAGGGGAGGCAGAGCTGTGTGCACGGCCCCATGCCGTCCATACGGTCCCACGTAGGAGTTGCATACGGGAGCCCCATAGCTCGTCCTCTATATGATCATAGGCAGGTGCACGCGCTCCCCATGGGGAGGAAATTAGTGCAGTGCCAAGCAAAGCTTGACAAGCTCCAACTGCCCTGCTGATGATGCTGGTTTGTCATTATAGGTGGTTTTTTTTGTCCTGCAGGTAAGAAGTAGGAGGAATTGCCTGGGAAGAGCAGGCCGAGGCTGAGCTAACACTATGGGCAGGTAAAATTCAGGAACATAAGGGCCTGGGTGGGAGCTGCCACAGCCTGAATGCGGTTTTGCCTGCAAGGATCCAAGCATTCATTTGGGAACACCAGCCCAAATGGCCACCACAGGGCCAGCCTTGGTCATTTTGGCTAAACCAGCTCCCTTCCCTTTGAAATATCCAAGGATATTTCAAAAACTTATCCAAATTTTTAACTTTTCTCCCTGCCCATGGCAGCTGAGCCCTGCGCTGGCCTGGTGGACACAGGGTCCTCATGTCAGGGCTGCTCCTGGCTGCCCTGTCTCAGCACGGAGGTCTCACCGTGACCTGAATGTGTCCGGAAGGTCTCAAGAGGGTCAGATTCCATCACTCAACATATTTTCAGTCCCTCTACCAAGCCAAACCTTCAGACTAGACTCCAGTTTCACCTACACGAGGTTTGAAGACCGTTGCACTTATCATGGAAAAGGCTCAGGAGGAATCTTGACAAGTGGAACTCCCTGCAAGGCTTTGCTGGATGCAAACAGAGACGCGGCGGAGCTGCAGTTAATAAACACGGCGCTGCTAACGCTTTGGCTGCGACGCTTTTGTGCTCGAGTCGGCACACGCGTCTCAGAGCTACCTGCGTTTGCAGCCTACTGAAAAGGAAGCAGAAAGGAGCAAGTGGCTCTTTCCTTCCTTTCCCCTCACATTGCCATATTTTTTGGAAGGGAAAACCAGTATGGAGGGCCGATAAATCACTGCCAGGCACTTGAGGGGGCATTTGGTTGAAGTTCTTTGTGTCTTTTGAGCGTCCCTGCGAGTTCTTGACGCTGTGCTGCATAGAAATCACAGCGTGCGGAGGAAGGAGGTTACAGGTTTAATTACAGCTGCATGCTCTTTAAGGTGTTTGACTTGTCTTTTCACCAAGTGACAACTTCAGTGCATCTTTCTGCTGCTTTCAGAAAAGAAGAAAAACAACCATAAAGGGCTGCAAGCTGATGTGCCACCCTAAGTGCTAAGCGCAGGTGTCTGCCCAGCTCATGCATTTTGTTCATGAACCACATGCAGAAACTGTTGTCCTTCAGCAGTGTTATATTTTAGATGCTGACACAGCAGGGGGATAAGATACAAGAGGGAAAACCTAATCCGCAGGGCACTATTGCTCCAACGAGGTCAATCGGGAGAACTATCGGCACTCCAAACACATTGGGATAGCAGCCAGGTTTCCTAAAATGACAGGCATCCATCACGGATGTCTTCGGGGTTTAATTTTACCACTTAGGTTTTTACACTGATCTCATTACTCTTTTTTAGGCTAGAAGACAAGCTGTTGAACCTCCAAGTGCAGTCTTCTCTTACCTTCAATTTAGCCTGTCAGAAACCTGTCTACCCTGATGAGTATGAGCACTCCCCCACTGCCTTCCGAGTTGGGTGAGCTGCTCTGTCAAACATAAATAATCCTGTCTGAAACCGCTCGGTGCCGGGAAATGAAAAGCCGCCTTCCCTTGGGGGCCCTGCCTTGCGCAGGCCCCCCAGCTTGCAGGCTGCGTTCAACGCACGGAGCAACGTCCATGTGGCAGCCCTGGGCTCCAGGTGGGATGTGCGGCCAGGGCCACCGCACGCGGAGCTGTGCCCGGCGCGCAGCAGGCCACGAGCTGCGCACCCGGGCTTGCTGTGGGGCTTCCCCCCAGACCCTGGGGGCTGCTCTCCTGCCCCCCTGCCCCTGTGGGGCTTCGGCTCTCAAGACATGGCAAGAAGCACCAAAACGAAACCAGGAGCATCCTGCTCTTCCTCATCACAGCCCGAGATGCTCCTGCACAGGGTAGCGGATGCCGAGCGCTTCTCCAAGCTCCCTCTCTGCCCCCTTCCAGACCCCTTCCTAGCCACAGCTGTCACGGCAGGGCTGGTCCTCTGCACATTCCCCGCTGCAGGTGCTGCCGCTGGCCCTGCAGCTGCAGGTCTCCAGGAGCCGGGATCCCAGCGCGGCTCTGCCAGGCAAGGGCAGCCAGGGCACTTTTGGGAGCACCGCGAGCGGGAGGGGAGAAGGGGAGCAGGGAGCGCTGCAGGGCAGTCCGGGTACCGGGAACCCGGAACCGGGCCCGGCCGGCGGCGGCAGCGGGACCCGGCGGTGGCTCCGCAGC
>VZSV01000068.1:2770634-2815175 GCA_013398735.1 Nothocercus julius | reverse complement strand
ACCCCACATGGAGCAGGGACACCCCATATGGAGCAGGGGCACCCCACATGGACAAGAGCATCCTCGTGCATGGAGCAGAGACACCCCAAATGGAGCAGGGGGCTTCCTATATGGAGCAGGGACACTCCGCAGGGAGGGGAGCATCCCCATGCATAGGGCACCCCTCATGGAGCAGGGACACCCCATGTGGAGCAGGGACACCCCATATGGAGCACGGGGCTCCCTATATGGAGCAGGGACACTCCACAGGGAGGGGAGCGTCCCCATGTGTAGGGTACCCCTCATGGAGCAGGGACACCCTATATGGAGCTGGGGCACCCCACACAGAGAAGAGCATCCTCGTGCACGGAGCAGAGACACCCCAAATGGAGCAGGGGGCTCCCTCTATGGAGCAGGGACACCCCACAGAAAGTGGAGCATCCCCATGTGTGGAGCAGGGGCACCTCACGAGGAGCAGGGACACTCCATATGGACCTGGGGCACCCTGCATGGAGTGGAGCATTCCCATGCAGGGAGCAGGGGCACCCCCTATGGGCAGGGACACTCCATATGGAGCAGGGGCACCCCGCATGGGCCCGGGGCACTCTGCATGGAGTGGAGCATCCTCACTCAGGGAGCCAGGACACCCCACATGGACCTGGGCACCCCCCAGGAAGTGGAGCAACCCTGCCCAGGGAGCTGGGTCACCTCCCGCAGGGAGCCAGGTCACCCCATATGGAGCTGGGATACCACGTATGGAGCTGGGATACCACGTATGGAGCTGGGATACCACATACGGAGCCCGCCCCGGTGGCCACGGGTCGCTGTGAGGACCAGCACGTTCAGGCTGGAGCATCTCCATCCACAGGGACACTCACCTTGCTCCCAGCAGCTTTAATTTCCATCGCCGCACGCGCACTTACAGTTCCCAAGTTATTCCTCATATCCGTCTTCTGCAGTTATAGCCCATAAACACTTGCTCTATCTTTGTTGCCCGATGAAAATATTTGGTCTCTGATCCTTTTAAAACACATCTGCTCTTTTTAAGATGGTATCACTTATAGCCCACTTTTAATCTATGGAGAGGGGAAACAGTTACATTTAATTAATTGCTCCCTAAATAAGCTAATTACTGCCAGTAATTTCAGCACACTTTGTACTCTGTTCAAACGCCTGTGCAGGGATCTGAAACACAAACTGTCGGGGTGCTGACAAGAAATGAAAGAAAGGGGACAAGAAATAGTTATCTTCTTAGGGTCTGTTTAAGAGTTTTGCTTTTTGGTTATTATAGACTGCATTGGTTAGATCTGCAGTGCCTGCATCATGGCTTCTGCGCAGTTGCAATTGAAGGTTGCTTGGCCTATGTGCAAAAAATATTGAAGGGCTATGCCAAGAAAATACAATTTTAGCTTTTTATTACTTCTGCGGGTCAACTGTTGTTGTCTAGCAGTTTATCATCGTATCTATGTTCAGAAATAGGGACGAGAGATAGAGCTAGAGGGTCTCTGTTTGGGCCATTCATTTTAGTTTCAATGTCTGTATCCCTGCATTAAAATAAACAGCCTCCTTGCTTCCCAAGCTGCTTTTTCTTTTTTTTTAATGAACACGTCAAAGTAATTCTCCGCTAATCCGAGCACAGGATAGAGGCAAGGAAAACCAATGTTACAACAAGGACTCGCAGATACTTGGGCTTCCTTGAGCAATATATTTTTCCAGAACTCTAACGCAAGGTCCACGTGCTCTCAGAGGGAGCCTGTGAAGATCAGCTATCTACGTTATGAAGGTTTTATCACCTGTTTCTGTATTGCAGCAGCATGCAGGACCTCCAGCGTGAGCAAGGGCCCGCTGTGCTGCACGGACCCCAGATGCAAAGAAAGCCAGAGTCCCATAGACCCTAGAATGTAATTTTTTACAGACTGGAAACGCTAATCTAGGATCTGCAGGAGGGAGACATTTGCTCGCCTGGCGAGGGGCCAGCTCCACCTTTTCTCCCCTCCTCGCCATTGGGAAAGTTCCCTGTGCTGCCACGGCTCTGAGATAACAGATCAGAAGAGTCCAGGAGCCAAATTATTTGTGGGTTTGATGCAAAGTTTGGAGGTTAAAAGCAACTGCTTTCTTCCGACAGTGCTCGCAGTGTCACCCCTCTGTAACATTCAAGCAGGTTCCTGCAGCTACAAATTCTCCCTTTCCTCACATCTTCCTCCAAACCTGGGACCAAACTGCCCACAACATTACCTGATCTTCCCTTCGTTTAGCACCCAAGTGCCTGGTAGTGGTGGAACCAGCTAATTTTTAGCAGAGGACAATATTACTAAAAAGTCACAGAGAATCAGGGTGCAGAGCATCTTAGTCACCCTCGCTGCATTTCTAAGGCACAAATTGCTTTGTTTAGGTGAAAACAGCTTTCAGATTCCCAGGTTTCTGCTCTTAATAACAGCCTTCCTCCCCCGGCAGAGCCAGGGATATCAGAGCTACCGGGCTTGTAACGTGGCCTCCTGCGACCATAGACCCAACCTCGGCTTGTCACCTCTGCTGCACCTATTGCCACCCACTGCCACGGTTAACAAAGCAGCAAGAAATAACAACTGCACCCTAAGCGAGTAGTTTTCGCCTGAGCTGATGGCCCTGCAAGCCTGTGTCCTTCACGCTCGCTGCGTTCATCTCGCTGTGCCCGCGAGCAGGGGCCGAGGCCGAAGCTCTGCAGGCGCCGGAGCCTCGGCGGGCGGCTCGCAGGGGCTCTGAGGGCACGCGCCTGCAGAAGCCGCTCCGTGGCACGGCTCGCCTGGCACATCGTGTTGCATCGCGCCCGTCAGCGCGCGCCCCGGCGCGCAACATGACATGTTTAACTTGCTGTAATGCGATCCCGCGCCGCCGCCGCGGCTCCGAGCGCTGGCAAAAGGCAGGGAGATGGGCATGGAGAGGGGAACCCAGGGATGCTCAGCACCAATTTCCTCATGCCCCATGCGGGGCAAACCTTGTCCTGACCACGCAGGAATATGATGCGGGAACACGGGGTTTTGAAAGGCTGTGGGAGGAGTGGGAGCCTAATCCTCATTTCCCTGGTAGCCAAGCCATGGTAGAAATGGGGCAGGATCTTCTCACAGCCTTTGGAAAGCCAAAGAGTATCTACTGGAAACACCTTCTTCAAGCCAACTGACCCCTTCAGAAGATGTCAAGATGTTTGCAGGTCAGGACTTACCAGGACTTACCGGTACCGAAGCCAAGGAGAGTTTTCTGAAGTAGATCGTATTTATCCACTATTTCTATCTTTTATTTTATCTCTGCTCTCTTGCCTGGCAGGGACATCAAGCAGACAGAGCGGGTCAAGGCTTGGGAGCACCAGTCCAGCTGATAAAGCTCCATCTTCAAACGCCTTGGGCTCTTTCACTCCTGTGTCTTCCTCTGGCGTAGCCCTTCTCGATGCCGATGCCGGATTGCCGTGCAAACTCTGGGAAGCAGCTCAGTGCTGGGGAACACTGGCTACAAGGAAAAGCAATGAGAAAGGCAGGCGTCAGTCTTTTGGGGAAAACTGTGGTGCAGAAACCAGGCGAAAGGTCTCGGCATCCACCTTCCCCCGTGCAAACTCCCATAGCAGACAGGCCTCCCCTAGACCCATGAGTTCCAGCTCCTCTTTCTGTGCTTTTCTGCCAAAATCAAGAATATTTCCCCACCTCTCCAGCCATATGATGGAGGGATCCACGAATGTTAAGACAAGGCCTGCAAAATCAGGGGTGACAGGTCCTGCAGAAGGGAGATGTCGAGTGTTGAATGCCTGACGAGTGAAATCTGGGTTTGATGTTTTTAAGCGATGAAGGGGGATCTTTCTGAGCTTGGCACTCTTCACCACAGACTGGGTAATGAAGCATGGCAAGATACTTGCTTGGACTAGGAGGCAGAGCAATAGGAGAGAAAACTAATGGCTCAGTGAGCGCCCTGAGGTGAGGAGCATCTGGAAGGACGTGAGGGACGGGGAGCAGCAGTGTCACCATGGGGATGTCACCCACAGAGGAGCATGGAAGGTGGGAAAAGGAACCACTAATGGGCCTGGCTGGGGGCTTGGTGACACCATCTGTGGGGAGAAGACATGAAGATTCATCATGGTGGTTGGCCTGGAACGAGCTTTTGTGCTTCTCTAGCAGGATGGAGCTACAGTTTATCCTGCATGGAGCATCTTTCGCAGGGACACGTGGATCTGTGTTACAATGCGTGGAGATGGTTATTGCAAAGCCACTTTATTTATGGTGTTTTTATTGGCAGGGGAGTGGGAGTGCAATACAATTTTAGCCACTCTGATGTTTCCATCTCCCTTACATGCCACCTCCATTTCTAGAGCAGCTTCTCCTTCAAGTTACGTGACTCCTCAAGCTGTGCCAAGGACTTTCTGTACCTGAGCCGGCTGCCGCAGGCAGAGCGCGCTCAGATGTGGGCAGCTGTGGGACAGCAGGTAACTTGATGTCCCCAGCACGTCACTGGTCCCGTCCCCTGCCAGCTGCTGGTGACATCCAAGCTCATGGCATGGAGCCGCATCAACGCGTGTGCATCAGGATCTGTCCCTTGGGATGCGGCTGTGCGGAAGGGGAGGGATGTTGACCTGGCTGCTGCTGCCATGGGCTGAGGCCACCACTTCATCGCACTCCACATCCCAACACACATCTCTCCCATCTCCCGCTGGAGGGATCCGAGGGGCCACACAGCCCTTCCTGGCTTTTATAAGCAAGCCCAAGGGACGCGTTAGTCTCTTCTCCTCCTTCCCTGGGTATTTGCGGCAATCTCTCCTGTTTATATAACAAAGGCAGAGCCCCGTGTTTGTGGTACCATATCCATGGTAACCCTAATATAGCATGCACAGCCAAGTGGGATTTCATTAGGTGGCTGAGCCGCAGCCGCGCTCAGGAGGGAGCCGCGGGGAGGGATTTCTTGGGATGCTGAGCGGTGCCCAGCGATGCTCCCCAAACTTTGGCCTCTTCCCGGCTCTCCTGCCAGAGCCGCATGCAGACAGCCCACGCCTCCCCGCTTCCCCTCGGCCCAAATTGAATTTACCTTTATGGCAATGAGGCGAGTGATTATAGCTCGCAGGGGCACTGCCTGCTTCAATCCCTAACGCAGCGCATCACTTGCGCTTAAACCTTCCTACCTATGAGTCTCTCTTCCAGCGTTGGCTGCTCGTTGCAGGGCACACAGAGCTGCCGATTTACAGGCATCTACTCAGGAGAAACTGAAGGGGAGATTATATATATATTTCTACATACACAAAATTATTCTTTTTAAGTAATTCTCACTGCTTATCTCCAAAGTTCAGCTGTTTTCAGGCTGACCTGCCAGCGTTAGGCTGTTCCGCTGTAAATCCCATCTGCAGAGCAAAGCTCGGGATTGCCACGTGCATCCGCCAGGCACCGGCGGTTGCATCTCTGCTGGATGGAGGGAGAACTTGTTCACCAAGGACCCTTCTCCCGCTGAACAGGCTCCACTCCTTTCCCCATGCAATCGGTAGAGAGGAGGAGGAGCGTGCAAGGCTGTGCCCAGAGGAGGTTTAAAACGGGGCAAAAAGATAGTTTTCAGGGCTTTTTGCATTGCAACCAGACATCTGTCTGAGGAGGCAACGTCTGGGCACGCCAGGACCTTCACCTGGTGCTTGCAAGCGAGCAGCATCTCTCGCCAGCAGGTCACGGAGCTAGGAGAGGTGCTCTGGATCAATCACCGCCTGTCCCGATAATGTCCATAGCTTAGGGCAGTGAAACCTCATCGACGTTAGCCAGAGCTGATGAATCGATGGTACATTAAAACACCCTGGCGCTGGGCTGTATCCATTCCCTCCCATTCCTGAGGCTGGGAAACGCGGCTCCGGCCCCGTGACATTGCTCAGAGGAGCACAGTGAAACCCAAGCGCCGGAGGGGACCGGGGGGGGACTTCTCACAACTGTGGGCAGCGCTTGGCACAGGCACCAGCATTAATGAAATAACAGCAAAGTGACACAGCGCGTGGGCACCGGCACCTCGAGGTAGCTCATTAGCATCCCAATTAACATACCAAAGCTAATGACCGAACGTGTGGGGCTTTAAAGGATTCAGGAGGTTAGGGGACACAAGGTATGTTTAAACTCAAGCTGAAGTCCCAACAGCCACAAAAGTAAGGAAATATCAGCTATTTAACATCCCCGAAGCAGACAGGGTCCCCGAGCAGAGCCAGGGCAGGGGAAGAGCTGTGCCTTGCCCAGGGATCCTTGTTTTGCCTTAGATGTTGCACTGGGCTTGCAAGGTTTGCTCAGAAATGAACTGGGCAAAATCAGACGAGAAGAAAAAGAAGTGGAAAAGGTTTTCTGGCTGCTTGGGGGGAAAAAAAGTAAACCAGTGTTTTTCTTTGAAATTTATCTTTGCAAGGAAAAGAATTAAAGCACTGTCAGTACTTGCCACGTGGGAGCTCAGAAGAGGCCCCCGTTCAGCATCAGGGCTCCTCTGTGCCAGCCGAATCGTTAGAAAGCACAAGAGCAGATCTCCAAGCCCCCAGCATCTCCCATTTGCCTCTTCCTTCCCGAGACACTTGGCCTCGTGGGATCATTCTCCAAATAATCCGTGCCAAGCTGACATGCTCCTCTCGTCCCCATACCTGCTCATCCTGTTGGAAAGGAGGAGCTCATCCCGGTGCTCCTGGTGCGCAGATCCAGGTGCACCCTGAGCAGGAGGGGCAGGAGCTCTCTGAGCAGGGCTGAGGTTTGGTCCCACGAGAGCTGCAATCCGAAAATACCCTCATCTCCAACTGGAAAACCGCTCCAAGTCCCTGCGGTGCCCTCTGCAAGCAGCACAGCCCCTGGAGGAGTTTGGAAGGGGGGATAGGAGAGGGGTTTGGGAAGCCAGGGGGGCTGTCCCCAAAGCTGGAGCACCAGGAATGACCCCGCTGGGGCCCTGTTCAGCACCGCAGGCCCGAGGCAGCTCAGGTTTCTGTAACATGTCCCTGTCGAGACCAGCCTGCAAACAGTAAATAAATACAGAAATGGCCCGCGGGCAGCGCCGCGTCCATCTGCCCTTCCAGAGAGACCCACAAAGAACAAGGAGCAAGGTTTTCTGCGTGATGGGAATGGGTTGTTGCAGATAATTATTCATAATAGAGCTGCCATTAGAGAGTGGTGCGTGCACAGAACAAAACAAGCTCATGTTTGCATGTAGGCACAAGGAAAAGAGGACCCCAGTCACCGGGCTGAGAGGAGGAGGAGGAGAGGGAGGAAGAGGCCACATTCAAAAATCTGTTTTGATCTGAGCCAAGATCTTAATGGAATCAGCACGGATAGCCTGGAAGGGGCTAGAGGATCAGGCCTGAGGGAGACGGGATTGTGCTTTCCCTAAAACTGTGCCTGGAGAGGCTCCTGGGGATGATGCCGGAGCGTCGGTGCCGCCGAGAGCTGGGCCAAGGGAGCGGGGCAGCACGCGGGGCTCGGCCGGAGCCGCGCGCAGGTGAAGAGCCCTTGGCAGCCGCTAAGGATGATTGAAGAGTGAATAACCAGAGCGCAGTCGAGTCCAATTGCTATTGATAATGTCCATGCGCAATTAGAGCCAATTAAGGGGAAGGCAGAGCATGACAAGTGTTTGGCCAGGAGGTCGGGGTGGGGGGGGTCGATACCGCAATCCAATTTCCCAAGCAGCAAATGCAATTAGGGGGCCTCGCTTGCTTGGCTCGTCCAGGACGGCCAGCACATAAATGGCCACGAGCGGGACGCGCTCGTGTCCCTCGCGCCAGGATGCAGCCCTGCGGGAGCGCGCCGTGCCCCGGCCTCCGGATGAGGGAGGTGGCCTCCATGTACTTCACCATGATCGCCGTGTTCCTGGTGGTGCTGGTGGTGGCCCTGCAAGGGACGGCTCCCCGGGAGAGCCCCTTCCCCTACAAGGTGCCGCTGGATCCCCAGGGGATGCTGGAGCTCTCCTGGAACGTCAGCTACCCGCTGCACGTGGTGCATTTCCAGGTGTTGGTCAAGGAGCCCAAGTTTGGGCTCCTCTTTGGGATGTCGGACCGGGGCGAGTTCGAGAACGCGGACCTGGCCGTGCTCTGGAGCGATGGGCGCAACTCGTATTTTGGGGTAAGCTGCTCCTGCGGGTCTCAACGGGGGCTACTCGCGCGGGACCTCGGAGGAGAGGAGAACAGTTACCCACCACTCGAGCAAGGCTAAGAGCAGACCCCAGACTGGGTGACTTTGTTGCATTTATCTCCAAAATGCTCTCACAGGTGGTTGCACATAGTGGTGCAAAACACACACGAACGTCCCAAAGCAGGTGGCACCACAACTTGCTTCAGCTGTGCGCTTCTGTCCGCCACACTAAAAATTAACCACCACTCCCATTAATTACTTTGAGAGAGGGCAGAAGTTTGCATGCCGAAAGCCGCTCCTGCCAGCACCAATCAGCCCGGCGTAACTCACACTCAGAGCTACCGCAAAGAGAACGGGACCCAGGAAAACCCAACCTGACGGCAACTGCCAGCAGCGGCATTATCAGAAATTAAGCGTGCAAATGTGCCCAGGCAGCACAGAAACGCCTGGTGCTAACAGGGTGCGGGGGAAACGCATTTCAGATTTTGCTATTTGATTTTGCAACAGCAAATTACTGTTTTTTTTTAAACGTGGTCCATTTTACTAGGTTCTTTGTTGATTTATCTTTGCACCGGGGCTGTAGTTACAACTAATGCCGTGCTCTCCAGCAGCTACCTATCCCTCGACAGCCGGGTTAGGCTTATTGCAACCGTGCTTCGCTGCAGAAAGCAATTCACATTTTTCCCTGTGTGAGGCTTTCCAGTAAGTTAAATTTGTACCTCTCCACTTCCTTGAAATTAACCATAAAATATATTCTTTCCCTATCAGCCGCAATGTGATCTGCAACATAATGAAAGGCTGAAAAGGAGGGCTTATTATCTGTACTGTTTTCCTGCTAATTACCAGCCATTCAGGATGTGTGACGACCTAAATGTTACAGTATTTCACAGCATCATGTTAAAAAAACATAAAAGATCATTTCTAATCTGTGTTCCTGCGTTCTCCCCAAGAAAAACAGTGCTGAATTAAACAGCATGCGTGCAACATTTCGGCTTTCTCTTTCAGTGGGTGCTCAACAGCATCTTTTAAATACTGCAAGGAGATTTCTGTAAGGCTCTACAGCCCCGGTTTTTGCTCTCAGCAGCCTTTCTTCTGGATAAGTACATCAGCTGTTAAAAAGATCCAAATTTGCTTAACCCCCCATGTACTACAAGATTAATTTGTACCACATACTCCTATAAAAACAAATGCCACGCTAGCTTCATCTGGTTGATTTTACTCTCCCCCTCTAAGGACAATATGTTCTAGAAATATCACGCCATACTTCTGGCTGAGACGATGCCAGGAGGCTTTATTCTTTTTCTTCCCTTTTTATTCCTCTGAGATAAAAAATTGATGCCACTGCTATAGTTGCAGCGAGGTAGCTCTTTGGCTCTTCTTCTTGGTAGACAAAAGACATCAATGGGAGATGAAAAGGACCAGGACGGTGACACTGTTCCCTTTGAGCCCCAGAATCCTGCAGGGTTTTATATGCCAGACATTCAGTTCTTTAAACACCGGATTAATCCCCTGCTTTGCTTCTCCGGGGGACTTTGTCACCGTCATTAACCAAGAGCCCTTTTCTGGAGGCCTTGCTGCGCTGGGGAACTGCTTCGGGAAGAGCAGCAGAGTCTGGCCACAGTGAAATAAGGGCTTTAAGCAGGGGACAGGGATCTCTTGGGCCAACGCTACAGGTCATCAAGGGTCTAATCTTGGATCAAGAGCTGCTTTGTGCTGAGCAAATCTCATTACCTGCTCACCCTGATGGTTTTCCTCCCGTAGGATGCCTGGAGCGACGCGCAGGGGCAGCTCCACATGGACTCCCAGCAGGACTACCAGCTTCTTGGGGCACACAAGGCCCCTGAGGGGCTCTACTTGCTCTTCCGAAGAGCCTTCAGCACCTGCGACCCCAAGGACTACGTTATAGAGGTAGAGCATCGTCCACCAGCACCCGCCGGCTGCTCTCACCTTGCTCTGGGGACACCTCGCAGGGCTCCAAGCCCTGAGTCTACATGATACAATACTATATGATATGATATATGATATTAACTGGGCCATAATTCCAAGGGAGCAGCAGGTTTTCATGCTGTTTGGGGCAGAAAGGAAGCACATTACAGCCTGGCATTCCTGGGCTATGAGTAATGTTTTGCATGATCTACTTACAACCCATTATGAAGCTCCATACAATGCGGATTTTAGCTGCTTTGCATCACCCGCTCGTGTTCAGTCTGAGTTGGGTCTATCTAAATACCCTTCTGCATCACTCCGGCTTGCAGGCTGGAGCCAAGTGTTGGGAGTGTTACAAAGAGGTGTTGCTTGAAGGATGGCAAAGAGGAGGATTTTAGCAGGAGCTGGAGCTAAGGTAGAGCAAATAGAGCTGCTGAGGTCTGCCTGGGAGGCTTTTTTTTTCAATGAAATCTCTCTGGTTTTGCCTTCACTGCTCTTCTGCAAGAGTGGCGGCGAGGGAAACATCCCCAGTGCGGATGTCAAAGAGCAAAGGGTCTCAGCTGAGCATGGGCTGCCCAGGGGCCCTGGGCGAGGAGCAGGAGTGGACACCAGGCTCATTTTGGATAAAAGCCTTTGATGGACAGGGTATTTTGAAGCCAAAACGGGTTTGGAGTGTCCTTGAGTTTCTGTTGCAAGCTTCCAAAAGTTTGTCTCCTGGTGAGAAATTTCCACTGTCTGCCAAAATACTGAGAAACCTGGAGGAAAAGAATCTGTATGAACTGGGGCCAGACTTGCAGCTCTTCTTTTACTCCAGTCCTTCAGGAGAACCAACCAACCTCCCTCCCTCTCTCCCTTCCTTTCTCCCTCCTTTCCTTCCTTTCTCCTTCCCTCTCTTCCTTCCTCCCTTCCTCCTTCCTTCCTTCCCTAATCCAGCAGGACCCTTCCTAGCTTTCAGCAATCTTTCATCACACCTTCCTGCCTTGTCCCTCTAACAGAGGATGGGAAGGAAGGGAGGATTTCACCAAGTAGTTTCTTTTCCCCTACTCCTTCCTTGGCTTCTGCTCATGGTGAACTCGGGGTGGCCTCTCCCGCGGAGAGGGGCCGTGCACAGACACACACCTGCAACACGGGGGCAGCTCAACCTCTCTGGCATCCTGCGTGGAAAACAAGTCACCTGGCACACTTTGCTCTTGCTTCAGGATGGCACCGTGCACCTCATCTACGGGATCCTGGAGCATCCGGTCCATTCCCTGCACGCCATCAACACCTCGGCCATCCCCAGGGGGCTGCAGCGGGTGCAGCTGCTAAAGCCCAACATCAGCGTCCCGGAGCTGCCCAGCGACATGCAGACCATGGAGATAACGGCCCCCGACGTCGTCATTCCCAGCCAGGAGACGACCTATTGGTGCTACATGGTAGAGCTTCCAGAAAACTTCCCCAAACATCACATTGTCATGGTAAGAGGTGGCAGAACGGGACCGTTTTCCCTTGCGCCACTCCGAAGGCGAGGTGGGGAGGGAGCCGCATGCCAGGAGTGCCCGGAGGGCCACCAGGGTTGTGGCCCGGAGAGTCGGGATGGAGTCGCAGGTGCCTGGCAGAGCCAGAGCCCAAATTGCACCGGGGGGGAGTGGGAAAACCTGCATGGGGAACCGAGAGGGAGGCTCAGTGCTTGGAAAGGGAGAGACGCTGCAAAGGAAAACGCGGAGGGAGGATTTTCTCCCCAACAGATGGTGCGAAATGAATCATCTGGGTGTAAGCAAGAAGCGCGTAGCTCCGGCGGCCTCCCTGCTGCCGCGGGGCTGGGCGGCAGCTGGCGCGTTGGGCCGGGGCCGTCCCTCTGGCGCGCTGGAGACGGCTCTTCCCGCACCGAACCCATCCCCAGGCAGCCGGCAGCTGCCAGGAAGGGACGATATTCATCTCCAAGACCCTCCATATGAAAAGCCAGCGTCCCCGAGGCCATTTCAGCCCAGCAAAACGAGGAGAGGATGTGCTTGTCACAAGCTCCTCCACCGCTCCGGCGGGTCTGCAGTTGGTCCCATAGACAGAGCAAGGAAGCGTCTGCTGGAAACAGGGTCCCCGTGAGGGATCTTGATGCCTCTCTCCGCTTTCCCGCTTCGCAGTACGAGCCCGTGATCACGGCGGGCAACGAGGCCCTGGTGCACCACATGGAAGTGTTCCAGTGCGCCGCGGAGCTGGGCAGCGTCCCCCGCTACAACGGGCCCTGCGACGCCAAGATGAAGCCCGCGCAGCTGAACGTCTGCAGGCACGTGCTGGCGGCGTGGGCCATGGGAGCACAGGTGGGTGCAGGATGGCACCCCGTGACGCTCCTTGGCCACCGTCTCCCCCTCCTTCCCTGTCCCCTGCCCGCGGGAGCAGTCGCCAGGTTGAGCACTACCCGCGGGGGCTGCTCCAAGCCCGGTCTCCACCGGGATCTGGGTTCATCACGGCTATGCCTGAATTTCCCTGGCCTGCCCCTCATCTCCATAAATTGCTGCAGTTCCCACATATCGGTTGGTTTGGCACCACCTGCCTACGCAGGGCACCCGGGAATCTTTCTGAAGACCAGCAAGGCCAGCTCACCATCACCACACCTTGGAGGGGACAAGCCGTGCCCCCTCCAGCCTTATCCACAGAGACTTCCCTCCCTCCTCCTCCCAGAAAACCAGCTCCCCGAATCTCTCCCTTCCACCTCCAGGCTTTCTACTACCCCGAAGAAGCAGGTCTTGCCTTTGGTGGTCCAGGCTCCTCCAGATATTTGCGTCTCGAGGTTCATTACCACAACCCCCTGGTGTTCAAAGGTGAGTGGGGAACGTGGCGCTGAAGCCTCCCGCAGTCTTTCAGGCACGACCTGTGGGAGTTTCTAAGCAAATAAAACACAAATCTAAGAAAAGAACCCAAACCAGAGGTTTTTTTTTGGAGGGGTAGGGAGGTGGTGAGGGCGTTGCAGTGCAAAGGGGTGGTGAATGGGAGTACCAAAACCACCTGGGAGGCAGCAGCAGCCTCGCTGGGGATGGAGGGATTTAGATATTGTTTTAATGATATTCCTGCTTCGATAGCATTGGCAGGAGACACATTAAAAAAAAAAAGTAAAAACAAGGATGCCAAACAACCCAGTTTCTTCATTTACATAAAAGCAAGTAACTTCTTGACTACTAAAGTATATTTTTAGGAGACCAGAGCATATGTACTGAAGATCAATCATAGCACATTCAGCAACTCGAGAAGAAACACGTCTATAAATACGGAGCTCAGGTCTTTCATAATTTATCTGTTTCTGCATGTTAACCAGTAGTGTCTCCCCAGTTATTCTCATCCCTTGCCTGGCTCTAGAAAGAGGAGTTCACAGCAACTCGAGCCCCTCCTGACCTACCGAGCCTGCCCTCTCCCCTGGGAGACATTTGGCCTTAGGCTGGTGATCTTTCTAGGGAACCAGGGGGTTAAAACCACCGGAATAGGACAAAGAACCTCTCCCATGCCAATGTTCCTCCCCGACCTGCTCCCTGGGCAGTCGGTTCTCCCGATGTGATTTGCAGCCCCATCCTCTCGCCCGCCAGGTCGCCGTGATTCCTCGGGCATCCGTCTCTACTACACGGCCACGCTGCGCCGCTACGACGCCGGCATCCTGGAGCTGGGCTTGGTCTACACGCCCGTGATGGCCATTCCGCCCGGGGAAGCCGAGTTCCTGCTGACCGGGTACTGCACCGACAAGTGCACCGGGCTGGTGAGTGCACCGGGACGGGTGACGCTGGGTGCCACTCGGGCGTGCCTGCAGGTGCAGCAGGTGCTGCATGAGCCCCCTGCGCTGGGGCTGCAGGTCCTGCTTGGAGCGGTGTCTCCACTGTGCCTTCCCATGGAGCGCATCCTTCCTGCACTGCCTTTGCATAGGAGCGGAAGGGTTTCAGGTGGTTTCTCCTTGCTCCCTGACAGGGGGGATAAACATGGAGCACAGAGCTCCAAATTCCTGGTTTTCAACTCCCCGAAACCCTTCTGGCCGTACCAGCGCAGGGACCTTGGTCTTATGCTGGAAAGAAAAACCCTGTGCTCAAACACCAAGCAGTGTTACCCAGATGTGTGGGACATGCTGAATTCCCCTGGAAGGCCGTTCTCCTCGGCACCCACCTGCTGCCGCTCCCAGGAGTCCCATGCCCCGACTAGGAAAACTTACCGCTGTTCTCCATAGCGAGACCCTCTTCTCCCCTCGGCTAGCGCAAACATCTGCCTCTATTTCCGAGGGGCTCCAAGAGAGGCGAGGGGCCGCGGGGAGGGCAGAGGGACAAGGCTGGGCGCAGACGCTCCAGCCCCGCTCTTCTCCAGGCGCTGCCGCCCGCCGGCATCCGCATCTTCGCCTCGCAGCTCCACACGCACCTGGCCGGGAGGAGAGTGGTGACGGTGCTGGCGCGGGAGGGCAGAGCGCGGCGCGTCGTCAACGCCGACAGGCACTACAGCCCCCACTTCCAGGTACGGCCGCCCTGGGGCCCCTGGACACTCCAGCGCCGTGTCCCGGCTCCGCGCTAATCCGCCTTCTTTCCTTGTCCCCCAGGAGATCCGCATGCTAAAGGAGCTGGTTCCCGTTTTGCCTGTGAGTGGCTCTAAAACCTGTGGTGGCTTCCAAGTAGATCAAGAGGTTGCTCCGACCCAGGCTTAGGGCCAGCGTGGCCCTTGGACCTGCGATTGCTGCTTTGCTCATTGGGGAGGCCACTGCAAGCAGCATCAATGCCGGGGCTTGCGGAAGCGCCCGGGGCTCCCGTGGGCTCCAGCTGGGATCTGCCACCTCCATGTGGATGTCTTGGGTGTGCCAGGGCCCGTGTCTCTCTGGCATCTGGGCAATTAAACTGTCCCTGTAGCTAAATTAAGCCTTGATTAAGCACTGTAGCTTTTAGCCCAGCATCTATCTGGGCTCCTGCTGCCACTATCAGAGAGGCTCCTGGGGAGCCAATTTGAAGGAGGCTGGAGCTGTGTCCATGCAGGAGCTGCCCTTTCCATCCCGGGGTGCCCGCTGGCCATGACGAACTTGCCAATCCCAAAATGCATGGATCGGAGATGGGAAACTGTGCTGTGCAACAGGGCCACGTGCTTGTGTCTGAACCCGCAGGGCGACGAGCTCATCACGACCTGCACCTACAACACGCAGGACAGGAGCCAAGCGACGGTGGTGAGCGCGGGCACGTGCACACGGGCGCGCTTGGGGTCACCCGTGTCTGTCCCTTGGTTTGAGCACCCGCAGTGCCGAGCGGGACGGCTGGGACCGACTAGGGAGCTGGCTCGGGCCCAAGGCCGGCGGTGCATGAACGCTGCCCAAAACGGAGCCACAAAAGCAGAGCGAGGGCGGCAGCGGCGAAGCCACGAGGCTCGTCCGCCTGCAGCTGGGATGTGAAGGTGCTAATTGAAAAGTAGCGTGTGTCACTCTGATCCCCATCACAGCCTCTTCCACCGGGTATTAACTGTAATTAAAGAGAAGTGGCTTTTTTTTTTCTTTTGACAGTGCATGTTATTTTCTTACATAGGCAGTGAGAGAGAGGCTGTCAGAGGTACCATCAACGGAGACAAAGCTAAATATAGCAGAGGGATTATAGAAAACGTGCATTTTAATGTAAACTGCACTAGCTAGCCCCAATGTCTGCCCTTGCACAGCTGTCTAGGTAGCTGCTGATCCCTTGCACCCAAGGGTGCATCATTGCAGCCCCGTCGGTGTTGCCTGCAGGACATGTGCCAGAGTGACACGGTGACATCCCGGCGGTGCCCATGACACGTGTGCCTCTCTCGGCAGGGTGGTTTTGGCATCATGGAGGAGATGTGCGTGAACTACGTGCACTACTACCCCCAGACGCAGCTGGAGCTGTGCAAAAGCGCCGTGGACCCCGGCTACCTGCACCGATACTTCAACCTCGTCAACAGGTAGTGAGACCCTGCGCGGGGCGGGAGCGGGATCGGTGCTGACCTGGCCACTGTTTGTCCTGGTACCTCCAATTTCTCGCACCCCAGGTTCAACGACGAGGAGGTGTGCACGTGCCCGAGGGTCTCCGTGCCGCAGCAGTTTGCCTCCGTGCCTTGGAACACGTTCAACAGGGATGTGCTCCGATCCCTCTACGGCTTCGCACCCATCTCGGTGCACTGCAATAAATCCTCCGCCGTGCGCTTCCCGGTACGTGCAACTCTGAAAGCAAATTCTGACACGTTTTGCAGCATGACTCAAAGCAACGGGTAAAAAGCAGCTTGGCAGATCTACACCTCACCCTGTGCAGGGTGACCCTGCAAGACGGGGGAGGTTTCTGGTGCTTTACACGTTGCTGCGGCGAGCAGGGTCTGGAGCAGGGAGTTTTGAGCTCCCTTGGGGAGCTACGGTGTGAGCAAGGTGGTAGAGCCCATCACAGGGCTGGCATTTACCCAGACGGCCTCCGCCACGCGCACGCCATCCACCAGCTCTGCCAGATTCAATTAGAGGAGTCACATTTGCATAAAGCAATTTTGAGTCTTATATCTCAGAGCAGGCCTGAGCTTTAAACCCGCAATGTCTTCACAAGAAGGATAAACACAAGGTGATTTTTTTGGATTTTGGCAAGTTATATCAGGTCCCAGCAGAGCGAGCTCATTACCTGCAGCATCTGTGCAAGCTCCAAGCACGGAGCAAAATCAGGAGGCTAAAGAGCCGTGGGATCTTTAAGGAAGAACCTGGCACAGTGCTGATCATCGTGACAATGATGATGATGAAGATTTAAAACGACCGATGGCCCCTGTCCCTGTCAGGTCCATTGCAGCTCGCGCAGTGAGTTATTTCTAGACTCAGCAGTGCCAGGAGGACCCCAAACCCATCTCAAGGAAGACCCTCAGCTTTCACCCCTGGTGAAGCTCCTTTTGGAGCAACGGTGGCTCTGGTGGAGGCAGAAGCCCTCCCAGCCCGTGGTCCAGCCAGCACGGCTGCCGAGAGAACGGCTCCTGGTTAAGCAATCCCGATCCCGACGGGGTTTCTGGAGGAGCTCTGCCTTGCTAATGCTTTAGCAGGTGCAGGAAGCAGCCCCGGGAGATCCGCTGTGCTTGGATTGCTCCGTGTGGGAAGCACCTTTGGCTCTTCTGCCTGCAGGGAGCCTTCCGGGCTAGTTAAAGCATCCAGTAAAGTGCCCTTACACCTTCTATTCCCAAACCTTCTCCATCCTGTGCCGCAACACAGCCAGGATAATCGCAGACACCAGGGCCCGGGCGAGGGGCAGGTGGCAGCAGGGTCAGGGAGAGCCGGCGCGCTCCTCCTGCCCTTGGCTCCTGGGCTCTCCGCTGCTCCCTGGGAAGACGCATCCATCTCCGCGGCCTTTCCTGGCGCTGGCTCTCGCTGGTCCATTTCACTTCACAAACGACAAGGAATTTCCTCGGAATACAGAAACGCGGCTTCTCTGCTGCTGCTGCTGAGTCACCGCTCGGCTCCAGCCCCCCTCGTCCTGCGCAGGCCGGAGCCGAGCCCGACCAAGCGGAGCAGCCGCCCCAGAGCCACTGGCTGCGCCCAGACCTTGAAAAGTGATTTTGGGGAGCGATGGGACTCAGCACTTGGGGCAAAAATCTCTCTGAGTGGGTGGGTAACACCTTGGGGGCCAAAAATCCAGGGCTGCCGCAATGCAAAGCGCGAGGGGGTTTGCAACAAAGCCGGCGGTGAGCAGGGCTCGTCGCGGCGAGCAGGGAGGCCGCGGGGCGCCCGCGCGCTCACCCCGCCTGCCTCTCTTGCAGGGCGAATGGGAGAAGCAGCCGCTTCCCGACGTCGCGGAGCTGCCGGATCCGGCGCCGCGCTGCCTGCCCGCCCCGGCGCCCCGGCCCCCGGCCCCTGTGCCCCTGCCCCTGGGCAGGGGGCAGTGAGGGCAGCCCGCGTGCCCCGCGGCGCCCGTGGGCGCCAGGGCCCACGACCCGGAGCCCGCGAGCCCTGCGGAGCCGCCAGGCGCTATTACCAGTGCGGTGGCATCGGCGGTGCCGCCCCCAAGGACTATGCGGAGGTTCGAGCCAGGGCCTCCCGGATGGGCGCCCGAAACGTGCGGCGGGGAAACCGAGGCACGGGGCGGCGAGCGGCTCATCCTGGGAGGCTGGGAAGCCTTCGCCCCCCTCCGCCGAGACCGCAGCCTCCCTGCCACCGAGCTGGGATTATCCGTCTTAATGCGACCAGATGCCAAGGGACAGGGATGAATGATACCTCCATGATGGGATTTGGAAAGGGGGGAGGGATGCGGGTGGCGAGACAAACCTTTTGACAGGAACCACGACTCTCTGAAACAGCTAAATGTAAAAATAAAGCAAGATGAAAGCTCTTTGCTGCCGAGCTCCCAAGGGAAAAGACCTCCAGGACTCAGGGGTAAAGCCGGGGGGTGCAGGAGACCCGGGACCCCCACTGTGCTCCTGCCCCTGCACCAGCCACCCGAAACACACCCAGTGCAGCCACAATTCCAGGAGAAACCTCCCTCCACCGCCCAACACAGGTGGCTGCCCCCCAGCTGCTCCATCCTGTTTTCCTCCAGTCTTTCACATGCGCTTTCCATAGGGAACACAGGCCCTTCCCAGCACGGCCCATCCGAAAGCTGCCAGCCGTTTAGGGGAAGCTAAAGCCGCATTATCTCAGCCAGGGCGCACTTAATCCGTCCCTGTGCTCCGTTCACCCGGCACGAGCACCCGCTACTTCATCCCGACGAAGAAGAGGCAGGATGGCCACGATCCTCCCACCTTGGGTGCTTTTTTTTTTTTTTTTTTTTTTTTAAATGTTTCCCGTAACCCCCACACGCCGGCAGAGCCCTGAGGACACTGTCCCTGTCGCAGAGGGACGGACGCACAGACAGGGCCTGGGGGCAGAGCAGGGGCGGAGGTTACATCTGTATTAAAGGCAGGAAGGTAATTAAAAAATCCATTTGCAGGCAGCTACATTTCATAGTTCCAAACACAGAACTACATCTGAGGGGCAGGAAAGGGTTTCAGGAAAGTAAAAAATTGAAAACACTTCATTTGCAGCCAAGGAAAACACCACTTTGAGGTCCATCATGGAAAAGAATTACTGCCACAGTGGTACTGCTTCATTTAGGAAATACAAAACCAAAACCCTTAGCCTTTCCGGAATCTCTTTTCCTTCCTCCCCTTTAATTTGACCCAAATTTCCTCGAGGCGCTCACTGCAGACCACAGCTTTACCCAGTTCCCCAGGAGCCTGGGAGCCTCCTGGGACACCCAGGGACCTGGGAATTTCACCATCTGCTTCCCTGGGGACTTTCCCTCTCCCCTTCCCGTCGCCGCCCGCACCGGGCCGCGCTGCTGCCGCTCAGTATATGCCCCTCACGCGCTTGTTGTCCGGGTCGAAGGGGGACTTGGTGTGCGCTCGGGCCGCGTAGGTGACCCCCATGCGCTCCAGCTCGTAGCTGCCGCTCTTCACAAAATCCAGCGAGACCTGCAAGGCAGAGGCACAAAACTGCGGGCACCCCCTGGGGACCCCGCGCTGTCCCACGCGCGCTCGCGGCTGCTTCCCGAGGAGGCCGCGGGGAAGAGCGAGGGCACGGGATGGACAGGGAGCACGGGCAGCTCCCGCATCGCTTCGGGCGGATGCGCTTTGCGCACAAGACCTGGTTCTACCATCCCAGGAGGATGCACAGAGAGGTGGAAAAGCACCAAGCTAAAAAAAAAAAAAAGCCAAAACACAGCGATTAAACGTTAGGGGAGGCATTTGCTGTGGATGCTTTCAGCAGAATCCAAAGCGCGGCGCCCTCAAAAGCAGCAGCAGAGGAGCCAGAGCGGGCGGCCATGCTCAGGGAACAGCTCCCTGCAGGGAGACGGTCCCCCGGTGTCCCCGCTTGGCCACACAGAGCCCGGGGGGACGGAGCCTGGGCGTTTGAATAAGTGCAGGTTGCCAGCAGCAGAGCTGCGGCTTCCTCTCCTCTCCTTGCCCACGTCTTCTCCTCCTGGCCCTTTGGCATCGCTGCTGCTCCTTGCGCTCTTTAGCCACGATGCTACGGAGCTGTTCTTGCCTCCTCTGGCCCCGGAGAGCCCGGATGAGATGCATCCAGGGCAGGAAAACCCGTGGATCGCAGAGCACGGCTGCAGAGCCCTGGCTTTGCCACGTTGCCCATTCTGCTCCACGGGGCTGGGCCGGCAGCCTCCCGGCGCTGACCCCACCACGGCAGCATCCCAAGCTGCCTCCTGGCTCCCAAGGCGCAGTCCAAGATGTGGGATATCAGACAATTTGGGGGGACAAGTACCAAGCGAGGTTTTATTGCCGGTTTCCTACCCTCTTTCTTCCCTGCTGGTGACAGCCTAGCAAAAAGCCTCCCATGGAGGTGATGCCCATCACACTGGGAAATGCCGGCGCGGGCAGGAGGAGATGGGGACACGAGGGGCCATAGAGGGAAAGCTCTTGGTGGTTAATTACGGATTAATCCCTGACACAGGATTAAAAGTCAAGGCGAGCAGGCGGATTAAAGCACCAGCATATGCCCTATCCGTGGCCTGCGACAGGAGCAGTCCCAAGGGATGTCATCCACTGCCCTCCATCCCCACACATGTTCCCCGATGTCCGAGTCTGCGGCACGCTGGTTAATGAGGGCATCTGATTTACTACCTAGGAGTCTCCCGGGGTTAATTAAGAGCCTTCCAGGCTCCTGTTGGGCAGTTGCTCCCAGTCACATCGGTTAATTCACTTTTGCAATTAAACACTCAGATGCCATTAACACTGGAGATGGCAGTTGGGCCGAGGATCAGCGCTGGGGCCGCGCAGAATGACAGCCTGGAGATGGCTGCTGAGGACGACGCTGCTCAGAAGCTGCCGTCGCTCGCGTGCCGAGTCTCGCTGTGCCATCGAACACCGCGTTAGCACCGTGCGGGGAAACCTGGGGGGCTGCCCCGTCTCGCTCCCCAGCTGACAGTGCTCTTGCAATGTGCTCGGGCATATGGCTCTCAAAATAAACCCTACGCTTCCTCCCCCTGCAAATCCTCGGGGAGCGGGAAGGCAGCCCGGCTTCCCCACGGGCTCGCTGCAGCGCCTGCTGCCTTCGCTGCCCTTCTTCCCTGCTCTTGGACTGGCCTTTTCGGGTGTCATCTCCCTGCCTGCGTCAGCCTTGACCCTGTCCCGGCCCAGCCCCACTTCCTCCCTGCTCCCAGAGATCCCAGGATGCTCCGAGGACCAGGGAGGCCGCCGAGCCCTTTGCCGATCCCGTGGGGCTCGTGTCGTTGCCTGCGGTGGTCGCTATACTCACCGCTCCCCCAGCGGGGTCGCGGATGTAGCCGTACGCGATGGTCTTGTCGATGGCGAAGCCGAAGTCCGCCCGGCGGATGTGGCCGACCACCTGGCCGTCCCGCCACACGGCCTCCAGGCCGAACATGGGCACCTTCCTGCAAGGCCAGAGCAGAGCAGCTGTCAGGAAAGCCCTGGGCGGGCCGGGATTCTCCAAGAGGGAAGCGCTTTGGAGAAGATGGTGAGACCAGACACTGGGTTCCAACCTGGTACCCAAAGTGCTGCGTCCTGGTGTGTCCCAGGGCCAGCCTGGGCACCCGCCACCCCCAGGGCACGGGCCCATCCTGGGCACTGCTCTGCTGCCCTCACATTCCTGAACTTCCCCATTCCGATCGCCAGCACTGCCAAACCCCCTGCAGCCAGATTGCCAAAGCCTCCTGCTATTTTGGCTGAAACTAGATGAACCTACTCACTGTCACACCGTTTCCAACTTCCATTAAATATCCGGCAGGGAATATGAGGCGGGATTTAAATTACAGACATAATTAGAGCATGGAAAATGGCAGCAAGCGTTTGCTACCGAGCTCCACGCGTGCGCGCAGGAGGTGCAGGGGGAGCTGCTTCCATGCGGGTCTGGGTGCTCATCCCTGCATGGACACAGGTGACAAACACAGGTGTGTGACAGCACCGGGGCAGCGACACTCACTCATCCGTGGTGAAGCAGACGAGGCGGCGGGGGATGCCGGCAGCCTTCTGAGCCTCCACGGCCTCCCGGCCCAGGAAGGGGATGTCCGACTTGAGCTTGCAGGTGAAGGCCAAGCCCGCTTCGAGGGGGGTGTCGTCGGGGCGCAGGTCCGCGTGCCAGTGTCTATACCCTGCCGAGGACAAGGGGCAAACGCGGGTCTCCCAGCCTGTCCCCGCTCCGCAGGTGAGGATAGAGAGACTGAGACATCAACTCTGCCTGCTGGGTACCCCTGTTGCCCTCCACTCACTTGGTCCGGGACAAAGCACCCTCAAGAGAAACCCGTATTCAGGATGGTCTCAGCACGGAGCACAGGGGACTAGTTGCATTTCTGCCATTAGCTGTCAGACATCCAGCCTGACACTATCCTCAAAGCCGGGGGAAAAAGAAACATCCTGGATCCCCTGGCCGAAGCCAAAGCAACCGCGGCTGTTGTATGGAAAACCAAGAACCTTTCTCGATGCTGAGGCTGTCGATGGCTCGGTAGCCGGCGTTGGTGATGCCGTGCCGGGCGCCCGCCTTCATCACCGCCTGGTAGACCCTCACGCAGTCCGCCCTGGGCACGTGCAGCTCCCAGCCCATCTCGCCGACGAATGACAACCTCATGGCACGGACCTGCGAAATGCAAGGGGCTGAAATCTCTCAGGACGGAGGCTGCGTGGCCTGGCGGGGAGGCTGCTGAGGCTGCAGCTCTGCCGCTCGCCGGCACGCGAGCACTGCCGGGAGCAAGCAAGCTTGCAGGAGAACTTTGTGCAGTGGCCCGAGTTCTGGGAAATGCATTTTCTCCATTTTCTTTGCTCCTCAGAGTGCATGATGCCAGATTCACACTGAATTTTGTCATCTCCGGCCAACCTACAGTTTGCACCTCTAATACCACAAATAACAGGGAAAGAGCCAAGTGCGAGCCCAGACCACAGCTCTGCGCCCCTCCAGCTCCAGCTTTTCTCAAGATCCACGAGGGAAATGCAGCGGGCAGAGCCTTTTCTCCCAGGCATTAAGCATTTCTGCAGCCACAGAGCCGTGGGTGATGCCGCCGCGGCCGCTCTGCGGTTACACTGCGGTGCTGCCCGGTCCAGCCGGGCCTCTGTCTCCCTCTGCTGATTTGGCTACAGCAGAAAAAACCCTATGAGCACCCAAATGTGAGGGAGGCTCAGGACAGTGAATCAGTCCCCACCAGGGCTTGTCCTGCTGGGCACTTTGGGGCCATCGTGGTTGTGTTGCCAGCAGAACTGAAGGCGTCCCCATGCAGGGGCTCCCGTGGGATGCTCAGCCCCGCGTCCCGGCCAGTCGAGCAATGGGGACACACAGATCTGCACTGACTGAACCTGCCCCCCAAATCGCTGCTACCAAACTAGCTAGACGAGGCAGGCCGGGTTGCGCTGGAGAAGAACCAGCAGCTCTGAGCAGCGGGCGCCGCATTTCTCGGGGGAAGCGATTTCCTTGGAGATCTCCTACCCGTCTGCCTGAGTTCCCCAGGAACACAGACCGGAGGGAAATCTGCTCCCGGCGCTGGGGCAGATCTGCGTGTCCCGCGATGTCCCGGCAGCGCTGGGACTGCTCTCCCATGGCAAAGCGGTCGGCACAGCCCCATCCCTGCCCCACATCCCGCAGCGCTTCCCGCGTGGCCCAGGCAGGCAGAGACCGGCGTCATCCCGCTGTCCCCACCCCAAGAGGCAGCCAAACCGGCCTGGACACCTTCCCCGCAGGCATCCCTGGAGGCTCAGCCGCATTTCCCTCTGGTTCGTCCCTTTGGCTTCATGCCGTTGCCGCGGGGAGGAAGCAGGGACGTGCCTGACTCCCGGGGGAAGGCGAGGATGTCGCCTACGGAGCCGGCGTGCCCAGCCTGCTCCTCAGCGCGTCCCCGCACATGCAGGACCGGGACAAGGACGAGCCCACGGCCCTGCTCCAGCAGCTTCCCCTTCCCTGCCTGCCAGCTCCTGCCTCGTGTCCCTTGTGTCCTGCTGCCCAGGGGCAGGAGCTGGAGCGGGAGACTGGGCCAGGCCTGAGCGGTTCTGCATCCTGCTCTGCAGCTCCGGGTTGGGCTGCCCGGCACAGCCGCACGTGTCTCTGAAGGGCTGCTGGTGGCCAACGCACCCATCGCCTTGTCACCTCCATGAGCTGGTTTGCCACCCTGCAATGCACCCATCACCTTGTCTGAGCTGGTTTGCCACCCTGGTGGCAACGGCAGGTTGTCATCCCATGGGCGAGACCTCACCGAGACGCATGATCTCAGTCAGGGCAGGGGTGAGAAACAGCAACGTCACGGGCAAACATGGACACAGCAGGGAGCACAGAGAGGATGCGCCAGTCTGGATGGAGCCGATTCCTCAGCATCTGCTGACAGGGATGCAGGGACCAGGCACCGGGACCTCGGAGTGGCCAGGAACCCTCTAGAACCACTCCCTGTAGGAAGTGGGGGAGTTTCATCCCCTGAGCACAAACACTCGGACACGGGATGCAGGCACAACGGGCTGGAAGCTCCGGTGTCTTGGAAGAGCTGGCACAAAGTCTCCTTAATCTTTAATGACCCTAAGAGCCCCTGGCTGCCCTCCAGCTTCAGAGTAGCTCTGGCCCATGGTGCAGCCCGGGGCAAAAAGCATCCTAGGCTAAATGTGGAGAGTTAGCGGGACGGGCAGGGTCACGCAGCATGATGGGAGAGGAGGTGCAAAAGCTCCAGAAAAGCAGAGATTTTGCACCAAAAGACACTACCCAGAGGTGATTCTGCTGGTAGAGGAAGGTCCAGGAGAGGAAAGGTGGGCAGACCTTCTCCAGGGGACTCCTCCGCAGCGGCCCCAAGGCCCCTGGCAGCTCAAGCTCAGAAAGCAGCACAGAAGCTGGGAGTTTGGCTCACGGCCTCTGCCGCCGGCCCTTGCTCCCTGCCTAGGTTTTCTGGACCACAACAGGCACTGTCGGCTTCGCAGCGAGGAGGGGGCTCCCTGCCCTCCTGCCGGGCTGAGACACCCCGTGCTGGAGGAGGAAAGCCCGGGGTACTTTATACCCAAGTATATCCCTGCAGGAAATGGTTATCGGCAGTCCAGTGAGCGCTGGTGCACGTGAATTCACAGCAGTGAGCTGGAGACGTTAACCTGATCAGTGCTCACACGCTAGATCCTGTATTAATAAGGAATGAAGGGGAATGAAACTCTGCAGAGGCCTTGGGGGCACCAGCAAAATGTGTCTCCCCAGCACAGCTAGGGGCTCCATCACTCACCAAGCAGCAGCGTGTGGAGACCGGGGGCCAGCTGCAATCTCAGCTCCTGAAGACACAAGCAGGTCCCACTGATTCGGACTTTGGACTTGTCGGACTCCAGCTCCATGGAGAGCAGGAGGCAGGAAGGGTTGGAATATCAGCCCAGTTCCTGGCCCGCGTGTTGCTCCCGCTGCCTTTTGCTTTCGCGCCCACGAACACGCCAAGGAAACAGCACGCCGTGTTCGGGAGGATGAAGACGTGTTGCGACAAGCTGTAGCCTGCGCAGAGCCTTGAGTCACCGTGAACAACCCCACGGAGCAGCAGAGCAGCACGACAGCCCCGCGCAGGAGAGAAGCTGTCAGCAACACTCAGCCAAGCCAGCTCCAAGGACCATCGGTTAATGCGATGCAAGGCAGTAATGTAGATTATGAGGATGAAATATTCACATGGCGCAGCCAGGAGCAGCTCTCCAGCCTGCCCTGGTGTTGGTCACCTGCATCTCTAGGGATGTGTCCAGTGACAAGAACCCCCTAGAGCTTTGGGAAGCCTTTCTGGGGGAGAGAGAGCCTTCAAAAGCAATGATAGCCCTTAATGAATCTCCAAATCCTAAAGCTTGCCTGCCTCTGCCAGGAAAAAGTGTCAGAACATTGAATAAATAAGAACAATAAAGAACATTTCCTACCCTCTTCTAATTAACACTAAGGAGGAGAATTGACTTATCCTGTCTGCGTGTGATTTGCCATTCCTCTAAATCTGACGCACCATCTGTGCGTGCCCTTCCAGCCAAACGTAGCCCATAGTTCTACACAAGATTGTGGTCCATGGACTTAAAAAAGTGGTTTCCAGACAGGAAGAGATCGCGTAGCTACCAGGAGGAGCCTGAAACACTCGGCGGCTCTGCCTTGGGCCAGCGCTACCTGTGCTGAGCGCGGCCGCTTTGGGATGTCTTGCTTGCAACGAGGAGCAGCTGGTCTCCGCTGCGGTCCCCTGTGCAACAAGCGCAACGACTGACGGCTACAGCCGCAACCCAGAACAGGCAGAGAACAAGAAATCAGGTGCTCAAGCTGAGTTTAAGGCAGCTTTTAAGACGCTTTCCAACAAGAGGTGCGGGAGGAGCTGGGGGCCGTGGCACAATAGGCACCAGGATTTATTTTGAGCTGCTCACAAAAGCGCCACGCGAGGCGGCCAGCCTGGCGGTGCCAAGCGTGAGAGATGGAAAATCAACTTGGGAGCACCAGGGATATGGGAAAGCTTTTCACTTTGCACAGTGTGTCACCTTTTTAGGGAATAGCGAGGGATGGGGACGTGGCAGGCAGCTACTGTGCTCATCCCGGCAGGAGATGCTCCAGGGATCGACAGTCAGCTCTGCTGTTCCCTAACCCTGCCCGGGACCGAGCGGGCAGCACTGCAGCTAAATGCACTTTACTTCCAAGTGCAAGTTCCTCCGGAGAGAGGTTTCCCCGCAAATTACAGCCACTCAGGGGACCGAACACCCAGCATTCCTGATGAGGCAGATCAGTGCATCACATACCACGTATACCCTCTGAAAACGCACATAAAGACTATACATTAAGTCATGCACAGTCAGGGATCAGGGGGTGCACCCAGGTGTGCGCAGCCCAATCCCTAGTGTCAATCCCATCGGAAAGGGGTGGCAAAACTCTGAGTTGAAAGGTGCCAACTCAGCCATTCCCACCAGATTTTGGCCATCCTGAGACAAATTCTCTTAGGAGCAGGTATTTCCATTAGATTTCAAGCGGAGTTATAAAACAGCATCAATTCCTGAGCCTTTGAGCAGAATTCAAAAGCATTTTAAGTATATTAGAAAATGAAAACCTGAACTTTACCCTGTATCCAGCAGTGAGATTCAAATGTTTTTTTTTCTCCGGTACTTTACACAAAGTGATATGCTATATATAAACTCACAAACCAACCAGTAGTTTCCAGAGTCATTAACTCTGCTGGAATTCTCCTTTTACTTTAGCTGATTTTGTTCAGCTACTGAGTTAATGCATGAAAACTGAGCAATATCTTTTTAAAGATGCTGCCTTCAGCTTAATCCCAGCAAAAGGCATCGGGATGACATCAGGATGGCTTCAGTCCAGCCTGAGAACTCGGCTGCTCTGGGCAGCCCCACGTGCTGCTCAGGCAAGGGAAAGTTCCCCTCCTAAGTCACTAATCAAGAAGGTTTTTACAAAAGTAGAACTTTACAGATGCTAAAGCAGCTGGGCCTTCCCCGTGGGGTGAGGACACGTGTGGCTTGGTGGGAGCAGAAATGCTCCATTCTCCGACACATCCACACTATATTATCCCCTTCTTCCCTGCACACACCATGCACTGCCCAGCACCCTACGTCCTTCCCACAGCTCAGTCCTGGTGCTGTTCATCTCCCAAGGTTTTCCTGCTAAGATCCTAGGTGCCGACTGGAAAACAAGCACAGTTTGGGCACAAGACCAGGTGTTGGGAAACAACTAAGCCTGGCTTAGTTGGTTCATCTGGCCCCGCTCTGGCCATGCCCTCTGCCAACAACCATCTCCCGACCTCCCCTTGGTCCGCTGCGAGAGGGAGACCCTGCATGGGGAGAAGCCCTAATGCTCCCAGACAGCATTTGCACAGTATCAAAATTGCAGAAATAGTGAAAGGAAATGATTGAAAAATTCTCCTCCATGCAGACCCAAGCTACCTCTGAGGACAGCAGGCGACCAGTTTGAATTAAATCCTGTGAAATTCTACAATAAAGCTCTGTAGAAGAGCTCATTCTTTTCACCAAACCTTTTCTTGGGGAAAAAAAATCCTATACTTTGCACCTCTGGGATGTTTCACACAAACACATTCGCTTTTTGCTTTATGTTGGAATAAAATGGCCCATCTTACAAAAAAACACCCCAAAATTCACCTTAATTTTCCTCTCTGTCTCAACTCAGGCATTTGCAATTCAGTGTGGAAAGGCCAGAGAGCTTTTCTTTGACAGTCAGGGCATTGACACTTAAAAGAAGCCATAACATTTCTACCAGATATTTCCTCCTTGCAAAACTTTTTTTTTTTTTAAACAAACTTGAAGTGAAATGCAAATGAAATAATCGTGCTCCTGAAGAAGGCAGCGCTCACAAACCTTTCACAGCGGATAAGTAGGTTATTAATAGATGTTATTGGCTTGTCACAGATGTGAGCGCCTAGGGAGGATTCCAAACCCGGCAGCAGGAGCCGGTATTTGCAGCACGGTGGGCAATTTCTAACAGCTGACTAGACTTATCCAAACGCTCCTCTCCAGGTGTGCGCTGCTCTTTCCCTGTCATTTGAGGGGAAGATTCCCGGCCGGCAGCAGCCAAATTGGTGTCGATCAAACGGAGGTGGAAGGAGATGGGTCTCTGTGTCCGGCTGGGACATCCCAGCACCTCCCAGTATCTCACCTGCACCAGGAGAACTGCTACGTGCAGAACACGACAGAGACTTTTGCAAAACGGCTCAAAATCCTAAGCTTTCCTTATTTTCCAGCCTTTTAGGCTGAAATAGTTGCCTCCTAAGTGTGCTGATATTGCTGTGGTCATAAATGTCCCTTGGGAAGGCAGGGGTACCCAATGAAGGTTCTTTCCCAGGGAGGTGTTTTTGCTAAGGAACATAAAATACTCTTCACTACAGCACAAACATCACTAGGAAACCAAAGCAAAGCTCATTGTCCAACCCTTGCTCAATCTTTTCCCCTGATACCAACATTTAACAACAGCAGGTTCCTCCAGAAAGTTCCTGTTTTGACAAAGCATCGCTCTGGGGTCAGACGCTTCTATTTGGGGTGTTTTAACTGGCTCAAGCAGCAGCTTCATGCATGGAGAGAAAAAAAAAAAAAACCACCACCACCCCCTTTCCCTAGGAGTAACTTTGACAATGTTTATTCCTGTCAAGTGACATGGGGGAAGAGACTTGAGGCGCTTTTCTCCTCGCACGGCACCAGGTGAGAAGGAAGATCCCCATCAACCAGGGCTGCGAAACCTCACAGCGACACCCGGAGCTCCGAGGACGGATCCATCTCTTTGCATCCCAGTCACGTGCTCCCTTTTGCCATGTCCTACGCCCATCGTTGCAGCGTCAGGGTAGTGCACGAGGCCCATCAGAGGCCTGGGCACCCCGCCAGCTGCAACACTGTCCCGGACGGCACAACCACAGTGTTGGATTTTCACCATTCTGCCCAAAACAGACTTGCTCCTTCGTCGGGAGCCCTACGTATTAGCAGGGAGCATTTCCATTTCTGCACTTCTCTTGCATAACCACTGATGCCAGTCCTGAAGTCTCAGCAAATACCAGATGATCCGCGCTTGTACAGAAAGCTTAAGGTTGTCAGACTTCTGCTGTGATCAAAAACACCAGCTCCTCCGGCTCCCGAGCCCGTTCGCGGACTGCAAGACACCCTTGGCTTTTAATCACCCTCCTTTTTAACGCGGGGAGATGGGGAGGGGATGTAGAGTGTCAGATAAGGCTCTGCCAGCGGCGCTAGTCCCTAATCTGTGGGACAGATTCCTCCAACGCCGGCGCAGAGCCGTGAGCCGACGTGCCCACGGGAACGCTCAGCGCACAGGCAGCCTCGAGCCCCTCCGCCAGGCTCGGAGCAGCTACCAAAACCCACCCCGAGGCCCTTGAAAAACTGCCCAAAGGCACATGGAGGTGACAGGAGCAGAGCACAAGGCTCCTGCAGCTCAGATGCCACGCACAGGCTCGTGACAACCCTCGTAGCTCCTGCTACGCGCTCACTCACACATTACCTGGGAAGCATCTGTCTATCCACAAAAAGCCAGTCCAGCTCTTCTCACAGCTCTGCTCCCCTTTAAAGCAGGCAGAGCTGGAAAATTAAGCTTCTTTTTGACAATAATCTTGTGTGTGTGGGGGGGGTGTTAAGATATATTTCTTATCAAATTAGGATAAACCAACTCCAAGACTTCCAAAAAAACAAAGAAACCCTCCCCAGACACCCCTTGCCGGAACACAGGGGCACTAAGTCTCCGCAGGGGCAGGTGCCTTGTCCAAGAAACGCAAAGGGACAGTGGTCCCATCAAGCAGCGCCCCTGGAGGCAGCGTATCCTGTGGGAAGCCGAGCGCTGGGGACCCAGTTCCCATCCTACCGTGCATCCCGCCACCTTGGCCAGCTTGTGGGTGGAGAAGGGGAAGGCCTCGTTGCTGAGATCCGTGTCGAGCACGTCCTGGAGCACGGTGCGGCTGCGCAGAAAGGAGGTTGCTCGTTAACCGGATCCCAGTGTTTTATCCCCAAAACCCAGCACCGGCGAGGCCTCTGAGGCAGGAGGGAGCCTGGAGGAGGGAACCGCGCTCACCTGAGCGGGCCCTGCAGGCTCAGCATGCCCAGCTCCTCGGAGCAGTCGAGGAGGCTGCACTGCAGCTTCAGGTCCTGCAGCACCGTGCTGATGTGCGACCAGTTGTGCTGCGCCACGGCCCCGCCGACAGCCAGGTAGTAGCCGTCCCCTGCAAGGCAACCCGCGGCCTTTCAGGTGCGACAGAACTGGCCTGGGTTCAGCTCAGCTCCTGGCTGGGTTTTGCTCTCCAGAGGCTGAGCTGCAGCTCTGAGTGTCCCCAGCTTGCATGGCCCAGGGCAGGTACCACATACGCTGCAATCCTGGGGCAGGCCATACAAATGACCCCTAAAATCTTAAAGAGTAAAAGGTAAGGTGGGATTTGGGGCCATGCAAAGCACAGTTCCATCCTCCTCCCAGCCAGAGGGAGGGCAGGATCTCCCTGCCCCGTGCACCGGCCTGCGGGCACTGATCTGCTCCAGGGCCAGCGAGGAGCAGCCCCCACCTCCGTCTTGAGCAAGTGCACAACATCTCACAGCCAGATCGCAAGGCTTTTCCCCTCAGGGTTTATTGCTCTGCTGTTACGCAAGGAGCTCCAAGAAGCTAATGTCAAAGGTAGTGTTATGCAAGCGCTCGCTGCTTTGGCTACAGCCCCACCAACCTTGCATAACTCTACATTTGTTTTTCTTTGCATACGGTTTCCCTCATTTCCATGGCACGGCTTGTAGACCTTGCCTGCATCAGTCTTGCTTTCCTGCTAGAAGAGCTTTTCCCAGTTCTCCAGGCCCTAGAGATGCCTTTGCGCAATGCTTTCACACAGAGCTTTGCCAGCCAGGTCACGGATAGCTCCTTGGATTTGCAGGAGCAGGTGATCCTGAAGGAGAAAGCTGTTTGTCCCTAAAGACCAAATGCAAAAGCTTCCAATACTTTGTTCTGATACAGAGTGGATATCAAAGTTTTAAGGGAAGAACTATAAGTCAGAGCATTCTGCAGATATACACATACAGGTGAGCGCTCTGCAGCCCAAGGTCCTGCCTGGTCCTCACCAGGACGGTTCATGTAGTTTTTGTTGGGTGTTGAGGGAAAAGGGAGGGCTGGAGAGACCAGGCCATAAGCAGCACAAGCACCGAATGTGTATATGAGGGGAAATCCATCTTACCAGTAATTCTGGGTGAGAATTACCCAGGGACAGGGTTAGGGAGCTGATTAATACATAATCGATCTTCCTTCTGCCTCTTCTGCCACTACCAAATTGTCTCCAATAATCTGTCATAATGATAGTAAGTGTAGCCACCTACTATAATTGAAAAAATAGATCTGCTTTTATTAAACTCCTCCATCACCCACCAAATGCTGCAGCTCCGCTATCCGCTTCCCCTCCTGCTTCCTGGGTGTCTGTGAGCGAGACAGGAGAGGGACACAGGAGGGAGGGACACAGGAGGGAGGGACACAGGAGGGAGGGACACAGGAGGGAGGGCTCCGTGCTCTGCGCGAGGCCCCGCCGGGGCAAGGCGAGGCTGGCGAAGCAGGGACATCCCTCCTGCGACTCTGCACCATCCCTGCTGCTCCTGGGCTGCTCTCTCCCCTAGGCTGCTCCTGAGCAGCAAAGCTCGGTGTGACACTGTGTGGGAGCAGGGCTGCTGTTTGCATTCGAAATCCAAGCTGAATCCTTGCTTCCCGCCATCCTTCCTCTCCCAGGAGGTGCTGGTTCCCCTGGGGCAGCCGTAGCACCCGCAGACACCCGTCATTGCGAGGCAGAGGCGTTTGGCAGCGCTGCTGGAGCGGAGCACAGAGCCCTCCTCTACTCTTGCTGCCTAATGCCAGTTTTGCCCTCTGGGCTGACTGCTCTGCTTCCTTTTAATTCCTCTTTATTGCAGCTGATAAGGACTTTGGGAGAGGCCAGAGCAGCCATGCAGAGCTTAGGAAACCCAATAACGCCAATGAGAACCTGGTTAGTGCACAAGCCCCCAGGAGCAAGGGGATAATTGGGTTATGCAGCAAGGGGGGACGCGCAGGGGGAGGTGACTGGGAACAGGTAATGCAATCAGCCCCCAGACGCGCCGGCCAAGGCCAGCAGAAGTTCAAGTCGCTTTCAAGAGTGGCCAAGACTAAAGAGACGCTTTAATCTCTGGGGCTCAACGTGCAGCTGCAGCCACGGCTCGCGTGGTGCTGGGGTTTTACCTTGGAAGGCGGGGGCCAGCGGCGAGGCCGGGTGCCCCGGGCTGATCCGACTGACCGTCAGGTCGCTCTCCACTCCCCCGCGCCGGTTCAGCATGCAGGTGTACACGGTGGAGCCTAGGAGCAAGAGGAGAGACGGGGCCTCGTGAGGATGAGAGGCCCCAGGGCACCCAGCAAACGGTGCTGGGGGAGCAGGGCAGGCAGGAGGGCCACTTTCGAGAGGCAGAATTCACAGGGCCTGCGCATGCACAGCGAGGGTCTGGCTCTGCCCCTAGGATGGGTCCCACTGCACTGCTCTGTCCCTGCCAGGTGATGAAACCACCAGGTGTCACTGCTATTTACCCCAGAAAACCCATTTCTCCAGCTACACTCTGACAGGTAGATGCTCCCTGCTGTCACCCCAGATGCAAAGAACAGGTTTGCACCGGTGCGAATGAGAGCAAAATCAGTCCTTCGGGGAGCACAGGGAAAGCGGTCGCTCTCAGGTGCTTCCCACATCCTCTGCAAAAGCAACATTTACGATAAAAGCCAGGTTGGGTCACCCACTATTTGCTTTGGTTAAAGATGTAATTTCCTAGGGCAGCCTTTCAGTCCAATGCTCAGCAGAAACATCAATAACCCCCCCTGGCACACTGAAGCTGAAATAACAAGGTTGAGCCAGTACCTGGTGCTTTGCTAACATCAGCGGTAAAAAGCCAATTGGCCGCTTTTGTCGCTTCAGGACCAACCAGGTAGAATTTCCCAAAATAAGACATGTCAAAGAGAGCCAGGGCATTTCTGCACGTTAAGCATTCATTCTTGATCTAAAATTAAAGAAAAAACACTGTGAAGTTGAGCCATATCCTTCTCAGTCTAAAAAGGGAGAGACACGTTAAACCACATGTGTAATGGGAAACAATTCCAGGCTGTGCCCAGCGCCTGTAAGGCTTGCTGTAGCGCTTCAAAACATTCCTCAAAAATTAGATATTACATGGAGCAAATCTGTCAAGAACACAGCACTGCCTATCTGCCCAATCCCATTGCATCAGTAACATGTGATAGTTATCAATGGTAATAGTTAAAGCTTAAAGCTGGGTGTTTCTTCCTGGCTCGTGGCCGGGATCTGGCCCCAAGAGTCCCCCGCCTGTGCCGAACGTCCCCTCGTCTGCCCCGGCGGCTGCACTCACGACGTGGTGATGTGGGGGGAAGTCGAAGGTGTACTCGGCCCCCAGCAGCTGGTTGTACGTGTAGTTGCTGTGACGCTGCCGCTTGTAAGCCCCGTAGTAGTCATAATCCAGGACCTGGGGAGAGAAGGGGGCAAAGGCGGTCAAAGACAAGCAGCTAAAAAAGACAGCGGGTCCGGGCGGATGGAAGTTTCTATTGCATTCCCATTGTGCCTGGAAAGTGCAGCGTGTTGCCCGCACACACAGGATATGTCCTGCACATGCACTATATCCTCAAGGACATGCAGGGCACAGGCTGAAAATCTCCCCTGAAAGCAAGTGCTGTCCTTACCGGAGCTGCTCCCTTGGGGTTGAACCAGCCAGGCCTCTCCCAGCCGTGTCTCTCCTGGAAAACACAGCCTTGTTGCAGCAGTTCCTAGGGAAGAAAATGACAGAAAGACAGTAGGAAAATAAAACCTTTTTGCTGAGCCATTCTTATTCAGCTGGTAAAGCCGAGAGTGCCCTCCTTAAACGCGTGTGCAAGCCCAGATCCTCAGCACTTTGGCTTTCACTATAAGCAGCCAAGTGGCAAGAAGGGAGGATGATGCCAGAAATCAACTCTTCAATTTATTTTGCAAAATAGCGGAAAACCCCAGCTCCTTTGAAATCGCTTGTATTTTTATCTAACAAAGGTATTTGCCTTAACAGCATCCGACAGCAAGCAGTCCCATGGGTCAGTTGTGCACTGCACTTAAGTTTGTGTTTTGATGCACTAGTGATCAAAAGAAGTTAAATCCAGAAAGGAAGATTCTCCCCAGCACTTTTAACAGTAATTATACAATAACACTTAAGCTTTATATGGCAACCTTTTCATTCCTCCTCTATGTTCTCAGACAAATATCTCTGCGTGCAATTAATTAGGGTTCCATTAAGATATTTTTGTTTGGTGCCTCTGTTCAGAAAAGAATAGATTTTGTTGAATATTTTAGAAATGATTCAGTGTCTATTTATAAAACATAGCACATGTTCTGGAGCTTCATGTATAAATACCAGGCTGTCAGTCAAATGGGCATCGCTTATTAGACATCCTATTAAAAAATAAATTGCATCCTCGGTGACAGAAAACAACTGAGCTGTCAAGCAAACAATGGGGGACGGCAGGGAGGAATGTCTGCTTTACTGCTGAAGTCTCTGTTCTCCATCGGAAGAGAAATGGCCTGATTGGAATTAGCAGTAGCTGCAATGGGCTCAGGAAACTTGGTTCCTTCTGGGCCAGGGATGGAAGGTAAGCGAAGTTGCTTTGCAGCAGTCAGGCGAATGGAGCCAGCCCTCAGGTGACAGCTGTCGGCAGCAGAGGGGTGTTTTAAGTGGATCTGTTTGGTTTTGCAATGCTGCTGGTGAGCACAACTGCTGGAAATCCAGCCTGGCATTGCAGGGGGGTCTCTTGAAAGCGCTCACCCGCTGCGGGCACCCTTCCCTGCACGGGCAGACGGCGCTTGGGGAGCTCCTCACCTCATGCAGGGGGTCCTTCCTCATGTTGCGCCCCGCCAGGGGCTCGTCGTAGGGGAACACCACGGAGTAGTTCTTGGCGTAGGACTCGTGGCTTCGCTCGCGCAGCCAGCGGTTGTTGTCGGTGAGGGAGTGGGGAAAGCGCCTGGAAAGCAGGAGAGGGCATGGACACGTCAACCCGCAGCTCTGCCCTCCCGACCAGGGCTCGGCACCACCTGGACGGTGCCACGGCCCTGGATTCAGGTAGATTTACCCCAGAGTAACTCAGAGCAGAATATGGTCTTGCCGGGGGGAAAAATAAGAGGAGAATTTGGGTTTACTTCGCTTCAGCACCGGGCTGGCCTCTGAGCACTCCCTTTTTGCACAGCCCTGTTTTAAACGCGGCCCTGAGAAAGGAAAGAGCCATGAACATTCTTGACATTTTTCATCCAATTCTCCCTGGCCTGCAATATAAATAAAAACCAAAGCATTTTACAGTTGTTTGACAGATTTTCATCTTTCAAACACAAAAGCTCCTGAAGGAATGTGCCAGTTCAGCACATGCTCATATTATTATTAACGGAGACCTATAACTCACAGCTGAGAACCTCGCGCGCGCTGGTGGCACCTCTCCCATGCGCTGCCTCTGGCGAGTGGGGACATGTGGCTTTCAGCATTGCAGCCTGGAGCCCCCAGGACTGCAGAAAGGGAGCCAGACATCAGGTGGAAGGCCAGCCCGGGTAATTTATAGGGCCTTTTAAGTCAATATTTTCAAGGTTTGTCCCTGCTTTCTGCATGCTGAGGAGGCGCAGGGTATTTGGGAAGTGGTAGTGGCAGCTCCGATGAGGATTGACAGGAAACAAAACTCCAGGAAATGCAAAAACCTGAACAGAGCAATCTAAGTGAGGCAGCCAACTCTAGAGCTGCAATGGGATCTTGGGGCCGTGAGGATGAGGACATGAGGATGACAGCAGCTCCATCCAGAGCTCCCGGAGAGGATGTCAATGGCCACAAAGCTGCTCTTCAGCTGGCCCATTTTCAGCGTGGCACAAAATCAGCAAGTGCTTGAGTCAAGGCTGGCAAAGGGACAGCTGGGCAGAGGCGTAGGGTGCCCACAGGGCTGGCTCCTCACTGCTTTAGTAGCAGGTTGAAGAGGGCTGGAAAACATGGCTATGGCCCCACAGCTACTCCTGATGAGCAGGACCCCAAGAGGCATCATTGCCTGCACCCAGCCCCACTCAGAAACGGAAATTAAAACTCTAGGAGGAGAGACAGGGGTGACATGGTCTATTGGGGAGGCTTAGCATGAACTCTGGGCTTGTACCTGCAACCCACAATAAAAAAGATCATGGGGAAAATGAGGAGAGGCAAGAGAGATGTGACAGTTGTGGCTCCAACACAGACTCCCTCCTGTGACATTTGATCAAGCCACACAGCCCTCCCTGTGCGGAGGGTAGCGAGGGAAACGCCAGCCTCGCGGGCCACCTGCTCGGATCAGCACTGGCAGCGCGTGTTGGAGAGGGACCACTCGCCGCGGGCACAGAAACGTCACCTGCAGCTCAGACACGGGGTATTGGAGCCACCCGGGCAATCCTGATGCCTCCGCGGGGGCTGAAAAGCTCCTCTGCATCTTCCCGAGCGGCAGTGAGGAATCAAAGCCCAGACCAGCCTCGCGATGGCTTCGGGTTGTGCCAGCCCCTGTTCCTGCCATTGCAGTGGGGCCTGCCTAACCCAGTGATTTACTTTTTCCAGGAACAGCCGGTATCGGAGGGTTCTGGAAGCAGTGCCAGCTGGAGGAAGGCTATTGGAGGTGTCTTTCTGCTGACCTCTACAGGCAACAGCACTGATTTCCCCTCTCTCCCAAGTGTCCCTGGCTAATTCAGTGGTTCTCTATCAGCTTTCCTATTAAAACAATGCAACTTTACAAGCTTTGACCCTGACAAGTTTGTTGCCATTGCTAGGAGCCCCATAAGAAAGCCCAAACCCAATCAAATATAATCGGGAGAGTAAAAAGCAATTACAGACCCAACATTTGCACAGTGAAAATCTCAATGTCGTGCTGCAGAGAGTGGGGAAAAGCTAATCTTTCTGCAGTTGAAATCATCACCCTCGATTATTAACTTAGAGGATTAGGCATGGCACTAATTGAACAACAACAAAACCCAAATGTAATTACCCTGTCCTTTTTCATCATCACAATCTCCTCGCGTCTGATGTTTGCGTAAAAATGGAATGAGGCAAATGAGATAAACCCAACATGTAAATTCATTAAAGCTGTTAAGTATAATTGATTCCAGCTTCTCGGAGAGTCACAGGCTGCTGCGCAGGGACTACCCCGTGCGGGCAGGGAAATGTCTGTCCTCTGTCCCCTGACACCTAATCCTGGTGACAGGCTGGGGAGAGTCCAGTCTCAGCCTCCTGAGCCAGCTCTGCCTTCAGAACGTTCCCCAAAGACAACCCAGACCCATTTTGGTGAAGCAGAACATGCCCTGGAGCAGCCTGCAGAGCTGGGGGGACTTGCCTGATGTCGTAGCCGTACATGTCCTTTTCTGGCCGCCCATGGATGACCCAGTGAGCCAGTTCCCTTCCGCAGCCGCCTCCGAGCATCATTCCTAGGGAAAGAGACAAGGACAGAAATGAGGCAGAGAGGCTAAACTCGCTATTTAGCTGCTGAGGGTCTGCCTGGGATTTAAATGCTTCCAGAGCTGAGGATACACGAGACATGATTTCTTCCGATCCCTTCTTACCAGCGCTGTTGAAACCGCAGCCAAGGAAGAAGCCTCGGAGTTCTGGGGCTTCGCCCATGAGTGGTTTGTGGTCGGCTGTGAACGACTCTGAAAGACACAGACCGGAGAAGCCATCAGGAAGGCCAGGCTGGGCATTTCAGGGATGCAACCCATGCTTCAGGCGTGGGGCTTCTCCAGCTTCCAAAGTTGATCTCATCCTGCTCCTCCTCCCAGAGAGGTCCATGGAGCCAGTTAGAGCAGCCCCGAGCACTTCCCAGCATCTCAGTTCAGGCACCCTCTGTCTGCCACTTCTGCAGTCAGGCCCAGACAGAACCACCTATCTGATGCTTGTCCTGCCCCCATTCAGTCCACCACACTTAAGTTCCACTACCAAAAAAAAACAAATATCGAAGTACCCAGCTGACCTGAAGGTACAACAAGGCTCTTCAGAAAGTGAGTTTAGAAAAAGAGCCCCATCTCTCCCTGTGTTTGCAGACTATTTCCTATAGCTACACTTAGTGTCTCTGAAACCTTTGCTGACACCCCATGGGGACCCACCATTTGGCGACTTATTCTGGAGCTCGGAGGCATTTGGGCCAGCTCTGGGTTGAATTCACCTCGAAACCCCTAGAACTGGAAACATCAGCCAGAGCAGAAATGCCCTAAACTACCCCAGCAGTTTCTGCTGTTGTCCCAGGTGCTGGGAGCACAAGTGCCCTGGCACTGCTGGGCACACGGGCAGCCCTTTCAGATCCCCACAGACAACTTCCTCGGCAAAGGACAACTTTCTAAAAGGGGTTAGTTGTTCTGTTGGTGAAATATTTACCGTGCAGAGGAAATGACAAGCATTTGCTATTTGCTTCCATCAGTGCGACTCAGCTGTTGCAGGCAGAGCAGATGCTAGTTCAAATCAAGAAGTAGGATGGGAGGATTCCAGACGCTTCAGAAATGACATTGCTGCATTACAAATATTAGGTGTATGTCTATAAGAAGTCAGCTTCCCATGGAGACCAGCAGCTGTACTTAAACTGCAGTTTAATCAAACCTGCACTACCCAGGGCCAAGGCCTCCACTTGTTCACTGCACGTTTCATCTGCTTCAGGGCAAGAGATGTGCCCTACTTTACCTTTGCACGGCTCCCTCTCTGAGGGACTACAGGGTTTCCCTTTAAGTGCTTCAGCAAAATGAGAGCTGATTTGGTAGATTTCAGGGCTGCCATGGCTGGTGATATCGCACAGGGCTTGGATTCAACCGCTGAACCCCGTGCAAAGTTCCCATGAGGACAGCATCGTCTGAAGTGGGATAGCCCAGCTACTACTTGGACTGTCCTAAAGAAAGGTTATTGCCTTTAACTCCACACCAGACATCCTTTTATGTAAATGAAATCTGCCCAGGAGCCTGGAAAGCTGTTGTAAAAATAATAGTATAAAATAACACTTGCAAAACCACGGGCCTCTCTTAGAACATCTGTCCCTTAATTCTTCAGTCCAGTGGCAACATCATCATCAGCTGCAAATGTTTCCATTTTTCTATCAGTCTCTGTTAAAAACTCTCTCAATCCGGACCAAGAAAGGCAATGCTGGCAATACTCCTCCCAACTATTTATTTACTTATGCTAAGCCTAGGATGCCACCTCTAGGAAGACAGCACGACTGCAGCTAAACCAAAGAGTCTCTGCGTTCGACCAGTTTGTGTCTCCCACAGATTGTGGAGTTTTCTGCGGACACAGCCCAGTGGAAGAGGATGCACCGCCCCAGCCCCTGCCTTTTTGCTCGCATGGCCTTGGGAGACTCTGCACCCCTTGTGTGTGGGGCCAGCGTCCCCCACTCGTTAAGCAGATTTGCAGTGGGCAAGATCTCCTTGCCAAAGAGGACAGGACCTGCAAGCTCCCCAACACCCAGGGCTGCCTGGGACACAAGAGGCCCTCTCGGAGAAGGATGATGCACAACAGGATAAAAACATGCTGTACAAATTCTGAGGCTTGGCAGCCAATCTGTCCATCCCTGCTTCCCTTCCGCCCTCAAGAACGACAAACCCGCCGACCGTTGCCACCAGATCTGCAATCTTTCCAAAGCAGACATGTGCAAGAATCAAAACAGCCACTGTGCCAGGGGAGAGAGCCAGCTCTGCCAGGCTCGTCAGTGCCAAGGCAGGTCAGTCAAGTCAATATTGGTTCTAATTAACATTCCCACCAGCTGCTTGAAGCAGAGCGGTTCACAGGACATGCCAAATTCACTCCTGTCTTTGAGCACGTCAAACAAACCATTCCTATTCCTAACCTAGCATTGCAAAGCCACATGGCAAGGTGTAAGCAAGGAATAAATGGGACCATATGCCTCCAAAAATCTCTGTCAAGGAACACGGCTGCCACGATGCTACTTCTGAAATACTACCTGGCCCGCAGACAGTGGATTTAATTCCTGTTTTCTCCAGCACCGGGACTCTGTTGACAGCACCTTCAATGTGTTGCATGAAAACATCCCAGTCCAGATCAAAGAGGCCAAAAGCAAATTTTTCAGATACCTGAAGGTGAGAAAACAGGAATTAGGACACAAAAGAAGAGCTTGGCTTATGGTAGAAGGAATTCTCAGCTTTGGCAGAGGCTAGTTTTGAGATTCTGGGTTCTTTGTGTCTTTATGAGCTGCCCAGACAAGCATCAGGGTGAGAGGCCTTGCTTGCGGTAGAGTCACTGGTGACTTGAGGAAGAGCCTGTGGCACTGCGGGAAATTGCCTAGTGACCTCCTAAATCCCCACCAGGGCCAGAGCAGCTTTCGTGTTTTGTTTTTGCTAGGGGAGCATCCCTTACCTACACCTCGGCCAGACCCAAGTGGAAGATGCTCTTGTGCTTTCCCAACACCACCCACAGCCTCCTTGGCCTCGTGGAGGCTGGTTATTGGCAGCTGCTGTTCAGTACTTTCTGGCCCACAAGCCAGGAGATGAGGAGCTCAGTTCAGCGCCCACTCCATCAAATGTGGGTTTCCTGGTAACACGCTTCATTTCCTCTGAAAAAAACCTCTCGGCATCGCTCACCTCCTCCCAGAATATTGGATTTGACTCATATCCACCCACGGAAAGGGCATCGCCTTGGAGACGGAGATACACCGAGGCGTCGTGATCTCGAACGTTCGGCATGTTCTAAAAATAGGGAGGGAAAGCAGAGGGGTGAGACGGGGTACGAGGGGCCGAGAACTGCCGGGATCTCCTCTCCTCCATCCAGGTGGAGGGTGGTTTTCTTCTCACTGGCAAGGTGATCCAGACAAGTGGGTGCTTAAATACCAGCATGTTTTTCTCTCTGCTCGTGCTCCCAGCACATCCACGGCATCAGCACTCACTCTTCCAAGTCTCCTCCAGTCCCCCAAATCCCCTTATGGTGCCCACGTCATTCACAGAGGGGGACACCCACTTCAACTCCAGCAAATCCAATAAACCCATCAGCAGCAAAGAGGTTTGTGCAGCTGGAGGGGAAAGGAGAGGCCACACCAGTCACATTAGCTGAGTCCACTCCAGCACATGGGCTAGATGCCCCAGCCCTGGCCTGATGTGGAGCACAAGGTGCCAAAATGACCTGGATGCTTCACAGACCAAGCTGCAGCACAAGTCTGGGAGCTGCTGGGACCCTGCCTCCATCCTAGGTCAATATATTGACACATGTTCAGGGAACAAGAACAGTATTGCTGTAGGGCTGACTGTATGTCATGTTGACAAACAATGTTTTGAACAAGAGGCACCATAGTATGTAAGCTGCAACCTCTTCTGCTCTGTGCTTGCACAGCACAGGGAAGTTATTAGAATACAGCTATAATCACCAAAGTAGTATTTTTTAAAAAATAAGGTATCTAGGACTGAAAATGCAGATGCAGACTGCTTCAGTGGGATGGGATCTAACCAGTGTGATACCCTCCAAGCCCAAAGAGCCTGTGTGAATGAAGTCTGCTTTAATTCACAAACAAATCTCTGTAGCCAGAAGGCAGGAACAGATTCCTTGGGATGGTTTAGAAATGCTTGGGGAGCTGTAGCTCTTCCTGTTGGGGACTGGGACTTGTTCACAAAGTATTTGCCATTATTATAAATGTTCTCAAACACAAAACACATCAGAGACCTTGTAATAATCCTATAGAGGGTGGGGAAAAAAGATAAGGAAAGATTATCATGCTAATCAAAATCTTGTTAAATATTAAATACCACTCTATTAAGGTAGTCAGGTACTCATGCGCATTTGCTATGAAAAGTCAGGCAGCTGAAACACTGACTCCAGCTTCAGAAACCTGAGCTCTGTCCTGGCGCTCCCCTGGGCTCTCATTTCTCCCCTTGGAGATCTGCACCGAGGAGCCCTAGCTAGGCTTCCACAGCAGCGGCAATGCTGCAGCTACTAAATAACTGAATGGTGCGTCGTATACAGGCTCCAGTTCAGCCTTCCAGGCAGAAAATTGCACTTGGCACTGAGAGCCTTGTTTGATTTGTGCCTGCAGAGCGGCCTGATGGCACGAGCTTGCCCTGAAGGTAGAGGGTAGGGAGATGCCAAGGTTCGGGGTGCTCCATCGCATCTCCTGCCCAGGACTGGGGACAGGAGAACCAGCGCTGCCCTCCAGGCACCATGGATTTCATACTTGTGTTGTGGGGAGCCTCTGGGAACGTCCAGTTCTTGTCATTGCACTCAAGTTCCTGAGAGATACTCAGCTGGGAGCTCAGGAACAAGCTCCCCACCCGTGCAGCACAGCGCCGGACTGACCTGGATGCCCTCGATGTGCTCCGTCACCACGTAGGCATGGTGCATGGCCACCAGCGGCACGTGGACGCCGGCCATCCGGCCCAGGGCGGGGGCCCACACACCTGTCAGAGACACAACACCCAGCACTGAGCAGTCAGAGCCCGCACGGGAGTCCACGGCAGGAGAGCTACGGACAGGTCCAGCTCCTCCCGCGGTGCTTTTGCCCTGTACCTGCACAGTTCACCACGCAGGGAGTCTGGATAGTCCCATAGGGCGTCTCTACTGCAGACACTCTCTTCACACCCAAATCATCGGCTTTGACCTGGATGCCAGTCACTGGGCAATTCTCTATAATCTAGTAGCAGAGAATCGGAAAGACATCATTGGCAGAGTGGAAATTTTAGCGGGATAATCTAGTTTTCCTGACACATGGTCCCAAAATCTCTCTGTGCTGGGAAAGGTGAATTAAAGCAGAGGTCTGACACTGTACACTTTCCTTTGCTTGTAAAGAGTTACCATTGGTATTTCTAGATAATAAAATGCTCACTAACTCCAGATTACTCTGAGTACCTGTAATTGCAGAGGATGTTTATTATTTGCATGTCTTGCACATGAGCTAAGTTATATGTGAATGATGGGCTTCAAGAGCGGACTGCGTGATTTTACCCTAAAAGCTCTGCTCTCCTGAGGACCTTGAGACCTATGGCTCTGCCCCATCTTGCTCCAAGAAGTTTTTTTTATTCTTCCATACAATTTCTCTAGATCTCAGAGTTCCAGTACAACGCTGGCATCTTGCCAGCATTGCTGCTGGGGCTGCAAGAGCCAAACAGGACAACCCCCTTCTCAGGCAACAGGCCTGACACCTACAAGAGACACTGTGAGAGCAGCCCTGCCCCGGTGGGACAGGAAGAGCTGTGAGCAGGGCAGGGCAGGGCAGGGCATGATATCTGCTCCCAGCTCCACTAGGCATTAATTAGTAATTACCGCAGCGCCTCTGGCAGTTGCTGCTCTAGCAAGAGTTGAGCAGGTGCCAGCAGGATCCATGGTGCCATCCTTGGGGACATACAGTGTGCCATACAGGTCATCCACGTTCATCAGTGGGTACAGGTCCTTGGTCTCAGAGGGCGACAAGACGTAGGACTCCACGCCATAGACCTTTCCAAGCTGTGAACCAGAGAAGAGAATGGGGATTCTGTAGTGATAGAAGCTTTGGATGATGGTGTGTTGGTGGACAAGGAAGAAACCCATAGGACACGCTTAGCTCCTAGGTACCCTTGCATGGACTTCCATGCCTGGCTGTAGATGTGCTGCTGCTCTGAACTGCTCCAAGGCAAGCCCCAGAACAGAGCACATGGCGAACCACCACAGGAAGGTCTCTAGAGCTTTTAAAGGATCACTGTCCCATTAATTCCACATCCATTGCCTGTGCAACTGGAAGAAATCCATGGTTGGGCTCCATTTTGTAAGGCTCAAATGAGATGCATGAAATCTAGGAACTTGTCTACCAAGGTGTGGGAAGAAGACACAGCGGGTTACGTGTAAGGATACTGTGTCCACCCAGCTCTCCCCGAAGCAGCACCAACAGGCACACTGATGTTTCACCCCTACCGACATGAGCCGCTTGTACTCGTCCAGCCTCTGCCTGCTGGAGGCGATGAAGAGGCCGCCGTTCTGGATCCAGCCGGCGTGCAGCCCCGTCTCGTCCGGCAGCTCCTGGCTCACCACGTGCCGCGTGTGGGCCAGCAGCTCCACTTCCACGTCGCTGGGACGCAGCTGCCACAGCAGCCCTGCGGGGACAAGGGCCCGGCGCGCCACGTCCACCCCTCCATCCGTCCCCACAAAAGCCACCCCTCCATCCGTCCCTGCGAAAATCATCCCTCCATCCATCCCCATTAAAGCCATCCCTCCATCCGTCCCC
>VZSV01000068.1:2737141-2769707 GCA_013398735.1 Nothocercus julius | reverse complement strand
AAGCTGCCGCCATCCCGGCCCTCGCTGCCGCTGCCGTCTCGGCCCTCGCCTCGCCTGCTGATGCCGTTTTGGGCATCGCCACCGCTGCCACTTCAGCCCGCGGCACCGCTGCTCCCGCTGCCCTGGTTTCGGCCTTTGCCGCCACCGCCATCTCAGCTCGTGCTGGGGCTGGCAAGGGGGGAAAAGCTCCAAGGCACCTCTGGGCGCCCCTCTCCTTGCACCCCCTTTCCTAGCGCGCGCAGACGTGACCGCAGGCGCTGCCCAAAACCCTCCGTCGCGGGACCCAGCTGCGAAAGCGTAACGGGGCTGAGCCGCGGGTTCTCCGGCCGGGGGCTTTGGGCACCGGGCGCTGCGGTGGCCGTGCGAAGCGCCACGCGTGTGTCCGAGGGGGCACGAGCGGCCGCGGGAGCCACACGAGCCGCCCGCCAGGCCCGGCGTGGGGCGAGCAGCCCCGCGAGCCGGCTGGCCGCATCCTCCCCGCCGGTCCCCAGGGAGGAGGTTCCCCGAGCTCGCACGGGGCTGGCAGGGTCCTGCGGCAGCACCCCCGGCCGGCCGAACCGCCTGAAAGGCGCCCGCGCCCTGCACCCCGCCGGCCGCCGCGCCGGGCCGAGCAATCCCGCAAACAACAACGCGGCCCGGGAATCCCGCGGCAGAAATCCCGCGACAGCCCGAAGGAAGTTTCCTGCAGGACCCGCGGCCGGCTCCCTCCCCGCAGCGCGGCCCCCAGCTCACCGGTGACGCCGCTTGCCGAGCGGCCCTTGGTGCTCACGCAGGAACGGCGCCCCCGCCTCCCGCGCCGGCCGTTCCGCTGCCCTGCTGCAAAAACATTAACTAACCGAGGCGAAAACAACAGCGTCCCGACGGCCAGCTGCAGCTCTTCCAGCTGCCCGGGCAGCCGTCGATAAGCCAGCCCTGCTCGCACCCCTTCCTGCGCCTCGCAAGGCGCAAAAGGCAGGGAGAGTGGAGAAACGGAGAAACGGCAGGAAAAAGCTGCTTTTTTGTTGTCCCTCGCGCCGTGCCCGGCACAAAGCGAACGGCCGAGCCGGGCCGGGGCAAACGCAGCACGTCGGAGCCTCCCGCACGCCGTCCCAGCGCTTGGATTTTAAGGGCAGGATTCCATTAGGTTTACAAGATTCTTACACCAAAGCTAAGGAGCCCAAAGCTAAGGCGGCAACCCCAATAAATTAGCATAGAGGGGGCTTAAAAAAACCCTGAATTTAGAACTCCCAACTCGAAGCTTATTTTCTTCAGCCTGCCCAGAACTCACTGCTAAAATTAGGGCCTGTCTGGGCAGGCTGTGCGTGAGCTCTGAGCTCTTTGCAGAAGCTCTGAGGAGTGTGATGTAGCTATCTCAGCGGAGCAGGGCTCTGCGTGGAGCTGTGGCGGCGCCAGGCAGTTGACAAAGCAGGGGGCCAAGCTGCATCCCTTGTCCCTGTGCTCAGGTCCCCTTGCCACCGAGGAGAGCCCAGACACCAGCATTTGGGGGCTTTTAGCTCTCTGCAGCACTGGCATCCTGGGTATCGCCCCACTTGGCTCCCCGCCTCCCAGTGCCTTTGCATTTCCATCCTGAATGTGCCCCTCAGTGAAGGTTTGCACCCAGACTTACCCAGTTGGGGAAGAATTAGGATCCAAGGGATGGGGTTCTGCTGCTTTGGAATTCATCTCAGAGAACATTTCTGCTCTAAAGATAAAATCAGCTTCTTACACATTTTGAAGAAAGAGCCCCAATTTTCCCCAAGCTCAGCAAACTAGTCAGTCAAGGTAACCCTCACCCAGACAAAGAAATGCAAACAAGTCTAAACTCCCGTTTGCAGTGGGGTGTTTTTGTTTGGCAGGACAGAACCGTTTCATCAGTATGTACTAATTACAAATATAACCTTTGGGTTAGACATGACCGAAGGCAGTGCAAGCTGAAGTATGTACTACAACAGCCCGAGATGTTCCTCGAGCCCACAGCAGCACTAGGAAAGCAGCAGAGAAAGTGGCTGTGCCCTCAAATCCCTCTGAGCACTGATGCTTTGATGCAGCTACAGAGCTGAAATGGGAGGTTATTTTTTTGATGCTCAGTCCTGTGTAGACAGAGCCTAAGCCAGTTCCATCCTTTCCATGTGAGTTGTAGATTAACTAGGCTCTAGAGGAGCAGGGCGGTTTCGGCACGCCAGCTGGAGTTTTCCAGGTCATATCAAACATTACGGCTAACGCACAAACGAGCGAGCCGAGCGTGTTGCAGAACTGTGCCCGCGCTGCCACCAGACGGGTCCCCGCGCACAGCCCGCCTCGCTCATCCCAGGCACCGCGCTCAGCCCAATTTGGACTTCGAAAAGCAATAAAGCTTGCGGGTCCCCGACGCCAAATCGAAAGCTGCCTTGATCCAAGGCAGTTGGCCAGGCAGCCAACGCATGCGATGGCAGCGATGCTGTAAGGACAGGACCTCTCAGAAAAAAGAATTTTGCATTTACCTGCTCCTGCAACAGTGGCAGCAGCCAGCGGGCAGCTCTGTGCTCCAGCACCGTGTTCCTGCAGTCCCACCGCAACTTGGGGATCCAGAGCGAGGAGAACCTGTATTTCATAGGCTGTGCATGTTGGAGAACATCCTTTAGACCGATCGGCAGTGCCAGGGTTTATCCCTGGCATGAGGCGTTACCTCAAAGTTAAATATCCGGCTGAGCAGCAACTTTCCCCCATCAGCACCCAAGAGCCTGAAAGCTCCCAACTAATAACCTGCTTCTGGTAAAACCTCTGCTTGTTTCCACACAGTGCCTTTTAAGCAGACCCTCTGCAAAGCAAAGAGAAAAGGCTTCACAGAGCTGCAAAAACTCAGTATGTTATTATGCTCCTTCTCTCAATTACCTGCTTCTTCCCCAAAATGATTCCACTTGGGCGCAGAGCACAAAACCCTCAGGAAGCGCAAAGCCAAGTAGCTGGGCAGCAATGCAAGAGAACAGCAAGAGAAACAACCGCTCAGAAAGTCAGCACACTGCTAGGCAGGTGAAGCTTTAAAAAATAACAATTTTCAGGAGTACTTCACTGGGAGGACCAAAACCTGCCTCAAACATCACTGCTCCCCACGTCCCACCTGCACGCAAAAAGGGTTTAGCGACAAGCAGCCCAACACAAAAGTGAACCCTTTACGCAGAAAAAAAATGCATGTTTATTGGCAGTAAAAACCATGGTTGGAAAAAACCTATCAGCAAATTACACTTTTTTTTTTTTTCTTTTTGTTGTGGAATTTACTCAGATGCATTGTAGCTTAGAAAAATCTGGAAAAACCACATGCAAAAGGGTTTCTAAGTAGCAGCTAAAGTTTCTATTCCAGCATTACAAGCTATTCCAAATGATTTCCAAATTCCCAGCTATAAACTATTCCATAAACAAACAGTTTTACCTTTAAATCCCCTCCACCCAGCCCCTCTCTACCCCAGTTAGTGCAGTGCAAAGGAAAAACCCAAGGAATTTACATATTATTTTCCAACGTATTCCATTGCAATTTTGAATGTTCTGCGATGAACTAAAATATATATACAGTTTTCTCACCGTCATAAAAAACATTTCCCTTCTTATTCACAGATATATATTGTGGCAAATGGCTGAATAATTACTTACAAACAAAATCTTTTTTTAAAAAAAAAAAACAAAAAACAAAACAAAAAAACAAGTTTCTTACAACAGTAAACACAAGAGAGATCTTTTCTGAGGAATGACCGACATGGGCATCGGGAGGGAGAGTCGCTTATCACTTGTAGGTAGCTACTGCATCTATGACATAGTTGGGTAAGTGGCAAAGGTCCTAGATATGCTACGGGATCTAAGGAAGAGATGGCTCCTCATCTCTTGCGACAGATGTGCATGCTCTTCGAGAGGGGATGCCCTCACTGCCACAAAAAGTTTGCAAAATCTGGTGTTTTTAACCGGAAGAGTCACATAAGGCTTTAGCTGTGTCTATCTGAGGCATATGTGAAGCATCGTGAGTCTTCCCGTGTGTGTGTGCGCATCCCACCTGCCTCAAAAACACCCTCGGCTGTACCAAACGTGGGAAAACGGGGCAGGGCCCGTGCGCAGCACCAACACGGTCTTGTTGGCTCCTGGAGGAGCTGAGCACTAGACGGTACCTCGGTAGGGCCGCGCTCCTCCCACCGCTGCTTTGCGGCATCCCTCGCATGGCACCGCGCGATGCAAAACCTGCACCCGCAGCCCCAGGGGTCTTGGGGCAACTAGGCAATGTTTAGCTCCAAAATTAAGCCATTCCCGTTTTCACCGACAGCCCCAAACGCTCCTCTTGGATATCCAACACCACCCGTCTGGCCTGGAGACTCGGTGCCCCACAGCAAGGCGCCAAGGCGCGTTTGACTAGGGAACCACTTCGGGGCATGAAAGCACCAGCTCCAAAGGCTGCTCATTTCACGTGCCATCCTTAAAAACAGGATAGAGGAAAGCTGCTCCTTGCCCCACACACACACACACACACACACACACACACACACACACACATTTCTTCGAAACAGAGCACTTTGGAAGGAAACTACGGAGCTGGAGAGTAAAGCCAGTGCCTGGACTCCAACCCAACAGCTCATCTACTACAGGGGGTCACAGTTTGGAAAGCAACAAACTTGGAAGGACAAAGTGGTAATGCAAAGAGAGATGGATCAATCTCCTTTACTGCAGGAGCAGGTAACAGCCGGGAGCAGGAAGAGAAAGTCAGGAAGACAAGGGAGGAAGAATGCTCACAGCCCCAAAAAGTGCACGCGGGTGGGGAAGAAGAGATGCTCTCACAACCTACCGAGATAGGTCGGCATGTGACACTGTAGCCCTTACGTGGGTTCGCCCCACTGAGCTTAGCGAGGTGGGACTCGGAACCGCAGCAGGAAAAGGCAATTGCGCTGGCCCAGGCTGCTCGCGTTTGCAAGGAGCTGACAGTGGCAGCGTGGGGGACCCGCAGCCGCCCCTCTGTGCGTACCTGGTGCTCGGGCGGCTTCCCAAACCCTTGCTTGGCAAGGCACGCTTCCCGCTCCTTCAACACCATGAGGCTCCTGCCAGCCAGCGGGACCAGACCCCTCACCCTGAGCAAGTCTAGTGGGACTAAAGGTAGTTTTAAAGAAAATGGGTTTGGGATGCCAAAGAGGGTTTTTTTTCCTGCTCTGCCTAGACCTAGAGTTCCACTTCCAGCCTATGTCTGCTGGTCAAAACCATGCCTTGTTTTGCAGCTGGATATAGGAATAACAAACGGCCGTTTCCTTGTTCCAAGTACGGATGTCCTTGCTCCGCGCTCTCACCCCAGCTGGAGCAGTGGCGCTGGGTGCTGCCGTTCGACCTACCAACTGGACTACCAAAATCCTCCTCCAGCTGAGTCCACCCGAGCAGCCGGTAGGTGGGAGGCCGCAATTCCTCGTAGCGGGGGCTGCATTGCTCCCTCTCCTTAGGGATCTGGAAACTCCTTTGCACATCTGGGCACCAGCCCAGGAGCAACCCTTCTGCTTCGCCCTCCCACCAACACCACGGTGGATTTGAAAACATGAACGAGCTTGGACACCATCCTCTGGAGGCAACTGCATAGAGTTTTTCCGCTCTGTCCATGCAGGGCAGCGTGCCTTCCCCAGGACTCTTCTGCAGCTGCTACGCAGACCACGAATAGACCATGAATCTTCTATACAAGTAACACACCCAAGGCCGGCGGCACCCCCTGATGCCCGCGCACACACACACACTGTACAGAGGAACTCATTGCTAAAGAGTCTGCAAGAGACGCGGTGCTCTGGGCAGTCCTGGGAGACGTCCGGCTGTGTTTCGCTTGGAGCCTTGGGTGTTGGGACGACGGTGCACGGTCGGCAGCGGCTCGCGCTGGGCGCTCGATGACTTCCCACCAGGCATCGCCACCATCATTGCACCCCCTCCTCTTCCACGTAGGTCGAGGGAAACCAGCCGACCTGTAGGGCAAATGAGAGGTGAGCAGAAGACTCAGGAGCACAAGGGGCCTCCTGTCTTGGCACTCAGGTGTCCTGGGCATGGCCACGCACAGCTCGTCACCAACAAAGAAGGGATCCAGGCATCAAAAACCTGTCCCTTGTCAAAAATGATGCCCTTGTCTGCCTATCAAAAACTCCATTCACAGATTACTGTGAACTCTGCCAGACACCCAGACAGCCCCGCGGCCTCCTGCTTTTCTCCAGGATGCCGAGCGTGTTGCTTGCAGGGCCATTCCAGCACGAATTCCCCACGTGCCAGGGTAAGGAAGAGCGCAGCGGGACACGTGCTTGCATGCCTGCCTGGCCACCGCCCGCTCCCATCTGTCGGCACGCGTCCCGGTGCCGCTGTCACACGCAGCGGGACGTGCCACACACCCGACTCGCAGTATCTGCTTACACGCCGGTTCTTGCAACGTGGCAGCATGTCCACAAGCCAAAAACAGAGCAAATATGAGTCAGGTGCAGCCGCCTTTCTCCTTCCCCTTGCTTTTCTGAAAGCATTTTGGGGGAAAGCTGCAGTTAGGCAAGCTCTGACCAACACCGTGGGTTAACAGCAGGGAGAACCATGCGCTACAAGGATGATCTGGGACGTTTTCGGGCGCCGCAGCAGCAGCTCCGAGGTGCGCTTACCCTGCCGTTGGTCTCCCCCTTCCACCATCCCTGGTCGCCGCCTATCCTGCTGTAGATCTTCACCACGTCGCCCTCTCGCAGGGAGAGCTCCCGCATGTCCCGTGCTGCGAAGTTGTAGCGCGCCACCGCCGTCCCTATGACTCGTGGCGTGAACACTGCGAGTGGACAAAACAGACGGGGTTGGGGGCTGCTCTGCCGCGCGGGAGCAGCTGAAGCCTGGGGAAAGCTGGACTAGGTTCAACCTGGGTTTCCACCACGGTCCTTGCTTCCATTGCAGCACCGCGACCCGGATCGGCTCAGATGTTGGGGTTGGGCTTACGGAAACTTCTCAGCCATCTGCACACTAGGGTGTCAAGGTTAAGCTTGTTGCTGGCTGCGCTTTAAACATCTCAACGAGGCCTTGGAAACCTGGTCCCAAAACAGACCTGTATGTGCAAAAGGACCCTGGCAACACTAATCCCAACTGATAATCCACTTGTGACATGAAGCATGAGGTCTGAGATGCCTGGAGGCTCCAGGAGAGCCAGAGATGCTCCTCAACCTCTCATTCTTGGAGACGAGTTATAGAAGCAGTAACTGATGCTCAGCTGCTGGCGGGGAGGCTGCGCTGCCCCCAAAAGCCTCCTCGGGAGGCTGCCCTCCACCAGCACAGCTGATCTCTGCTGCTTCAGGCCAGGGGCAGCTTTCTGGGGAGACAGGAAGGTGCCAGTGTCTCTGCACACAGGAGCAGCGGGGAGAAGGGGGAAAAGCAGGAGAAGGGCTCAGGTCCCCGGCCCCGCACGTCGTCACAGTGCACGAGGAAGGAGGGTGGAGGACAATGGTGGGAGGGATGTGACGGTGCCCATGAACTGCTGAGCAAGTGCTCCAGGGCAAGCAAGGAAAAACGCAATGCACCTTTGACATTTGGGGGAAAAAAAACAAAAAATAAAACCAACCCTGAAGGGTCTCTGAGTTTCAGCAAAGCTGCACTGCTGTCCCAGGACTTTCGAGCGTTACAAAGTCACAAATTTAAAAAGTTTGCAAACCAAGGTTGAACTAAGTTTGGGGAAAAGCTTTGCCCAGATTTTCAGCTCTCAGGATGGACGGAGATGAGGATGGCAATGGAGACAGTCCATACACACAGCGCACAATCACTGGAGGTTCGTTCATCCGGGCCGGAGAACGGAGCAAGAGTCATGACGGCTTTGAACTCTTTCATCAGGAGCTTGCTCAGGGCACGTTTCCATGCAATTAACATTTGGCAACACTTTTATGCAGAAGTGCAGGTATAGGATCCCAAATACCCAGAATTTTATTCTAATTCCATGAAACATTAAGTGTTCTTCCCAAACATGGTATCAAAGAAAGCTCACACGTTTTTGCAGAGGATTTTCCCCGTGCAGCCTAACGCAAATGCTGAAAGGCAAAAGCACAAATAGGAAGAAGTGACCAGGCCTACTTTTGCTCCTCCTGGATCCCTCCTAAACAGCGAGGAAGATGCTGGTCTGCTACACATTGGGATCAACAGGTTTCAAAGGCCAGGACAGCCCTGTCCCTTTCTCTAGGGTATTCAAGCCATAAAGCACATTTGGCAGCACAGCTTCCCCTATCTCCTAAGCAAGGTGCTCCTGAGCAGGCTCAGACAGCAGAGCCCAAAGACTGCAGGACATTAAGATGTTCTCCTTGTGCAGCAAGGAAAAACGATCTTGCAGATGGTGTGATGCCAATGCTTGTTCCATGAAACACATGGGAGAAGCGGGTCAAGCTTGAAGTACATCATGAGATCCCAGTGCATTAGATTTAATTCTCTTCCCTTTCTCAATAGTTACAGCTCCGGCTCCTCCTGCCTTGGTTTGAGGGAGAGAGGGGGGGAGTGCATTTAAGTCAGGATTAATTGAATTAGTCGTCTTTCCAAGCTATGAACCAGGACAGCCCTGGTGACCCCCTTGAGGGTCTGCAGGTGGAGAAGGGGCAGTGGGGACCTCGCAGGTCCCACCGGTGATGGCTTTCAAGCTGGTGATGGTTGCAGCCTGGTAGAGGCAGGAGGCTTCTCCCTCCAGGGAAGGACCACTAGGAGGCACTTCCCTCCCAGGAAAGGACAGCACTAGTACCTGACCAGAAGGGAGAGGAGGAGGAGGCCGGAGAAGAAAAGCTGAGGCCCTGAGGACTGAGAAAAGAAAAGTTGTAGGAAGCGCAGGAGGCTGCAAAGAGGTTAGAGAGAAACAGAAAGAGGCAGAACACCAATTAAAAAGGAAATTAAAAAAAAATAAATAAAAGCACAACGCTGTCAAAGCCAACGGGGGAACACTGCAAAACTCCAGACCCAGGCAGAGGTCTCGCCCAAGGGCTGGGAGCCCAGGACACCGCTCCCTTCCCTGGGGCATTGAGGCCCCTTCTTGCCTTTCTCCTGCTGGAGAACTCCTCCCTGAACCAAGGGAAAGTTTCATACTTCAAATGTATCACATGGTTGTATTTTACTGGAAAAGAAATGGAATCACTTCTTTTAATTGGGTTTCTTTGGTAGCCTTTTTAAAAATTGAAAAGGTTTTTAAAAATACACTCTTTCCCCATGAAGAAGTTAATTTCCACACTCAAGCTTTTAGATAAATCCAAAAAATTTGCATTAATGCAAATTCCACTTTTCATTTGTTTCAACTTTTTTTTTTTTCTCTCCTTTTTAACCATTTCTCCCATCAGCTCCATTAAAAGCAACCCCCTGGGATTAAAACTGTCACAAGTGACACTGCAATCAGATCCATTAAAACACGTGCAGAAACACCTCTGTGGGCGGATAAGACACAGTATACCCTGCTAATGGTGCAAGTGCAAACCACCACTGCTATAAACTCTTTCACTTAGCGGCGTTCCTACATCTTGCTGCAAGCATGCGACTTTCCTTTCAATGTCTGAGTTCTGTTTATGGTGTCCATGACTGCGTTTAAGCCCAGTTTTACCTGGAGAGCGCGTGAAGGTCCTGGAGGTAGAACGTTCCCGAGACTTGTACGGGTATTTTAACGTTGTGTCCAGCTGCTTAAAACTCTCTTTCAGTGAGTGGCTCTGGTAGTATTCGACGAGCTCCTAGAAGGGACCAAGGGTGCTCGGTTAGAGCCGCGGTGCTCCGCGCGCCAGCCGCCCGCGGAGGCTCAAGGGGCTTCCTACCAGAAGGCTTTCAAATTTTTTGGCTTCTGTGATGTGAATCCAGTTGTCCTTCTCCACCACCTTGATGTGCTTCACTTCCTCATTAAACCTGCAACGGGGAGCCAAGGTGGTCAGGAAGCTCTTACCCTCGCGGGGCGGCGTTTTCCGGCTGCGGAACGCCAGCGGTCCTCCGGGCACTCACTTAATACTGATGGCAAAGCGCTCGGCCTCCGCCGGCCTCTCTCGAATCAAGTAGGTGCCGCTCACGTGGGACTTGAGCAAGTTGTCCGTCTGCTGCCGCTCCATGTTCCCTGCAAACCTAAGCCCATGTGCACCATGAGACGCCACGGAGCCAGGGATGCCCTTGCCCGCAGCACCCGCGTCTCTCTCCAGCGCAACCAATGGTGCGCGCTGCTCCACATCCCGTAGGTTTTTGCCTGTTTAGGGTGATGGCTCAAGAAGTAGCTTGCAGAGGCACAAAGGCCTCTCGGATGTCCAGCTTTCCATGGCAAGCCGGCAAGTAAGGGCTCCTTGCATCCACGCGAATCCCGTGGGAAGGAGAGTTGCTGGCTCCGCAGCGTGCAACCATCACACCATGAACGCTTGTTGGGAGGCCCCGAGAATTGTGCACGGGCACTTTGTTAATTAGAAAGTAACGAATGTTTTAAAACTAGGCATATTTAGCAAAATTATCTGTCTTTTTGAAAAGGCAAGATTGGGCCAGTGGAGAAGCAGGTCTCATCCAAAACTCTGTAAGCAGGAATGAAAGTACCTGGAGATGTATGAGAAGCTGTTTAGCCACTGACTAGAGGATAACAAATGACGGGGAGTGGAGCCTCTTATCTTCAAGTCTCTTACGTTCCCAAGGCATCTAAAAAAGCACTAATTGGAACCAGTCCCCACGCGAATAAGGTTTCAAAGGTCGGGGAAAGGGGAGGATTTAAATGCCTCACCAGCAAGATGGGGGCTCAGCACCAAACATACGGGAGAGAAGAGTCCCCAGCGCCTCTGCTTTTGGCCGAGCCCTCCTCCCTGCCGTCAGGGAAGAAATCCCCCCCATGCTGCAAGACCTGGAGGCAGCTCTTGAGCTGAGCCAAGGCCGCGGGTGGTCGCCCGGCTCAGCCCCGTCTCCCGCATCCCCCTCGGCCGCCATCCATCAGCAGGAGATGCAGCGGGGACAGCATTCCCAAAGCGCCTCCTAATTTGCTATTACAGGCTGGATTTGTGACCACGTAATGAAATTAGAGGGCAAAGGTGATACATCTTCACGTGCAGAGCCCAATCAAAGGGCGACTCACCAAGGATACGCCGTGTAGTCGATCTCTCGCGACGGAGGCCGGCTGTTGGGAGGCTGGAGCGAAGAGAACATTGCTCGTTACTGCGCAGCCCGGCGCCTAATTAGGTTATAGATCAGCTGTGAGAGGCTTCTCTCTACGGGAGGGTTTTTACGTGCCAAGCAGTTTCTGAGTTACCGGCTTCGGGGTTGGAGGACGGTGTTATAATCAAGCACTCTCTTATTCTCCCTGTCTAAAACAGCTGTGAGCAGCATACTGCAATTTTTTGTTTCTTTTTCATTTATCTGAGCCTTTTCCAGTCTGAAAGCAACTGGGCTTTACAAAGAACAGTTAAAAACACAGCTTTTCTGTGCTGTGACTGATTTTGAAGCGCTCTGCTAACAAGTCCATACCGTGCTCTTTGCAGGGGAGCCACACGCTTGGGCGCTCATGGACAGGTATAAACAGAAAACATGACTAGTCTTGGCCAGCCTGACTGGAGCCGTTGATAAACGGAGTGTCAAAGTCACCAGTAAACCCCAGAGAGGGCAGAAATATTGCACGTTGTTTTAGTACCTGACTTCCACCCACTACTTCAGTGAGAGTAAACCTCATAGAAAACCACAGAGCTTTTTATTTAATTAAATCAATAAGCAGCAGGACTTTGATCAATCGTCAGTTGCTAAAATCTAAAAACAAAGTGGCCATGAAACCCCACCATGGTGGAACAAGAACCAGGAAAGGCGCCATCGGAAGGAGCACCAACAAGGTCCCTAGCTCTCTAGCAAGACCCAGCAGCAAAATTCCTGGTGCAAAGCAAAGCTGGCATCGTTAGGGCTGGTTTTAAGCACTTACCCTTGCGTCAACAGGGCAGGGTTTTACCGATGAGCTGGGAAAATAGCCCGACTTCTTCGTCTGCAGCAGCCTTCCCTGTAAAACAACAAAACAGGGATCGAACCGGGACGTATGCGGTGGAGAAGTGGCTTTGCCTTGCAGGTCCAGCGCACTGACCTGGCCAAGGCTCTGCATGTCTCATAGACCCCATCATTTCCCCAGGAAGCCCCCAAACCCCCAGAGCTCCTGAAATATCAGACAGCCAAGAGGGGACTGGGACCATCCAGAAGCCACTGGCTTAAGAACCATCGAGAAACCTCCTGAAGATGTAGATGCTCTCACCTCCCACCACTGCGACTCCGGGTCCCCCCTCAGCAGCTCAATCACGTCTCCAGTCTGAAACGGGAGCACCGGCTTGCCGGGAGGCGCAGGATTGCCGTGGTAGTTCTGGACTGCCACCATCTTAGGACCTGGAAGAGGAGGGAAACCGTTGGGATATCCCGTTCCCCTTTAGAGAAAGGGAAACAAAAAAATCCTCTCCTTTTCACGCAAATCACAAATCTAAGAGGCCCACAGACAGGATTTGAGGCAGACAGGATCGGTGCCCATGAAATGCAGACCTGACCTCCAAAGCTGTCTGGATGACGGAGCTCAACAAGCAAAGAGGAATCGATCGAGAGCAGGGCCAAGCCGGAGCTCTGGCTCCAGATCCTGCACCTGAACTTTGCTGCTTCGGGCAGCCTCGTTAAGCAATTCCCGTTAGCCACCTAATGGCGCCAGGCTCCGCAGGGCTGCCCGAGATTGCAAAAGGGACCAGCAAACACTCGGCTTCCATCACGTTTCAACAGACCCTGGGACTCAAGTGCCCCTTGGCCCCTGGAAGTTCACAGCCAAACTTTGGCTGTCTTGCAAATGGCTGTGCATTAAATAAGCTTTTCCAAATTGTACTAAAACCACAGTGTTTATCTTCCAAATGCTTCCCCACCTCTGCCTTCAGCTGCCTCCTCCCTGCCTGGGGAGAGCACTGGGCCCTTTCAGGGATTTTTTCTTTAACCACCAGTTTGATTTAGGTTTCCTTTTTCCAGACTTGGCTTTCCTTCACATAGAAGAGTCACACAAAAATAAATTGTTCCTTCTCCTCCAAGCCAGAGCATACGCAGGACAAGCCTGGCAGCCTGGCAAAGTTGTTTTGAAGCAGCTCTTTGTGCAGGAGACCCGCTCGTAGCTGCTGCCTTGGGAAGCAGAAGGATCCGACACCGCTGAATCCTGCCACTGGCCCCAACTGGCACCAACTAACACTCCGTTCTGCTCTAAAAAGGAGCTTTCTCCACCTCCAGTGCTCAAGCTGCACTGACACCTTCAGCTGAATCAAGACACCATCGCCATTTGTTCTCTTGCAGCTATAAATCCTTACCAGGTCCTGCGCCCAGGGACTCCTGCAAAAAGAGAAAGAAAAACTAGGTGAGGATGCGGCATCCTCAGGTCTCCGTGTGCGTCCATCAGGAGCCAAAGGGACGAGAAATCGGCTCCTCTGGCCTCGCTGGTGGGGAGGACACCCAGGTCACATCTAAACCTGGCTCAGTGGGAGCCCCAAGGCCGGTGCCAGTGGCCCAGGCAGCACAGAGCTCACACCGTGGCCACTGAGCCCGGAGGAGGCATGAAAAGGGCCGTGACACAACATACCTGGTCTGCTGAAGAACCTGCAAGAGAAACAGTGAAATAAGCAGTTAATACGAAAGGCCACGGACCCCATTTTCTGCTTATCTAGACACGATTAGCACCAACAAAATATTACTGACGTTTAAAGCACCTTGAGCAAACACACAAAAAGCAAGAGGCTGGGAGTAGCTCGACCACCAGTGCAAGTCACTGCAGAAGTGCTGTCACTGGTAGATCTCTTGCTTTCAAATAACTAAGATTTTTTGATGAAAAAGAACAACCAGCTGCAATAAATACCCTTGCAGTTTGCTAGAGAACTTGATGCATCCCATATAGGAAGCAGAGATCCCATAGACTATTTGTTTTTTGGTTTATTTGCTTTTTTTATTTAAAAAAAAAAAAAAAAAAAACAAAAAAAAAACCACCAGTCTCTACCAGTCACGGGGTTTTAGCACTGGGAAACAGGTGGGGAACGTGCTCTGGTTTTGACAGGTTGCTGTGGACGGGGAGGCAGGAAAGGCTCCCGCTGATGCGCCGGTTGAAGAGCCGGCTCGCTAAGCGGAGCCTTGCTGCAGGCACTGAAGGACGTGGGTGCGAGCTGTCACACGCTAACGTAGGAGGGACAGTGAAGGCAAGGGGACACTGCTAGCAAACAGCAAAGGAGAATAGAACAGCTGTGCTACAGCAATGGCAGCTTACGTTGAGAATTTAAAAAAATTTGATTGAATATTAAAGACAGTGAGTGCCTTAGGCATGGGAAATGCTTAGGAAAAAGGGAGCCCAGAAATCTGACTGTATGTAAATGAGAAGGGGACAAGATGATAGAAGACTGAGTGGTTCTAGCCACTTGTCATGTTAAAGAATTTGAACAGAGGACTGCAGCCTGTTTGTTTTGGTTATTTCAATTGTTAATGCTCTTCAGCTCTCATTGTCCTGAGAAGGAACTGTGGTCAACATTCATGGCAATTTTGTAGTTTAGGTCCTAGTATAGCTAATCCTTCACGTTAGGGGGGCAAAAAAACTTTGCGTTTTAAGCAGGGACCTAAAGTGACTTGTAACATCTGCCTACAGCACTGCTGAAATCGCTAATAAATGAGTTCCAGAGGCAACGTTCCATTTCTGGGATGCTTCTGCGGCACAAAAAGGTTACACGTTATCAGGCTACCTCTTCAGTGGCTGAAGGATTGAATCTCATCTTTTGACGAGACTTCAGCAAATTATGTGCCTGTGCTTACTTAGCCTTCCCTAATTAAAATAAGCATAAAACACGTGCCAACCATTTTGTACTTTGCATTCCCTAGCCATCTAACTATGTTTTTTGCTGTGATTTATATCTCCTCCTACTGTTCCCAAAAAACCTCAGGATCTGTAAGATTAACAAAATAGAAATAGCAACTTTGTCGCTTCACCTCAGTGGTAAACCTTGGGAGTAGGACCGAGGGTAAACATGGGGAGCAGGACCGAGGGTAAACATGGGGAGCAGGACCGAGGGTAAACATGGGGAGCAGGACCGAGGGTAAACAGGGACAGCAGGCCTCACAGTAACAGAGGTCAAAACGTCAGGTTAGGAGTGATAATTTTTCACCCTCTCATAGATTACTGGAGATATTTAGAGGTTATAAGGCAATGCCCTTCATTTGCTTTACATTTCCCTAGTATTTATTCAATATTTTTGTGAAATATTATATAAAGAATGTAGAATTATTTTGACTTATTCCATCAGAAGGAAAACCCATGGTCCTTGTTCAGGACTTTTTCTGCAGTATTTGAGAGTTGTTGCTGTCCGTACTTTATAGCAAGGTCATTTTTATCAATACCACCCATATGTCTGTGCCTACAGTCTGTCTAAATATTGTTTTCTCTGCAAGCAGGGCCTCACGCTGGTGCCTTCACCTCCTTGTTTTTTCCCCACTTGTTGTCCTCCCACTGCTTTTCAGTGTATTTTTCTCAATTCAACTCTCTCATTTCATCAGTTTATGGAATTCCATCAGTTTTTCTCAAAAAGGAAACAGAGTGTGTAGGCCCACTGTGAACTACTGCTGTTTGATTCTTCTTGTTTTAATTATGTCTGAATTGTTTTAGGTATTTGTAACATTTGTCTTATCAGTATTCTGATATGTAGAAGGCGCACAAAGTCAAGCTCTAAGGGATCTTGCCGTATATTCCCCTGAGCACCGAGCAGGAGTAGGGTGAGGGTAAAGAGTGATTTGGAGATCTTCCAAACCTGCCTGCATGTGACGCTGTGCCACACGCTCTAGGTGTCCCTGATGGTGCAGGGGGGTTGCACTAGATCTCTAGAGGTCCCTTCTGACCTCAACCATTCTGTTACTCTGTGCACTTAGTGAAAATCTGACAGAGTTTTTTTTAAAGAGAATCTTTTAGATCATTCACATGGATCTACCTCCTTGTCCTAAGCTGCTAGTGATGTCAAATAACTTACCCATCTTGCAGGGGGGGATGATTTCCAGGCATTCCTTATGAGCACCTGCTCCACATTTTGGGCAAAGATAGCCCTGGTAGAACGTCCCCCTGTGCAGAAGACAAAGTCTCAATCTCAGTCTCGGCTTTGAGATTTACATGTTTTAATAAGACTTAGATGCAGAAAAGCTACAAAGCTACTGCTCACCGTAGGAACATCTTGCACGCTTTGCAGTTGGTAGTCTTTTCAAATGTGTACATCTGAAAGCTATGGTGATTTGCATTGGCTTTCTCCGGTTTTATGTTGGACCTAAGGGATAAGGGGACGAGGGTTATTAACTTGTCCTTCCGAGTCATTCGGCGCCCTGGGACCTGCGCCTGCAGACACTGCCCGGCTTTCAGTCAGAGTTTGGAAACCACGTGGACCGATGGGAAATCAAGTCTGAAAATCAACTCAGGGCTCGACTGCATTGAGAGAAAAGATTTTGCATATTCAGCTTCCTCTGATGCAATATTCGGTGCAGGTCAGCATGGGGCTCACCTCTATCCTGACCAGGACTAACTCCCTGCAGCAAAACCTTCCGGGGAAAAAATTTTACTTGGTGCTTCACCCATCCGTCCCCCACACGCCAACAATTACCCCAGATGTCAGTCCAAGCTTGCACCCATTCATGCTTTGGTGCAAACAGCCAGGTGGGTGATTTTGAGCTGGAAACAAACTCTCTTGTGCAGGGCCCAATGCTGGGTGTCCCAGCGAGCGCTGAGCTCGCAAGTCTTGCTCACTCTTGTACTCTGCTCTGCCCAGAGCCCCTTGCCCTTGTGCTCGGTGCCTGGGTCACGACAGCCTGGGCGCTCACATTGCCATCTCAAACTGCTCCATCCACTTCCTCTTCATTTCTTCTGTCTTGCAGAAGAACTGGAAGCCCTGCTTTCCTTGGAGGTGGATCAGGTAGAAGCCGTACGACCACTGCAACGGATAACGAGAGACCGGGTGGGCCGCTGCACCCTGCAAGCGCAACAACAAAACTCGCGGCACTTTTATTACCCATCTTTTATCACCCTCTTTGAAAACCATCTCAACAGTGGGTTTCAGTGACTTCCCCCTTTTTTACTTCTCGAGGGCTACTGATTCTTTCTAAAGATAATAGGAGGAAAAATATATCTATACTTCCGTAGCACACGACAGCAACTGATGCATGGATCAGCTCTGTGCTGCACACCAGGGCCAAATGGGATTGTATGGTGGCAGATGAGAAAACCCAGATTTTTCTGCTCCACTGGGTCCTCTCCAGCCATTATGTCCCTCCCTGACAGCAAGCGACAGCCCAGGAGGACCATCTGACCTGCCCGGTGCACATATGCTCCGGCTGTCACATCACAACATTGCACAGAAGAACAGGAGAGAAAACTGTGTGCTTTGCTTACCACTTTTCCATGAGACTAGAAAGCATAGGAAAGCAAAGTGGAAATATATTTCATTAAAACACAAAGCAAGCAGCACTTCTTCAGCAACCAAGTGGCGAAATTAGCTGTTCCTACCCAAGCGACACTTATCCCGGCCATACAATCCCTCCTCGCACGGCACACGAGCGGACGGAGCTGTTAAGCTAATATTAACTCGCTGCTGGGAGGCCAGGCTTCCCCTCGGGCTGCGGCCCGAGCCCGCTGGCAGAGCCGCGTCGCTCCGAGCGCTGGTTTTGGCAGCCGCTCCCATCGCCTTTCCCAGCTCCTCCACCCACCCTGCGCCTCTCGGGAGCGTCTGGACACGGGTCCCTCCTCTCCGCCCCGCCGGCTGGGCACAGAGCAGGGAGCAGCTTCCGCCCGCTGACTCAAACCATTGCAGCTCCCTGACGGCTGTTTTGCAAGGACGGAGGTCAGAGGACCGAGCCCGGCCTCGCATCAATAAACATTTCCCAACTCCCTGAAAGGCTGCCCTGAAATCTGAGCCTTTTCCTGCCCCCCCCGCCCCCAGCTTTTTGCAAGCCCTATTTCTGCTTTAAAAGGCTAATGGGGATACACTACCCAAGGACCATCCCCAAACAGCTCCAATGTGCTCTCCAGCACAGCTGTCTCCCATCCACCTACCTTTTTAATGTCCTTGTTGTTCATAGGGTCATCTGTCATCTTGTGGAAGAGCAGCTCAATAATTTCCTTCAGCTCATAATTGTACCCTTTCCTTTTGCAGACGATCACCACTTTATCAAACAAAAATAAATACCTGCCCAAAGCAAAGAAAAGAGCAGTTCAGTCAAATGTCTAAGTTAACCTGTCAGGGGCAGTATAACTGGAGGGCTCTACAGATCTTCTTGCCTGGCTAGCACAGTTAAATGCTTTAACTGTGCTATAAATTTATGGTGCTTTCTGTCAGTGCAAGTTTAATAATCAAATATATGAGCACAAAATGTCTGGAGATGTGAAGCCACGTGCTGGCTTCAGTAATTCCAGTGCTAACTCTGCCCTTGGGCCACCGAGCGGATACTCCAGCGGGGACAAGGTGCATCGCCAACCGAAGGGCATGTTTTGCTTGGGAAAAGCTTTTGTGAGGCTACTGTTTGGCCAATAACTCTAGACATATCAATCCTAGCAAGGACTTGCCCAGTCCTGCTTCGTTAGGGACAATTAATAACCACGCTGAAGGACCCTCTGTCACTCTCAGCTGTCTGTATCACTCCCCTAGTTTGTTTTTTAGGAGAATGTCATTGCTCACTCACCTGTCCTGCTTCGTATGGTTTACTATGGAGCGGACCTTCAGTTCACCGTCTATCTTGGGCCTCCCGAATTCCTCCAGTTTCACTTGCTGCACAAAGCAGAGCACAACTGAGATTTGCAGCTGGAGTTCCCGTCAGAAATACAGAAATACGAATGTTCTGAACACGGTGGGCTTGCACATGGTGCTGGGGGCATCGCCACCAGCCCTGGCCACCTCCGCAGATGTTGAAGCGAGCAGCATCCCCTGCACCCGAAGGGTCTCCCGTGCACAACCGCTGCCCTGGGCGTAACGTGGGCACGGGAGAACTTCTGCATCTGCTGATGCATCGCAACAGCAGGGCAAGGCTCAGAAATCAAAGATTTGGGATCTAGAAAGCAAAATTCTCATGACATAAGCTGTTTTTACAGGGTTTTCTATGAAAACGGAATGAGGGCTCTTGTAGTTTTGCCTCCCGTCCTGACCCAAGACTTGGAGATGTCGGGAAGGCTGGAATCGAACCCAGGGTTTGGGTCAGTCTGTGTGTCAGCTCAAAAGCTGTTGCTAACATTACTCAGGGCTGCATAGCCGCATGAATCACTCCACTTACACGGGTCTCCTTGCAGGAGACAAAACATACTGTGAAGCTGGTCAGAAAAGTAAATATTTTAAACAGCTGTGTGTATAATCTGACATTATTTCCTCGCTGTGCCACGTGGGCTCCGTGTACATAACGGAGCAGCCCACGGATACCAACCCCGTGAGCCAAGGGGAACCCCATGCGGGATTAGTCTGTGGACAGCAGCGACCGCTTCACTAGTGCTTCATCGTCACCCCAAACCTGCTCCATCTGCTGCGAGGATGAAAAGTGGCACCCATTTACATGCACCTTTTTACGGTGCATGACGTCTAGTTGCTCGTGTGGAACAGGATGAGCACGACTGCTTCAGGCAGAACTTCCGAGCCAGGACAGCCCAACATCCCACCTGGGAAGTTTGCTGGATATTTCTCAAAAAAATAAAAATTTAGTCTCCGCCTATTAAATAATCACCTAGTCGAGACCTAATCATGAAGGGAGGACATAGCAAAACCAAGGCTCTGCAGCGCCTCTGGGTGGGCAGCTCTGGCTCGCCCTGCCCTGGCTCAGCCCCTTGCAAGGCAGCCCAGGTGCTGGCTCTGCACTGCAGCACCCCAGGGACAGCGCCGCCGCCAGCCAGCTGAGCCCTGCAGCTGAGCACCCACCCAGCGAGGAGGAAAGCTCATTAGCCTCCAGCTCCTCCCCGGAATAGCAAACTAACGGGCTTGCTCGGGGCTAAGAGAACGCGAGCGATGGGGCGCCAGGGTCAGTGGATGAGCAGGAACGGGATCGGGTGTCTGAGGCCTCGGGAATTTGGGAGAGAAGCTTCTGCTTAACTACGTGGCTGAGGTTTCCCGATTACGTGCGCGTCGCACGTGCCATTCCTCGCCAAGCCCCGCACGCTGTGGAGCATCGGGACACAGAGCCGGCGCGTTGTCCTCGCACTGGCAAACCCAGCCCTGCTGCAAATAGTGAGCAGACGCCCCACAGCTCACGTGGGGACGCCGTGGGTGCCCCTGCACTGCTGACACGGAGAAAAATCACCAGCAAAAGCCACCTTCTTTCACAGCCAACTCGATTTTGTACTTTAACTACCCTTTCTGTATTGCCAGCAAAACCAGAGTCCAAGTAAGGGGCTGTCCAAACACTCAAACACCCCACATTGGATTCCATAACAACTCCACCGAGAAAGCAAACATGATGGTAACGAGCACAGGGAAGTTGGGAGTGGGAGGAGGGAGTATCGTTCAACTTACCAGATTTTCTATGGAGCTCTGAAATTCACTGATTTTCTTTAAAGTCTCTTTGTCTCTTTTTACTTCGTTTATGTACATGGCCAAGTCCTTAAGAAAAAAGTGAATGTTGATTTGTATTTTCCAGACAGAACTGGAACTTTTATTAAAAGAAGAAACCCCATGGCCTCTGCTCACTGGAGACACATCCCTCCTTCTGTCAACACGCTCAAGAGTCAGAGCAGATAAGCAGCAACCCAGGACGTCAGGAACACAAGCTTTGCCAGCAGGAAAGGAAAAGCAGCGGAACAGATTTCGGCAGAATTGAATGCAAAACCCCATCAGTTAAAGCTAGGTGGAAGAAGGACACACGAGACAGCTGCAAGCGCCCGCAACCCTGGTGCAAACTTGAGTGCAAACCCGTCCCCATCCTCTGTCCTCGTCCCTTTGCACAGCTTCTCTGGATACACGCTGCAATTTCCGCTGTTTCCCAGGAGAGGGCAATACGGGAAGTCAGCCCTTGTGGCATCTGGGCTCAGCTTAATCGAATTTTGACCCAAAGTAAGAGAACTCTATCCTTTCCACTAAAAAAACAACTTCTGGCATCCTCAGGAGGGCCTTTCCTCTGCCTGTACGCTTCTCACCCAGCCCCTGCCTGCTGCTTCTCCACCGCAGCTCTTGTCACCTTGGATTAAATCTGAACGTGGAATTCTTTAAGACAGCCCCTCAGGTTCCGACCTTCCTCAGCTTCCCAACACGGGAAGGGTTAATCACAGATGATAATGGCAGACCTAAGTGACAATACTTGTAACATCACACACCACCCGCCCGAGCCGCTGGCAGGGACAGTTATGAAGAATGACAAAACCAAAAGCGAGGCCAGTGTCCCCGTTAGCGCACGTCATGGTTTAGCGGAGTGTTGCCACTGCCTCTTTGGCAACAGGCAACCCAGGTCTGCAGGATTTAGCAGGGGACTTTCCTTGCTCCCTCCATTGCTTGGAACCTCAAAGCCAAGGGATGATGCACTCGAAAAACAACCACCTGTGCAATTCCGTCTACGTTGCAAATCCTGCCTCGTGCAAACTATCACACATGCAAAGCAGAAGGGAGGTGAATCGCCTTGGAAAACAGATATTCAGGCCCCCTACAAGGTTTCCTGCCCCAGATGGCAGTACTGTCAGACATCTACTAGTGCACCAGACAGAAACACTGCAGTCTGGATGAAAAACATGACTTCCAAGCTAAGCCTTGGTTTGTAGATCAATTAAAATCAAAGCGCGCTGCTTCCTACACCACTGGCCAGCCCGGCACGGTCTGAGTCGCATCCGCACACTCATGATGGGGTGATGGAAGCAACGAGCCTCTCCGAGGGCTTTTTTTGCAGCTTCCTGAGTCCTTAGCACAGCCAGACTCAATACGTTTGCTCACTAGCACTGGTATCTCATTCCTAAGAACCAGCCCAACACCAAAACCCAGGGCGAGTCCCACAGACTCGATGCCCGAACATCCTGCAGGGACCCGTGTGAACCAAAACAGCCCTTTCTGGCATCCACATTTCACATCACGCTCCATAGAGGACGCAACCCAGACAGGATTTAACAGCTGCCCCCAGTTCTGCTGTTTCTTCACCATCAGCAAGTTTGGAGGACAGAACTGATTTTTGGCATGGGAGGAAATCACTGCTACGCTCCTTCCTCCTGCACGGCCTGTTTATTCAAAGCATCATGCATTGTGCAGTAGCAAACTGACAATGCAACGTCCTTGGAACAACCTTAACTTTAAACGACCTATATATTGGCTCCGGATTCACGGGCTTGCAGGGATAATGGCTAGAAAGGTCACCGACTTATGTAAGCTCTGGGAAACGCAGTGTCATTAAAAAGCTGAGCCTCGGAGGTGGAAAACAACCAGTGACCTCAGAAAACAGGAGTGTGTCCAGGGACGAACCCTTCAACGCCCCCAAGGGAGAAAACCTGGATTTAGGCATCGTCTAAAGCCATCGCCAGCTGCTGCTGATCCCACCGTGAACTGAGTGTGTGCAGGGGGAGACACAGCCAAGGCTGAAAACAGCTGGATGATTTTTGTTTGTTTGTTTTGCGGGAGGTTTTCCTCAGATCCTGGGGGGTTCCAGGCTGAAAGCTCAAAAAATACTTAGAAAACAAACAAACAATTTTTTTGCTTCATTTGTGGGAAATGCATTATCCTCTGAAGAAAATAATACGTGGCTAAAAGGATTCCCAAGCAGCGCTGGGAGAGCAGCGCGTAGGCAGCTCCGCTCTCCGCAGACACTTGCTCCGATTTCTCACCGATACGACTGGAGTCCTGCCAGGCCTCCCCTGGCCAAAACCTGCACCAAATCCAGCACAGCATATTTATCCACAACAAGAGTTAGTGAAGAGCCCCAACTTGTCAACAAATATCGTTTTCCCCAGACGCTTATGCAGGCAGATACCAGGATGACAATCCCGGAGCAATCCCCTTTAACAGCAATCGATGCACATCCTAACAGAGAAGCCGTCTCCATCCTTGGGGCTGCGAGGCTGTTTCTCCATCTAAGTTCTGCATCCCAAGCATCCTCCCCTACCTGCATCGCCTCCAGGGCTTCCTTGAGCTGCTGCTTTTCCGGCCGGTCGGAGGAATGGCTGAGCAGCTCCTGCAAAAACCAGCGCAGGTGGGTGAGGAAGGCTGCCCTCGTCACGGTGCCGCCGCGAGCGGGCGGCGCGCGGAGCCGCCCGTGCCGCGTCCACGGGAGGAACTTCACACACAATCAGATTATATGCAAGCTTATTTTATATTCATTAACTGCCACTCGTGGCTAACAAGCGCAGAATTACCCTCGGTCACCGTACTTGAAGAGACGGCACAAATACGATGTCGCGTTAAGTAGCTCTGGTAATTATTTCATTTGAAGGGAAAAATCCCTACGCTCTGCATTTGGCAGTGATTCATCCTCCACTGCAACGGCCGAAGGATGCTACGGCCGGGATGGCAGCTGTAGTGAAGCCTTAATGCCAAAACACTTACTTTTAAGAGGAGATGATATTTCAAAACTCTTTGCATTGGAACCACCAGCAGATCCTGCAGTTTGAATTTCCCATCCTGAACCTTTAGCGTGCATTCCTATTAAAGAAATCAATGCGTCAAGAGTGAGGAAACAGTGGCCTCCACAGAAAAAAAACATCCTCAAATGCCCTAAAATTATATTTAGCTTCTGTAACGCTGTTCTGATGAGACTGTTCTCTTGCAGGCTGGAAGCCACTGCTAGGGCCTGAGCTGCTAAAGGTTTTACAAATAAAACATAGGGCCTGGACCCTAAAACACAGACATTTTCATGCAACCTGAGCTATTTCAGCTAAGTGAGATACTGCTCATTAGGAGAGCCCGGGCACGCTCTTGGACCCCTGGAAACGTCAAATGAAGCCCATTAGCTTAACTCACCTCCTCAATGCTTTGAGCTAATGCATTTTATTTGCAAGCATGCCGACAGTTGCTGTGGCTCGCCTGATAAGGATTAAGTCATTAAAATGTGCTAATGTGATCACAGGAAGTTTTGTGACTATTACCTTAGCCCAGACCCACTTAAACACAACACACTGCTGGGCTGGCTGAGACCCTTCCCAGCGGCTCCCCAGGGCTCCCCTGAGAGATTAGCTGAGCTGACATGGGGGTGCAGTTCATATCATGATACTTTGATGCAAAACCCAGGGTATGTTTAGGAAAGAAGAAGAAAAAAGAGAAAAAAAAAGAAAAAAAAGCAAATGCACAGCTTTATCCTTGAATTGCATTCCTGATTTTGCACAGCGAATCAAAGGGTGTTTGCAGTGCACAAGGTAACGCGCACAGACAGCCCAGCAAATTCAGATCAGCCTCAAGATAGAAACTGGGAACTAAAGCTGGGGAAAAAACAGCAGCTTGAGCAGCGCATCCTTTCTGGGGCTGCTTTTACTCAGTACCTCGAGCCGAGCCCTCCCGCCAAGGAGGGCGGCAGAGGAATTGAACACGGTGCATGACCTTGCCAAGCCAGCCGGCTCCGGGCTCTTGGATGCTCAGTGCTTTTAAGGATCCAGCCTGTGATCTCCCTGCTGCCAATGCCCCTTAGCGGAGCTGCAACCCAGTCGCGGTCTCACTGCACCAGCCCAGGAGTCACCGGGATGCTCCGTGCGGCGCCTGCTCGGGGTGGCCCCGGGGGGGAGCCCGTCCCGCTCCCCGTGCCCGCTCACCTCCACCTTCTGCCGCACGTCGTCCCGGTTCGCGAGGAGGTGATTGAGCGTGTTCTGCGCGTACTCCATGTGGCTGCAGTACTTGCCGTAAATCAAGAGCCTGTAGAGAGGGAAGGAGGAAAAAAAAACCCACAAATTTAATCAGAAACACTTGCTGGCTGTTATAACCTGTTATAAAAATATACGTATAGACGGCAAATAGCTATTACCCCCATAACTGCTTAGCAAAGTGTTAACACTCCTTTATTACACCAGCATTTAACATATGAGTCTTTAGACGCTTCCCAGGCTGGAGCCCAGAGCGAGGACTCGGCTCATGACGAGGAGAAGGGACTTTCTGGCCCCATTTTAGAGAGCACGAGGGCTCATCCTTGGTTGTTTTGGCCCTGTTTCAGCTCCACGTTGCCCCACGCCCACCTTCTCCCCAGGAGAGCAGGTGATGGAGCAGCAACGCATGCAGCAGCGCTAGCGCGATGCTGCTCCCATCGCTCTGCGGTTCCTGCGCTCGCCTGGGGACCAGGTCTCATCTGGAAACTGCTTGTTCCTCCCTCCTCGCTGGAAGGAGCCGTTCCTGGAAAGCCAGTTGGCTGCCGGCCTCCTGCTCCGCTGACACCAAGCCCTTCTCTGCAGATAAATCCCTTTTAAATGCGTTCTTCCCTCCTGCATGCCCAAAGGCTGGCCAAGAAATTACTCGGGCAAACCCGAAGCGAAGTCTCTGCCCCAAAGAAAGTCACGTTTAGGTCCAGCAGGAGCGCCTGCTGAACCTGCGAGCGCTGCAGCCCCGGCCAGCACCGTGCTGCTGCGAGGCGGCTTTTCCCAGGCATTACAAGAGGCGTCGTAATCCTCTTAATGTCTCAATAGACCTTGCGCCTCCCTGCTCCAGTTTTCCTGCTCTGCTCCCGTTATGGTAAAGGCAGAGCCCATACGTGGCACGAGCAAATGGCTCCGCTGCCTTAGGGGAGGCTTGGGGCTAAGAACACCAAACGGCATCAACAGCCTCGTTCCCGAGTCTCCCCTGAACGCGGCTCTCACCAGACCTCACCAGCGCCAAAGCCAATGTTATCCAAGCTCACAAATGCTCCTGAACAAACTTCCCACATCCCAGCTGCTCATCCCCCAGAAAGCAACTGCCACCAGCACAGCTGTGCTCCTCTCACGGGGGATTTGGGGATATTTTACCACACCAGGATGAAGGGAAGAAACACTTCATTCCCAACAAGTGTCCCAAATCACCTGCACTGCATTAGAGGAACAGAGGCTTCCACCCCCTGAGCCCCCGGGGCGCATCCGTCCGAGGAGCACACGGGGAGGGAGCTGGTGCTCAGCAGCTGCGTAAATTTAAATGCCTGACACGGCGGCCGGGTTTTGCTGTGGATTCCCCCTTTTCCACCACTGCACTCATTAATCCTGCACATTAGGGTTGGGTTTCCCCTCTCCCACTCCTTGCTGCTCCCTGCATCACTGCTGATAAGGCGCCTTTTCCATGGCATCCTGCAACTCATCCATTATTTCAGAGCCTTGTCTGGCAATAGGGACGGGTTCAGAGCACCTGCCCCGGTGCCGCTCCATAAATGGGGGATTCGCAGACCCAGACAGGTAATTGAATAGGGAGATTTATGGGACCGCGAAGCTCAGCAAGGCAGCAGCCAGTGCAGATTATTCTTCTGCTTTTCCCCCTTGACAACTTCTGGACAGGTACAATAATATCTGTCTTGCCAGTGCTCGGAGAGTTTCAAAGACGCTCCAGCAGCATAAATTCAAACCTCCAGCTTTCATAGAGAGAGATTTACAAACTATTTCCTCCACTACTGCCCCAAAAATCCGCAAAGCCCAGGAGCGATGCATCATTTTCCCGGTACATCTCCGAGGACACATATGGAAGCAAGAGCTGGTTGGCACTCATGCATTAGAGGGGAGGAAAGACAGGTACAAAAGGACTCATTGGGCAGTTCGGTGGCCACGTTCGTTCCTTGGTGGGACGATGGTGTCCTCCCATGTGAGGGGGGGGATCATTGGCTCTTCTTGGGCATCCCTGTCCCTTTTTCTGGGATGGGATGATACCTTCTTCCGCCAGTCCCACCACCACATGGAAGATGAGATCCCAGCCTCATGCACTTAATGGGAAGATCCCGCTAAAGGCAGCAGGGTAGAATTGCACCCAGTTATTACAGGAGAGCTTCTAAGATACTAAAGCCACCCCAACAACAACCCCATGTTCCAAGAGCAACAAATGCCCTCTGCTGCTGCCTGGGAACAGCATCCGCACGCACAGGGACAGGCCCAGCCAGGAGAGCACAGACACCTATGGGAGTTTTACGACTATTTTTAAATTATTTGCATGCTTTAGGAACTTTTTCCTTTTTTTAAATCCAAAGAATGTTCACTTCCTAAGAGAGGCCCTGTGAATGACGGAGTATCTGACCTTACGGTGTATTATTAATGCAGATGGTATTTCTGGAGCTATTGACTTCTGAATGGCATTTCTATGTCTAGACACTGGTTTAATCACAGAGAAATAACACCCTGGCACGAGTCCACAATGAATCAGGCCTTTGATTAATATTAAGGATATTAAAGGCTTTTATTAACCTTATCTTTATGTTCCAGGGTACTCCTCCTTGCAGCTGCCAAAACACAGAACCTATCAAGTTTGCAAAAGCAACTTTTCTATTTATTCATGATGGAGTAGGTGCGGGACAGCAGCAGTGCCAAATACCTGACTCCCGCAGCGAAGCACGGCTTTGATCCCATCCGAACCCCATCCCCTGCAAAGGGAGCCGTGATCCCAACGTGCCTCAAATCCCTGCCAGTGCTTGCAGGAGAAGCCATCCGCTGCAACCCATAACGTGCACATCTGCATTCCCCCGACAAATCTGTGTAAACGCATTTTATGTGCGGCCTCCAAAGTACCTGCGTGGCAAGTAGCAAGCTAGGAGAATTGCAAGGGAGATGTTTGGAATGCCCACAAGCATCCAAGCTGCTGAGGAGATACTACTTTGGTCAGCTGCAAACAGCTTTTCTCTTCCCCATTCTAGGATGGCCCTGCACTAAATGAGACTAATTTGTTAAACCTGGAGCTGCCTGCAGATTGGGTTTCCTTTTACCTTTCTTTGAATTCCAGAAACACTTTTGCCAGGCTGCTTCCTCCAGACATCATAGAGACATCGATGGCTCTCAGGAAATTGAAGTGCACTTTAATGAGGTCCTAAAATGAAGAAACAATCAATACTTTAAACACTTCCAAGGCAAACGTGCATGCAAAGCTTAAAGAAATGCACATCCACTACTTAATTAGTCTGCCATTTTCTCCTTTTCTTTTTACAATTAACTGTTTTAATATGAGTCGCTCTAGTGAGATAAAGCCCTAAGCTGCGAGGGATGCAGGGCCATAATTCAGGGAGAACCCCTGCTTCAGCTCAGAAATACGTCCACTATTTCTCCAAAGCAATTCTAAGTAGAGCTAATATACACGCAGGCCAAGTCCTGGACATGGGGCATTCCTGGCATCAAATCATTTCTAACCCAGAGTTCATATAATCTCCCACTTTAAATGGGTGTTAAAGAGAGCCGCCTAAGCCCATTCAAGCCCTGCAAGGCATCGAGTGCTAAAGCTAGGGATGAATGAGAGCATCAAACGTGCAATCCCCAAGCCCCTGCTGAAGCAGGAGGGGAGCTAAGCTGCCGTGGAGAGAGCAGAGCCGCAAGCAGCACCGTCAGCCCCGTTACCTCCAAATTGATAAAAATTGCTTCCATGTCCTGGGGGGTCAGTACCAGCTTCAGTGGGTTCATGTAGTTCTGCAAGAGGCAAAGGGAAAAAAGGGTGGAAATAAAGAGAAGGGTTAAGTTTCTCCCAATGTAAGGGTGGTATTCTTCATCATCTCACTTAGCGGGGAGAACCCAGTTTTAGTGGATCAGAGCATGGCTAAAGATGGGCAAACGGCCCTGGTGACACGGTTTGTCCCCATCCCGAGCATCCCTTGGTCCCCACGGGCCGCTCCAGGGTCAGGAGACACACGATGTCCCTCCCGTCCCTCTTATGCAGCAGGGAAGCGTTTTTCCAGCTCCTCCTTTGCCATGCTGGAATTTTGCCCCCGAAAAGCGCAGATGATCCGATTGCCTCGGAGATGCCTTGCTAACAAATGCGTATTAATAGAAGTGCCTACACATCTTGGAACTGCACAACACAGCGATGCAGTGCAGCCAGCACAGGACCTTCCACCCCACAGCATGCCGGAAAAACCTCCTTCGCAAGCTCTTTTAATTCATATCAAAGCAATTGCTTAACTCTTCCTAGGGCTGAAGCACAAGGGCTGTAGCTATTTGGAGCTAGTGCTATTTATTTACACAAGCAACATGCACATCAGAACAATTCTTTGGACAGTGTGAAATAAGGATTTTAATGTACTCATTTCTTTCACAGCTTCCTTGCAAGAACTTTCAACAGATTGAGGCAAACAAAAGGAAAGGAAACAAAAGCATTGGGGCAATTAGAAACGGCAGCTCGGGTTTTTATTGTCCTTCTTTATTCTTGCTGCTTCACTCTGCATAGAAACAACCTCCCGGTCCTACAGCCATCACAACCTCGCTGCCTTGCTGAGGTGCTGGATTTCTCTTTTTTTTTTTTTTTTTAAAAAAAGAAAGGAAAAAAAAAAAAAGAGGCACGACAATAATTCATCAAAACTAATTAAAATCCGTGAATTCAAGCAGCGAAACGTTACTTTTAATCCAATTAGTTTCGGTGACAAGTCACAGCTTCAGCGCTTTTGGAGATGCCCAGAATAAAGAGCCGCTTCCGAATTATTCCGCAGCAATCAAAGCGATAAGGAATCTGCCAACATGGGGCTTATCGGAGAGAGCGGCCCCGCTCTCACCCGGGGCGAGGGATGGGGAGGGACAGATCCTCTGAACACAGCAGGGGACACTCAGCCTCTTTCCATAGTGCAGTGATCAGAAAAAAAGAAAAAAACACATTTGACTGGCATGGTTACAGGAAGTCCATTTGTGCTTGTCCGTTTGGGTTTTCTGCATCTTTTCTTGCAATTTGACATTTGGATGCATCAGCCCTGCCACACGGCAGCTGCCAGCTCGCACGGCGAGAAGCGACACAGGGCCGTCAACGCACAAAGCGGTGCACGCAGAAACCTGGCTCGGTTCTTACCTTCTCTATATCTTCAAGTGTTTTGCAGTATTTGGCCTCAGTTTCTTGAATTTCTAGCAAGCAGCAATTTCTTTTGTCATCTTCTGTCATTCCCATTTTCTAGAGAAAGGAAAAATAACGTGTGTTTGGAGAGTGTTATGAGGGGGGTCTAGCAACCTGCTCACATGGGTGCAGGGCTTGGGTCCAGCCTTCCTGGCAGAAAACTCCACGTGCAAGTTTGGAAAGTCAGAAGACACTCGTGACAGCTGCTGTTAGCAAAAACAGCTTTTCTCCAAAAAATTGGAAAGAAATCCTGCCTTTACTATCAAATATACTTGATACTTAAAGATGGTGCTCTTAGAGGTAATTCGATGCTTGGTTGTTCACGATCATGCATAGGAATAAATGTTGATTCGACACCTGATTACAACTCCCAGCTTAGCTCTATCAGCTAGATAAATAACATTACTTTAATCGGTCTCTTACCTGCATGTACCTAATCTGAAGCGTGCAGAAACACAAGAAACCAATTAGCATTACACACATCCTATTGCAACCCATCTTAATCAAAATAATCAAAAACAAACAAAAAACCAACCAACATATTCCCAATGTGTAGACAGAAATGTGGGTGGTTATACTAATAACAGGTTCTTTTGCTAAGAGGAAGAAAGGAGTCTGAGGGAGAAAAACACTGTGTCCAGACGTTCAGATGCTCCCCATGGACTCCAGCAGTGGCCACAGCATCCGGGAGAATCCAGACGTTTGGGAGGACACAGGTACAGCCCAGGAATGACAGGCCGGGCTCACTGGGAGTCAACAGGAGGAGCTTGGCTGGGGGGACGGTGCATTGGGATTTGCTTTGCTCCCCTGCGTTGGCAAATTGCTTATTTAATTTTATCCTCCCCCTTCTCCTCCTGCCAAGCCATAGCTTTAAAACACATATAAATTGTTACCATGGGCTGTTGAACTTCCACTCTGATGATATCTTCATAGATATCATCGCCTTCATCTTCACAGGGGACACAGTCATAAATATCCTCCCCCAGATCATGCTCGCTGGAATGAGAAGGAGAAGGGTTTAGTGATGATGAAGAGGGCGCCTTGGCTTAGTTTGGGCAATAACAATAACAATCAAAAAAAGAAAAAAAAGAAAAAAAAAAGAGAGAAAAAGGTCCGACACTACAGACACCTCACGCTCCTTAATGCACATCGATGTTTGCAACACTCCTTTCGAGCGCAGGCAACATGCAATGCCCAGTTTTAACGCAAAGCTGATGGTTTTGGGTACTTAATACTCACTGGAGCCCCTACAACGCACCTGGGGCGCCGCCTAAGTCATGACACGCTAAAAAAGCGCCCAAGTGTTTTTGGAAATTCAATTCATAATAAATATTAAACAACAGTGTTAGAGCTTGGACCTACAGGTGCAGATTGCCAGTTGTTCTCGATCAAGTCAGGCTCTCGGATGAGGACTGGGCAAAACACTGCAGTATCAAACAGCTTTCTGATATTCTATGAGCTGTCTCTTTCAACATAAATATTAATTACATACAAATATTTAGGTTTTAAACTCCACTCAAACTAACACTCACTATCTGTGTTACACACTCAGCACTGAGTGGCAGAGGCACGTATATTTGACAAAGCAGGCTCCGTTTCTCTTCTAAAAGCAGCTCTTTCTATTTTTAAAGAACAGATTTATTTAATAAAAGTTTGGGAGGTTTAAATAAATGCACTGGCATGATGTATCATCTCCGTTCCTCCAGACTGATACATTGCAGCTGTTATAATAATGCCCCCTAATAGCTGGCGATCCATCTTCCCCTTCCCTAGCGCCGCTGCCACTGTTATTATCTGTACCAATATTTATATTCTGAGCTCCTCTCCTTATCCAGAGCAAGTAACTCCCGGTTCCTGATTAATCTTCCATTCTCGTGTGCACCTTTCAGATCGTCGGCTGCCGCTCCATACATCATTCGTAGAGGGTCGTTAGGAACCACACGGTGGAGTTAATATTGCGATGGGCACTCCTTGCCCATCTGGGTGCATTTTGAGGGGAGAGGAGTGAAAGGAAGAGCAGCGAAGCTGGGAGAAAGTGCGAATGCAGCAAAGTGCCCTCGGAGCTGCAGCTCCGGCACCATCGGCTGCATCCCGCCCGTCATTACCTTGCAGGCATCGCCAGCACAGGCGAACTCCTGCCCTACGTGCTCCTTCCTACCAGCACCAAAGCCCTTTCCATCTCTGTTTCCTTGCCCGAGGAAAAAAAATAGCAAATATTCCCTGAGCACGGAAGGGAAGGCCAGCTCCTTACATCTGTTTTTTTTCCACCAGAACGAAAGGCCATTTACTCCTTCAATAAAACCAGGAGAAACTGAGTTACCTCTGTGCATCAGAGGTTATGATCTACTGCTAGGATTGGGAGCTTCACTGACAGCTCTGGGTTCAGAAAGGGATTTTATCCTCCCTCCGGAGCTGGCGCTTGCATTTGCCATCAGGTTATTCGGATGGAGAGAGGCACCTTTGGACTGCCTGAGCTGGCAGCATCTTGGTTGGAGAGAAAAGCCCATTGAAAGCAAAAGAACAGAGACCTGGGTGGTCACCAGCGTGGGGCTGAGCTCGTGGCTGTCCGGAGGAGCAGCCACGGCGGGGCTCGGGCATGGGTGGAAAATCCTCTCGCAGCAGGGCCATCTTGCTGCATTAAAACAGTGTTGCATGTCCCATTTTCAATATCATCATCAAGAAGGGTGAAAGAAGAGGAGCTCAGAAGCTCCACGACCAAAGGATCTCAATGCAAAAAAAAAAAAAAAAAAAAAAAAAAA
>VZSV01000068.1:2691233-2731347 GCA_013398735.1 Nothocercus julius | reverse complement strand
ACACACACACACACACACACACACACACACATATTTATTTCTTCTTGCGCCTAACTTGGACACAGTCAGGGCCAGCCGAGGAAGAGGATAACGGGCTGCACTGGCCATGAGTCAGGCCCACAGTGGAAAAATCCCAGTTTCCTAGATGCAAAATAAAGCCTCCTTGTTCAGAGGCTGCCGAGGACGGGCACGGAGCAGGGCGCTTGTTTCTGAGCACAGCAACGTGCTGAAGGGCGACACTGTTTTCCCAAAGCAGATCCGAAATCCGAAATAACTGAAATTACTGCAGAGCAGGAGGAGAAAACCCACAGCACGGGCTGTAGCTACAGCTGCAAGATATTAAGCCCAACCTTCACAGTGCAAACAAAACATTGCATTCAGAATCATTTTCTGCCATGTTTTGCTATTTGTAGCTTGTTCCTCGGAAGAAGCACTCTCATCTCAGCTATCCTGATAGCTATCTGATTTACTCCATGAAACAGGGCTTCTCTGGCAAGGTTCGCATATACAGAAATTATTAGACAGCAAGATGACTTTTTCCCCAACAAGTAACACACAAGATTCATTTTTATTTTTCTATCCTGCACGTTGTGGAACATATTTAAGGACAAATAACAGCCTTGGGGATTTATTTTATTCTTAATCTGCACGATCATGCAGCCCTAGACCTAAAGCACCGTTTGGAGCAGAGCTACGCTCATGCTACGGGACCGAAGCGCACACAGTCCAGCTCCCATCCCATCTGACTGCGTTACTGACGATGTTGCAAGAAATCACCTAATTAAAAACAACAACAAAAGACAAAACACGCGAGGGCCAGCGGCAACGGGATGCGACGCTTTCAAGCTAAAGGCAGCGACGGCATTTGCTGTTTTTACCATTTGACCCAACGCTCTGCTGCACCCTACCTGCCCAGCACAGCACTGGGACCACTTTGTGGAGGAAAACAAGTGTGTTTTATAACTGGGAGGGAAAAACTACACGCACAGAAGGAAAAACATTTTTGCAATATATTTTGCGAAATATTTTGAGTCCCCGAGCAGCTAGCAAGGTGCCTCTGCAAGAACCCTGCACCCCAAGGCAGCCCCCTCGACAGCTGTTTGCCCCTGGTATAACAGCCCCGGCCATAATAACGAGACCCAGATGGGATCAAATGCAGAGGAGAAAGAGAAACATTATCAGAAGCATCATGTTGCAAGGATCTTACCTAATTCCTTTGGTTTGTGCAATACTGTGGAAGGAGAGCCTGGATACCGCAGATATCACCTGGGAACGAGAGAGAAAGAGAAAACTGTGCTGTGCTTATTGAAAACATGGGAAGCTTTGATGGGAACGTGGGAACTCGTGGTGGGGCATTTGGATCCACGGACATCGGCTAAAGTGGGTGTGCTCCGTGCCCAGGGAATGGGCACGGCCACCCCGGAGTGGCTCCATCCCAGGAAACACCACCATGCAGCTCGTTACAGATCCAGGTCGGCTCAGCGCGCTTTGTGCTGCACTGAAAACTGCCCTGGTTTGCATCTTCTGACAAAAGGTTTCCAACTCCTCAGCTCTTTTGCTGCACAAGAGGAGCTTATTGAGGCAAATCTACTAACATCGAAAGGTTTTGACTTCCTGCATTTCCATTAGGATGCATCACTCCTGTTAGAGGCAAGCACTTGTTTTTCCTAGCAGAGAACAGCCGAAAGTGGCTCAACAGTGAAATATTTCCAGCAGCGTTGCAACCAGGAAGGGGAGAACCATCACCTTCTTAGGAACACTCTCATTTTGGTCTACTTACATTTTAATTGCTATGCAGGATTCTCAGTGAACACAGAAAACTTGATCTTCCCCCCAACTCCTGCTACCTCCTCCTTCCATCAGATGCTCCAAAAAGGTTTTTCTTGGTATCCTTTGGAATTCGGAGCCCCTCACAGGGACCCACTGGGTCTCATCACCGGCAAGCGGAGTCCAAGCGGCCACCGAGGCTCTGCCCCCGCTTGGCATTTAGCGGGGGACTTTGGCGGCGAGCGCAGAGATGCTGAATTATTCAACAGTTCAAATGAGACTCTGAATGTCGAAACTCGGCCAAGTTTCTCCCTGGGATAAAATGTCACTAGCAGGAGCGTGACACGAAAGTGGCTCCAGAGCAAACGAGGGGATTTTCCTCTCGCCCCCCAAAGCCTCCTCGCCTGCCCGCGGATGCCACCACGCCAGCGCTTTAAAGGACAGACACTCCAGCTGTCACTTTAATGTGCGCTTTTAAATACGGCTGACCTTCCCTTAGAAAAATAAGTGACAGCAGCTGGGAAAAGCACTTCAGGCAGGTTATTCCAACGCTCCCCATCTCCCACCTGCAAAAGCAGCCGGGCTTGTTGTTCCCTGTTTTTGGAGAGGGCTGAAAGTTGGCCCTCGAGCATCCAAAGGGCTCCAGGGTTCATCGGGCGCACGCGGCACCGGCAGACGCGTCACCCGAGCGTGGGGGGATACAGAGCGCGGCTGACGTCCCAGCACCGCCTGCTTCCCAAAATAGTCCGAGGGAAGCCCTAGACTGACGGAATGAGACTCTTCTGTACTCTATTATTAGCCTTATAAAGCACAAAAAACAGGTAACGAATCTCATCGCCGCGTTCAATTTCCAGGGAAACTTGAGAGAAAAGCAGGCCACGTGCGACACCAGCTATTTTTGTTTTGCTCTTTTGCAAAACCTCCCGATCCCCCAACATCCTGGCACATCAAAGCCGGGAGCAGCTTCAGCAGCAACCCCAATGCACAAGTCGGTTGTCTGCAATTAGATTCCAACCTAATCATCATCAGGTACTGACGCAAAAATGACACTAATTTTTTTTTTAGGAGAGACCGGGTACCAAGAGCCTCCCTAGTTTCCCAAAAGAAGCCTGGGCAGCCCCTGCATCCAGCTCCAGTCTTGCACCAGCATCTCCGGCCAGCTGGGAGCGGGAGAAGTCCCAGCTCCTGCAAGAAGTTCCGTCCAGAGAAGCCTTTAAGCACGGGTAATCCTCTCCATTGCAACAGGATTCAACAACATTCTTTAAACTAAGCAAATCTTTAAGTGCTTGCTAAACTGTGTCTCATTTTTCCTGCTAAAATAGCATCTTATTCACTGAGAAACACAGCTCCCAGCTGGGAGTTTCTACCATGCACCGTGCAGAGAGGCAGCGGGCGACACGGAAGGTCCCTGACCTCATTTGGGGCCTATGGTTCCATCTGTGACATGAGGACACATTAATGCAACTCGTACAGGTCTGACACGAAGTGAAACTGTAGTTCTGGGGGTATTTATACCCCACTGAGCTTCTATTGCAGCCTGGCAATGCAGAAGCCGTTTGGTCTTTCGCAAGGCAGTAAAACCAAACCCCTGTCCCCCAAAATCCCCCGCCAAAACTTGTGATTTACCTTAACTATTAAGTTCAGTCCTTTGGGACTCCCCTCCCAAAGCCAGCACAAAATCATGAAACATGAGGCCACTTCAAGTGCCTCCAATAGCATTTTCCCATGTGAGGTGAAGGACACTGCTTGCATTCCCAATGCCCCAACTTGCCTTTTATTTCTGACACATCAGCTAGACCCAATTTATCTAGTTGATCATTTACCCACTGGTATGTTGGCAAAGAGTCTCAGAGACCCTGCTTTTCAGAAATAACCAAGTTTCCCTGAAAGCAAATTAGGAGTCCCAAATTGGGTTCCTTAAATTCACCAGTCCCTTTGCAAGGATCCTGGCTGGATAAAGCAGGATTTTTGCAAACAAACCCCAACATCATAAAATCCCAGAGCACCATAAGAAAACGAATTTTCCCTTTCCTTAATGCCACAGCTTCCTAAAGAATTAAAAATAAACTAAAACAAAACAAAAATAATTACGCTGACTGCTCTTTTATTTCCCTCATCGTTGTTTATTTCTGGCAGTATCTCTGTGCATCTAGAAAACTCTAAAATAAACCCTGTTGTTTGAAGAAACAGAGCCAGCCAGGCTGGAAAACACTTTGCATACAAGGAACTCCCCAACCTTTCCGCATGCCACGAGCATGCCTGGATCTCCATGCATTCCCACCGGGATTCCAGGTCGCTCCAAGGGATGCGGTGAATGCGCACGTCCCCAGAACAGGTCAATATTTGCTTCCAAGAAAAATAGGAGCTCTCAGCCTGAACGGAAACCTCGATCTCACCCCATCTCTGCACTCCCTCTTCTTGGGTGGCAGGTTTGTTTAATATTTAAAAAGACACCAGCGGGAAGCACCAGGCTCGGAGCAGTGCCTGGTCTCCACGTTTGCCGGTGCAGAGCTCTTTGCACACACGGCCGTGCCAAGTCTGCTCACTGCCCTGCACATGCCCTGCTGCAGGTGACAACGCTCAGAGGTGTCTGGTCACCTTGTGCATTCGCCGCCTGTGCAGCTGCGGATGGGAACACAGACCTGGGGCCACTTCCAAGCACTTTGCACCCCGGCGCCCCACGCACGCAGCGCTGTGCACAGACACCTCCTGCTATTTGCAAGCCAGCGTGCCACGAGAAGCTTCCAGCTTCCCATTGCCTCCCCGTGCTTGTGCCTGGCCTCCGGTTAGCACCGCACTTATTCCGGCCCCGAGCCTGGAAGTCGCTTGCTCGATGGTTCAGCGTGGCCAGCGTGCGAGCCAGCACAAACTGCAGAACACACAAGCACCGCGTCCTCGCTCTGGATCAGTTATTTACACTCCCCACGTGCTGCTGCCTATTGCATAGCACCTACAAGGTTTCTCGCACACATCCGGGAGCTCAGCAGATACTAAAGCTACAGCCAGGGCATCGTCATCTCCCCAGCCGCAGCACAGCCCAGGCTACGGCCACCGGAGCATCCCATGGATGTCACAGGGAATCCCTTAAATCAGCATCTCCTGATGCCAGCAGCTCCTGCAGCGCTGAATCACCCGATAAGACCATTGCTGTAAATCCCCATGACGTGACAGCAGCAGCCCCTGCAAGGCAGAAGGGGCCAAGAGTTGGCACCGTGTTATTCCTTTGGATGCCGAGGATGAGCAGTGACTCGGTGACGCTCTTGGAACTGTTGGTTCTCCCATACAGGGATGCTCTCCTGCAGCCAGCATCCTCATTCCACCCAGCTGGGTGCTGAGGAACACTTTTTAAGTAATATTAACCCATTTTAATAACTGGCTTAAGCCTTTCCAGAGCAGACAGACCTTCCTCAAAGGTTTCTGCAGTGGCTCCTTCCCCCTGCCTCAGAAAACAAGGTGCTACAAGCAGTGTTTGGGGGGCACCTTTGGTGGATTTTGTTTGATTTATACTTAAAAAGGATTTGAAATTGCACAACGGCTCCCTGATGCAACCCAGCAGTAACCACATCACCCCTGGCGAGTCACCAGCTACCAAGCAGCTGCTCTTTCAGCTCGGCATGCGGCCTTTGCCCTCGGCTCCCCAGCCGGGCAGGACGGGAAGGCACCCGAGGAGGTCAGTTTTGCTTCCCGGATTCCTGAACACCAACTCCCCAGATCACAGATGAATCACAACCTTTTGGCCGGCACAGGCACAAAGCTGAGCATCTCGCTAAGTCAGATGCTCCCTTGCTCTTATAAAAACACACCTGTAGCATTAATTGCCCTTCAGTGCTGTTTTCAAGCAAGCAGTAAATAGAGTCCTAGAGCCCAGACAGGGGGTTGGTGGGAGGTTTGTAGGGGATGTTATGACCATCTTCCTCACTGGGGGCTGGAGCACTCAGTCTGCTCCCAGTCTGCACATCAGGAGCAGAAAAATCAGGTGCAAGAGTTGAATTTTGTTCCTGAAATCCAGCAAGGAAGGCTAGGCACATGTGGCTCCTCCTTTTTCTCAGAATAGTCTTGGCCGCGGGAACAGCAAAGGGTTAAAACCCTCCCCAGCAAACATTTGACACAGATCAGCCCCGAGACCTCTTAGCCACAGCCGGGGAGCCCATGTCAGGCCACGTTAGGGTTACAGCTGCGTGCCAAGGACAAGCGATTGCACCTCTCAAGATAATGAGGTTAAGCCCTTTAACGAGCACGGAGCATCGCGGATGCACTTGGCAGCTGAGAGCACCTTGCCCGAAACACCAGCCCTGCAAGAGGCGCTTCCCCTGCAAGGGCATGAGGACCGTGCACCACAGTTAGGCGCTTATGTGGCCACCGTGTCCTTAGGGGACCCCCACGAATCCGTATCGGATGCACCGTGGATTATGCTTCTCCATAGGGATGTGGAGATGCCGTAAGCCCCCCCAGGCCATGTTCAGAAGTGGCAATGGCACCGTCTGCAGATGCCACCTCTCCTGGTCCCAGAAAACTTCACCTCCAGTAACTCTTTCTAAAACAGCATTATTAAACCTGGCATTATTTTGCATTAAAGCCATTATTTGGCTGCATAAGGTACTGGGGGACTCAAACATGCTGCCGGTTAAGTCACCAGCAAAGCCTCTGCCCATTTCCAGGGGGAAAAGCACTCAGCCCTTGGATCGTTCCAACATATTTTGAGCTCTTTGGGGCTGACATAATTTCTTCTGCTCTGCCCATTACGACACAGGGTAGTTATTGCAAAATAACAACATCCCCTGACTAGGAAAAGAATAATTCTGGCAGATTTCGAGGCAATGGGGTACAGTCCCCACATACCTGGGTTGCTACAGGAGGTTTCCTCCGATGGGCCCAAGAGGCGAGAGCGTCTGAGCTCCGTTTCCCACTCACAGCAGTCCAAAAGCATCGTCGAGTCGCGGTGCAGGGCAGGAGGGCCTAAAGCACCGGTCCAGCCTAGGAGCGGGTCCTCCAAAACCTGGCCGTGCTACCGACACCGCATGCTCGGGGGGAGCAGCCTTTCAGTCCAGCCTTGCACCTCCCAGCAGCTCCAGGGCTTCATCTGCCCCCAACGGACTAGTCCAGAATGGGTAAAATACCCAGTGCAGCATCCCCGGGGTTTAGGGTAGCACAGCCCGTCTCAGGTTTCTGCAGGATGGTGCTCATTAAATATTGAGCCGAGCTCCTCTAGCTCCGGCGTGCAGCGCTGCACGAGACCAAAGCCGGCCAAGGGGATCCGTGCTCGACCCCGGACACGGGGTGCTCCTCAGGAGGAGGGAAGTGCACTCCTCAGTTTACGCACGCAGACCTGGATGCATTGTGAATCCCATAGACTTCACCTAAATTGCACCATGGGGTTGTGCAATTCAGCAATTTCCCCCCCAACACTTTCCTCACTCCTCCCTCCCGCAAAAATCTTTCTGCTTTCTGAGAAAAACGTCTCCTGGGATATGCAGCTGCCCAACAGGGAAAGGGATCAGCGACCAAGCACCTTGCACTTCCCCTCTGCAAGGGGACGTTGCCTCCAAGTTTGCATGGCAGGCTGGAAATACTTTGCCATGATCCTGCCTGTGTCGCTTCCCTACTTTCCTGGCAATTCCTTGCAAGGGAGAGGCAACGTGCAGGTAGGAAACTCATCGAGGGACTAGTCTAGGCGCCAGCCGCTAAGTGCCCCTGCTGCAGGTTTGCATCCAGGCAGCTTTGGCTCCGTTTCCATCTCCTCCACCACCCCTTCATCCCCTCCAGGCGCTTCAGGGCTCAAGAGTCCTCGCCAGCTCCAATCCGTAATTCCCAATGCCTGAAGTCCCAGGCAAAATCCCTCCTCGGGTGTCCTGGAAGGAGGCACCGTGCGTTGGGAGTGCTAGATGAGACACCCAGCTCCAACAGCAGCGCGACGAGCGAGGCCGCGTGCGCGGGGCGTCCCCGAACCAAAACTCGGCCTTGAACAGGCACTCGTAATTAAAAATGGCAAGTTCTGCAAGCCGACACAAGGCCCTGATTGAAGGACCCCCTTAACCTTGGGGGGCGAAGGCCAATTTCTGCAGCGCACATTCCCCATCCCCCAGTATTGACTGCATTTGTTGAAAACAGATGGAAAAAAAAATACACACAAAAAATAGCTTGTCAGATGCGTAACATGGATATCCAAACCTGCTTCCAAGAATCTGGCTTAAGTCTCTATTAAATTTAATCCCTTTTGATCAAGGCCCTGAATGTAAGCAGAAAATACAGCAGATTTTCACATACCTTTAAGTTCAGTTCTCCACAGTGTTCTTAAATGGAGTTGGGCCACCAGGGGAAAAAATAATAATAATAATAAAATCCCACACCATATGGAGCGCAGAAAAGAGGAGGTTTATGAACACTTCCTAGGCACTGAGAAAACTGGAAGCATCCATATGAAACCAATTCACTGGCACAATGGTCATTTACCTACTGAAGGAAAAGTGAAATTCTCCTTGGCTTATTTCCTTTCCTCTTTATTCCAGCTGCTAAAGGGGAGGCGGGGGGGAGGAAGAACCGAGATGGTGATAAAAAGCCAGTTCTGTTGATTTTGCAGAGCCCAGTCCAGTCCTGCCTTGGGGTCCTTGCATTTGCTTGGGAACTGCCGCAACCTCACACTCGCAGGGATTTGGAGCAGAAATCCCACCTGGAACCACAGGCCCTTGGGCCACCCCCAGCTTCCCAAGCAAGCGGATTCCACCTGGAGGAAGCATTTCCATTCTCACGAGACCAAATGAAAAGAGGGAGGAAAGCCCCCAAAATGAAAGAAGCTGCATAAGAACCTGATGTGCAGGAAAGGCACAAGGAAACGGAGTTTTTGATGTATGTTTCTGCTTTGCTCCAGAAAAAAAGCTGTTGAAAGTCTTCCAGAAATAAAAATGCAGTTAAGAAAAAAAGAGGGGTTCCCCTCAATAACATTCATACTGCAAAAACAACCCATCAGTTCCTCTCTGATTTGTTACCCCCCAAAAATGGCTCTTAAAACAATGAAAAGCAACTTCCTCAAGAGCACAACTACCTAGAGGCATCACCGGATGCTGGAGAAGAGCCCGGCCCAGCCAAGGAGAGGACAAATTTCCAACAGCGACTAAGCCCCACTTGTGTTGATGGGCCTGAACCTAGTAGCTCTGCAGATAGGCAGGAGCATCTTCCCTAGCAATGGGAAATTCGCCGTGGAGCTTCCCTGAGATAATCGCAGTCAGCAACTACATCCCCTCGCTCGCACACTGTAACCGGGGATAAATAAACCTGTAAAAGCAGCTTTGATTTGCCTGGATGTGTTAAGTGGAGGCTTTGCTGCAGCTGTCTCTGCAGACAGCACTTCTGCTGCTATGTGGGTGCCTGGAGCATGCAGCCCTCGAAACACGCGTGCAAACCGGCTATGAAAGGAGCTGCAGTAAAACACGCTGGAAAAATTGGCTCCCTTGGCGGGATGCGATCCGTCACAGCTCACAAATTACAGGCGGAAGGGGAGCTGGATGGGTTTCCACGGTCACTACCGTACAGAGGATGAGACGAGATGATCTAAGGGTCCCTTCAGACCTAACAAATCTGTGCAGCTATGAAAAAAATATAAAAAAGAAGATTAGAACTTGGCTGTCTACAGGAAAGAAAAAAGAAAAGAAAAAGCAGGCGTGATGTTTCCAGTTAATAATTCAGGGAATGTAAATGGCTCCGTCAGCACCGCGCAAGGAGATTTCCCGGATGGATCCTCCACCGCGGGCGCCTGCGGCCAGTGGGGACGGGACCGCCCGAAACGGCGTCGAAAACCATAAAAACCCATCGCGGTCCCGCGCATCCCTGGCCGGGACGTTTTGTTGGCAGCTCCGCAGCGACAGCATCACCGGCTGCTCAGCTGCTGGAGCGGCGCCCTTTAAAAATTAATACGAACAGATTGAGCAAACGAGGAGCAGGCAGAAACCAGACACGCCGATGGATTTGAACCTGCAGCGTGAAAATTGCATCGACTGAAAGCGAGAACTCCGAAGGGACCGCAGGGAGGGGATGCCACCGATGTCCCCCTCGGGATGCCAAGCCCAAACCAACCCCGCTGCACAGGACATCTACTATGGGAACGCCTGCTGCAAAAAAACCTCACGCGGATTCCCCAAGAAAAAGCTCAGCCTCATAAATCTTCTTCTTGCTGTCCCAAGCTTTGAGAAAAAAAACAGCTTTCTGCTGCAAAAGACACTGATAAGCATCTCATTTCTGTCCAAGAATTAAAAAACCACAATGCTGTCACTGAACCCACAAACTTCCAAAGAAAATATTTCCCATTTTTGGACAAAAAGGCAAGCCAAAAGTCACTTTTTAAAGAGTATTTTCCCATTTGATATTATAGGTGTTCTTCATGCAGAACATCTTTCACCAGATATAGATACCGTGCCTAGAGCACAGAGAAGTGCATTAGATAGCACCGCCAAAAAGATAACCGATTCAGACTACTCGGAGCAAAAGACGACTTTCATTTCAGCACTGAGCTGAACCTGTACCATTTCATCAGAGCAAGTCTGTCCACGGGGAGGAATCTCAAAGGTTTGAATAACTCCTTATCAAAATCAACCGCACTTGGACGCAGCTTCCACAAAAGCATCAAGACAGGGCAGGCGGCAGCACGAAGAGGGAAAATATCTTCTTGTCAAAATGACACTCCCTTTGGGACCACAATCCCCGCAAAAGCGTTTACCCGTGCGCACTGTGTTGGGTTTCCGATCCTGCACTTCTGAAACACATTATGCGGGGCACTTGAATAATTATGTTTGACTTATTTAACAATTTAACACTCGCATGCTTGGCTTTGCAGCTGGAGGAATAAAATCACATGTTTGAGTGACTGGAAGAAAAACGATGGCTAGACAATTTATGTATATTTATGCAAGCATTCCCCCCACCCTGGAATTATATTTGCAAGGAAAACATTAAATGAAGCAAATTCTCTCCCTGGCTGCAAATGCAGGTTCTGAATAGCACGACCGGTCAGCGAGCAGCTGCAGGGGTGGGTGTCCAGAAACGGCAGGACGAGCTGCTGCCCTCGCTTGACCACCCAAGGACCTCGGAGTTCTTCATCGAGTGCTTCCCAATGCTCCGGGCATGGGCCCTATCAGTCATAAATGCTCACAGATAGTCACAGGTGGCGGTAACGGTATCTGCAAAGCCACGGTTGTAAGCAATCCACTGACCTGTCCTATGCCAAAACGACTCATCTTTTATTAAGACTTTTATTTATCACTTACCCAAACCACATATAGAGAAACGCCTGCATAAAAAGCATGAACCCAGCTCGGTGCATCTCACACACTTCCTTTGCATGCAGAGCCAGGCCCGGAGCAGGTCCCAGCCTGGTTGCTCCCCAGATCCATGCCAATTTTCCCCTGCAAACACCCCAGCACGGGAACCCAGCCTGCAGAGGGGCTATTCTCGCTGCAGCCCACGTCCTCAAATTACCGTTTCACCATTCTCAATGGGCAGAAACGTTAATATTTTATCAGCCATTAAAAGGAAAACGTCCGGTTCCTATGGCAATCGCTCAAGGATCGGCTGTTACGGAGACGCCGGGTTCACGGGCACACCCGGCCTCCAGACCGTGCCTTGGGGCCCTCCTGTGCATCCCCTCCCATCTAAAACGCGGGATTTCCTCGCCCCAGCGAGAGTTAACATCACTCCAGCCTGTATCAGAAAAACGCTTCGTGCTGGATGACCAAGCGACGGGACACGTCTACAGCAACTAGAGCCACGGGCCTGGAGACACTTCTGTGACTTGGCTGAGCACAGTCCTCATTTCCTCGTGCCTTTGCAGCTGCCTTGCAGCTTTGGACGTTTCCTTTGGGACGTCCTCCTGGGACCACGCGTTGCCCAGAGCGAATGACGGCGCCTGTGGCATCAGGCCGGTGCCCTGTCACACTGTTGCTGCTGAAGGGGTGACCCTGCCAGAGCTACAACGGCAAATCTCCGCGTCACCAACCACACTGTGAGGTTCGTGACACAACGTGGGAAACCAGGCGCAGGAAAGGGAAAAATGTCGGAGAAATAAAATGCAGCTAAATGAACCATCTCAGCCACACACACCTACCCAGCTCCATCATGGGTCAGAACTGCGCTGCTTTTTGGGCAGCCGGGACACAAATGATGTCACGCAAACCCTCACACGGTGGCAGAGCCGCATCCGTCTTTGTGACACTCACTCCAAGAGGACAGTGCTCGGATCAATCTGTCTCGTTATCGACAACTTTTCCCATAGATTTTGCGCAACTGCTGTCAAAAGTGCGTCCAGGGTCTCCGAGGAAATGGGCACGTCGCATCCCAGCCCAGCTCTTGCTGGATTCTCCTTCAAGTGTCCTTGTGGGAAGGGCAGCGAGGGCTCCCTGGGGACCATCCCTGCCCATCTCAGCCCCAGAGGGCCCCTGTCCTGGGAAAGGTCCTCAGCCGGTGTCACCGCAAGCCGGGGTTCAACCCCCACGCGAGGGCACCTTCCAAAGCCTAGACGGGAATTTTAAATGAAACACTAGAAGAGGAAGCTCTGTCTATAAATCCCATGAGCCAGACCAGACTCCTATCATGTCTTTCCAAGAGCATCTCCGAGATGACCCTGGAGAGTTTACCCGCCACCTCCATCTCCAGTGCAGATCCTGGGCTGGGATCCAGGAGATTCATGCAAATACAGGTCTCTCCGGGGCTTCTCCGCCCGGTCTCTCCAACCGCCCTCGGCAGGTCTGCCTGAGCTCTCACCATGGAGCGCCCTGGGCACGCGTCCCTGCCGGCGGCTGCGCAAGTTCCTCTCGTGTAGCACCGCACATCGAGGAGCAATTAGTCTGCAATTGATACGGCACTTCTGGACAAGCTTAAAATAAAATTACAAGCAAACAAACAAGGAAGCACGCTGAATAAGCCTGCAAGCTATTAAGCAAGCGCCTGTGGTGCTACAAACACTCATTACCCATGCTTTAACTGCAGAGCATTCCACCACCTGGACAGAGTTGAGCCATTCATGGATTTGTATTTGCGGTACAAATATCTAAAATATCCGGATCTGCCATTCCCGAGTCATTCCGCTTCCTCCCAGCACAGAGCTGGCTGACAGCAAGACAACAGAGTGGAAGCGATGAGCTGTGATGAGGAAAAAACTGCAGGAAAAGGACCAGAACTCTATTAAACTATATTAAAAAGCCAGCAAGGAAACAAGTTCAAACAGCTCCCTGTAAAGCAGCTCCACTCTCCAGGGCTCCATTTAAGAGACATTCTTTTATTAGAAAGTCACTGCAGATGACGGCTGAGCACTTCCAATAAAGGATAGGTGGATGGGGAGGGAGGATTTCGTTTTCATTACGATTACAAAAGGCCCTCAGGCAGAAAAGAGCAGAAAACCTCCACGTTCAGGAGTTGGTTTCCGCCCTGCTCATTGAGCCACCCGACGCGCAGCGAGGTCTGAGCAGATGCAGCCCTGGACGACGTTCCAGGCCACGTTGGGTACCTCCAACACGCAGGTGTCCAGCCAGCCGCTGTGCCAAAAAGCCCTTCACACCTTCCTATTCCCTTCCCCTTCAAGCTGAGGGCAAAAATTGTACGGCTTGAAGTTGATGCGATGGTTATTTCTTCAAGGAGAATGCCTGGGACTCAATTAGATGAAGTCAACCTCCCCTTCCAAGCAGAGGAGGCAGAACTCATCCCGGTTCTCCTGCTGCCATTTCATCTCTGATTTTTCATTGAAAAGTTAAATGATCTGAAGTGAAATGATCTTTGATGCCAGAAAAGAGACGACTAGAGAGGCCATCTGTTTTTAACCATCTGATGGTTCCGCCCACACCCCTCTCTCCAGGGCAGACCCTGAGATTCGCTGCATTATCTATTCACAAGCAGGCAGCAAAAATAAGCTGGAGATTTTAATGAAGATGATCATATTGCTGGGCTTATTCCACTTTGATTATGAGGAGAATGGGAACTTTCATATCTAAAAAAATGGTACTGTTAAAATTAGCATTAAAAAAATATGTCTGTTTTGACCCTAGGGCCCATAAAGATGTTCCATTACCCATGTGTATGAGCATAATTATGTTTTAATAATCTTTAACTAGAAAGAGGAGGCCTTTTTGGCTTGCTCTCTTCTGCAAAAGCTTTGGATTGTAACTCAGGGATGAGCAACGCTGAAGGCCAGTTACTCCCCCAGGATCCCAGCCGGAGCTTGCTGGGTTCAGCATCGCATCTGCACCCTTATTTTATTTTTTGGGGGCAGAAACATAAGCAGCCACACAGGAGCAGTGCCTCACCGAGCGCTGCGGATGCAGCAGGAACGCGCAGCCCCGCGATGCCCCGCGCACGAGTCCCGGCCTGTGGCATTTGGGACAAGTTTTAGGGCTAATTCCACAACTGTATCTGCAGCAAATCGAATTTCACGCGGCCTCCTTGGTGCTAAAATCACGTTTCCATAGAAACAGCTACATAGAGCACAGGAGTTAAATCTTATTTACTCGGTTAAAGAAAAGCGCTTCTCAAGCTCTTGTTTTAGACCGGAGGGTAGAGTCCTACATTGCCAGGAATACCAGGATTTAACAATGTTACAGAACATTGCTCTTAAATAAACAATGCCTGCTTTTCCTTTTGCCTCCTTTAAACTCAATTATTATAATAAGCTTTACATACATTAACTTCTTCCCACCTCCTTTTCATAAAGTATCTCTAAGGAAGCCAGTGAGATGTGTGACTTTTATTTAATCTTCTGATCACCTCAGCATTTTTTGGAAGTTTTTTTTCCTTCCTCTGCTCACACAAATGAAAAAAACACTAACAAATGAGAACATCTACAACTTTAGCACCTGCCTGACTGTTCATTGCAACCTGGGCATAAACGGCATTTAAATCCAGTGTCCTGACCTCAAGTCCAAAGAGGTACCCAAAACTGTACACTCTTGTTCTTTAACACGCACCAAATTTGGATTTGACCTTTGCATCCCTCCCTTCTTCCAAGACGTTCCCACCAGGTCAGCACATTAATCCTGAAGCACTTGCCAGACTAAGTCAGGACTTATATCTAGAATCAATAGACATGCACAAATCACCCATTTTCCCCTGTTAGAAGCAAGGAGGAATACCAAACACACAAGCAGCTTTGCCGCAACACAACGCGACGTTGCCTGTTTGCAAAACATTTCGTTTTGGGTGGGTCTCGGCAAAAATCACATGCTTGATAACCACAAACACAAAATGCACCAACGCTTCAAGTGCTAAGATTTATAGGTTGGAGGTATCCCTACAATTCCTCTGCCTTGCCCTGCACCTTTGCAAAGTTAGCATATGCATTATTTGGGATGAATAATCTTGCAGGCACTGCAAGCAGGGTGGGTAGGTTGCAGGGACTGCATTACGCAGGCTGCAGGTACCAACTGACTCCCTGCTAAGGAAGCAGCTGCTGCTCCAGAGTGGAAAAGGGGCTGCAAAACCCTCATGAATTAATGGCATTCAAACCGCATGCACATCACTCTGTGACAGCCCAAATCTCTGCCCACCAGAGACCCCGGGGCTAACTCCTGCCCTTGCTAGTGCGAAACGGGGTCAATTTAAAATAAATGAGGCATTTGCAAACATTTCCTTTCAGAGGAGAGGGGAGAAAAAGGTCACCGAATAAAGGTGACCTGCAAAACTGGGGACAGGATTACGCTTAATCCCATTGCGCAGGGCCCGGCCATCCTCCAGCTAAAGGCGGTTGTGGAGGTTTTGCCGAGGAGCAGGAGCAGCCGGCGCTCAAGGTCTCACCTCCTTGGCAGTGACTTTACCCCCAGTTAAACCACAGTCACAGCTGTTTTGCAAACCAACCCTTTCCAAAGGGAAAGGTGGTTTCACTCGGGCAGGATCTAATTTGAAGCCAAGGGTCTTGCATACCGGTCGTGTTGCACGTGCATGGGAAACACACCAGTTGGAGCTCCATGGATCTGTAATCCCCTAAGAACAGCTCCAGGGCCCCATCCCGACCTGCAGGAAAACGTTTTGTGATCCTCACGCATGCACAAATGAAGACAACGTAGGGGACAGCAGGAGAGAGGAGGGTTTAGCCGTGAGCAGCTTTGCGGGGACATGCACAGGATAGAGCAGCAGGAGGATGTGTCCTCATTCCCCGCACCAGGATGCGGTTTGGGACCTTGATGCAGAGGACGGCTATGGATTTGCACACAAAAACAATGGGAGCGGCCAGGTCCTCTCGGGAGCTGTGGCTGGTCCCCTCTGAGGACAAGCAGCACTTCACTGGCATTCCCGGAGTGACAAGAGGGACCAGCGGCCACCCCCCCCCCACCAGAGCATCCTGCCATATTTCCCCTGTCGCTCCGTCTACTCGACTTCCATGGAAAAAGCCAGGAGGCTGGATCCACTCCCGCTCCAGCTGCAGTTTCCACACGCGGGGCAGGCTCGCATGGAAAGTGCCGCTGCTCGGGGCCGATTTTTCAAACCGTTGTTCTTTTAAATGACAGCAATAGCGGATTTTCAGGCCAGCCTGATAAGACTTGATGTTTGCTCATTAGCTGAGCCTGGGCTGACATCGCTCACAGCTCTGCCAGGCTGATAACGGAGCCGGCCAGCAAACAAAGCAAAAAAATCAATATGTGAGTAATATTTTTCACGTCTTCCTTGCACAGTCTTCCTTGTACAGCTATTATTAGACAAACACACTTTTTCTTCCTTTGGAGGGAAGGAAGAGTAGAGAAATCCTCATAACTGCTGTGCTAGAAACCCTTACGCTCATTTCATTATGTGGGAAGAACAGAAGCAGCAGAAACTCCATCCACACCAGCCCTTTGACGAGGGCTACCTGGGGATGTTCCCGGCGAGCCTGCAACCCCAATGCGGGGACCAAGTATCAGATCCATGTCCTACATCCCTGGATTGCCCTTCCTATCCAAGCAATGCCACAGGGTCTCAGTTCATACGAGCTCGGGTGAGATTCACACAACAACTCGGCAGTGCAGGGCCCCAGTTCCCGGACACTCGCGGTACAAGAAAAGGAAGAAGAATTTAAAAATAACGCATTAGACAGGAAACCTTGCAGCAAACGCAGCAGAACAGCATCCTCCGCGGAGCCGTGCCCTTAGTGAAAGCAGGGACCCCAAACGACCGGGTCCTGACGGATGGAAGGGGATGTCGCTCCAAAGACTCTTGCATGCAAAGGAGCCTCCTACCCGAAATAATACCTGAAATAAATATTTCAGTGGGTTTCAGGTACCTGCTGCTGGCAATGCAAATGTTCTGAGGGCCGGGTCTGATAACGGCACAGCAAATTGCCTCCAAAAGAAGCAGGGCTGGGAATATGTTGCTTTTTCCATATGATTGCTTGGTCTTCGGCACATGCACCAGGGCTGTTTAATTTAATAAGGGGGAAAAAGCAAAAAGAATGAATCCTCCTGGGCTTCGCTCATGGTGAGTAAGCAAAAACCGTTGATTAAGAATGAGAAATGAGAAGTGGAAGCGCCTCTCCTCTCTGCAAACAGCCTGGGCACAATGGTTTACACTGTACATAAATTTAAATAGTGTCTTCTTGGACCCTGGCCTTAGCAAAATGATTGCAGGCAGAATGGATGGGCCTTCTACACTGAGAAGAAGTGTTAAGATCTAAATGAGGAAGAAAGATGAGAGTTGTTTTCTTGGGGAGATTTCACCTGTCCCAAACTCAGCCAAGCTTAGAGGTGCCAGTCGAGATGCCAGGGACGTCAGGCAGCCGATCTGCCCCAAGCTGCCATGGGCAGAGTTGCTAAAAAGTGTATTACAAAATACGGCCTTTGCTTCAGGAGAATTTATAACCTCAGTTTTTAGGCAGTTCTGAGTTATTTTTCTGCTCAGGGCTCTGCTACAGACAACGATGCTCTTGCACCCCCGGGTGACCCCCAGTACAGACGGGATGGGGAACGGGCGCATCCTCGAGCCGGGCTGGGGCTCAACCCGAGCTTTGGGGTAAAAAACCTCAAACCCAACCTACTCCCAGTCTGGGCAGCAGAACACAGCTCTGATGCTGTTACAGGAAGATTTTCAAGACACAAGACATCCCCGCACCGTCTTCTGTGTGGTTGCTTCCGTGTGCTACCCCTGCTACTGTTTCTCACGGTTCTCATTACAACACACTTCAGATATCAATTAATCCCCACAAAACCACTGCAAACCATTGGGGTTGTTTCTTAAATGGAAAAACACGCCCATGACTGGGTGACCCTGTCCTGCTGCTTGGAAAGTCCCGAGGAAGCCAAGCTGCTCCTGCAGAGCCAAGAAAAACCAGGCTGGATTTACACACGTGAGCATTAAACAGCAGGTATAAAAGCACAGAGCTCTGAGCCAACACAGCTCTGTGCAAAGCGGAAAAAGGGGTTATATGTATTTTTAGAGCAATATTATAGTCAGCACTTGCAGAATAGTGCAAAACACCTTGGGTTTAATGGGATGCCTTCCCCAAGACCCTTGAAAACGGCTTCATGAGGACAAGCCGTGCCCCAAAGGGATTTTTCTCCTGTGACCAAGCCCAGATTCCCAATGGGAAAACGCTCACACATCCAACGCTTTGCACTGCTGGGTCCTATGGAAAGCGCTTGCAATCCTGCCCAACCTCCCGTGCTAAACGCTTTAGCCTTCAGCAACACAAACGGGATAATATCTGCGTGATATTATTGTTGGAATAAGTGAGAATAAATCTTCAAGGGCACCACTGGAGAAGGGGAAAGGAAAACAAAACAAAACCAAAAAGAAACAGAGTTTTGATTCCTTGGGAAAAACAACAACAACAAAAAAAGTATTGAAAATAAGCCTGATGATCCCGAGAGTACTCGGGCTCCCTTCCTCCTCCGCGCTCCCGCGGCCCAGCTCTCCCCAGCAAGATGTGCACAAACACATCCTGCGGCCAGGGCTTTTCAAGTGCTGCCAGGGAGATGAAGGCAGATTCCCGCTGCGCGAGGAAGAGCCGCGGCAGCCCCGGCCGAGGCGCTGGGAGCGCGTCGGGAGCGTGCGGGGAGCGCGCCAGCCAAGCACAGCCCGCTCCAGGGCCACCGCGTTCCCGCTTCCCTCGGCTACATCCGAGGGGATGATCTCCAGCCCAGAAGCTCGTGAGAACAGCAGAGAAAGGGCAAGGTTATCACGCTGTGTTGGGATCGGAACCGAACCAGAGCCACGCAGGCTTTCCCAGAGATACTCGAACGAGGTCCTGCGCAAGAGCCACCAACTCGCATCTCGTGCTCTGGTCCGGCAGCACTGGCCCTTAACAGACATTAAGAGCAGCAGTGCAGCCCTTGCAAGCCAGGGACAGGTCGTGCATGCAACTAGAGCAGGAGAAATTGAGGCAAACTTGGAATTTAAGGGGATATCACCTGGGGAAGTAGCCAGTGGCTGCAGTGGAAAAACAGAGCAGGAAGGACGGGAGCACACACAGGGTGTTTAAGCCTAAAATGCCCTGTTCAGGCTTTAACACGGAGTAGATAATCTGCACTAACAGGAATAAAACAGAGTGATGTCACCAGCTCCATCTGTTTCCAATTTGCTCCAAGCTTGCATCTTCCTAATTAAAAAGGGAAAAAAAAATCCCCAACATTTGCTAAACGAACCCAAAGCAAACACCCCCATGCATACACCGAATGCCTTTCCTCCTAAACCAGCTAAAAATATTGCCGCTAATATCCTTCCACTCTTCCCAGTTGGTTGTAAACACCAGCAAAGCAACAGCGAGGAGATGCCGCAATCTTCACCCGCACGTGTTTCTGCACCCGAGCGAGCAGTGGGACAAACCAAAGCGCTGCAGAGAGCCAGGAGCAGGGGGCATTTCCCAGCCCTGCTGCTCCCTTGAGCGCCCTTGGCCATCGCTGATCCCCAAAGCTGCCTGGAAGGTCCTCGCACAGTGTGAAGTCCTGCAGGGCCCGGATAAGCCCAAGCAGGCCAAATCTCCCCAAAACATCTCGTGGTTTTGCATCCCTGAGCAAGTCCTTGCCAGGCTCTGCTGTGAGGAAGCACTGAAGCATCTGAAAAATTCAGCGGCAGGGTCAGTTCCTTAAATCTCCGGTTATTCCTCAAAACACAGACCCTGATCTACCTAATCAAGAGGTATCTGCAGCGCTCCTGTACAGAGGTTGGACTTTGCCTTCCCAAACTTGCACAGTTCCTTTGGAACTGATTTATATGGATTGTATGAAACCTCACTGTAATCAAAACTAATTTATAGGCTCAAGAGGGGGAAAAAAATGACATTTTCTAGATCGCATCCCCTATTCCCATAAATCAATTCCCATTTTGCACCCCCGGTGCACCTGCTTGCAGCCCTAGTACTTCTCTGCCAGGAAAAATTAGGCTTTTTTTAAAAAAAAAAAAGAGCCTGAAGGTAACAAAGAAAATGATAGTCACTCAAAAATTCTTATATTTTCAGGCAATCCCAATCACAGAATAAAGTGATTACCAAGACCCAACTGACAAGGCAGAGGAGCCCAAGGTTTTAAATAAGGAGCTGTATTTCTTTCTTTGTAGGAAGAGCATAAAATAAGACCCTGGGAGACGCGCGGTCCTTCCGTGCTGGGGGACACGGGAGCACAGCACCTCTCGCTGCAAGACCCACTGCAAACGGCCCCGAGGAGCAGCTCGCTCGCACAAAAACCTGTCACTCGCTGCTCCAAATGACAAGTCCCAAAGGCTGCAAGTCCCCAGCACCAGCAGGTCGTGCACGAAGGAGCTGCAAAACTGCCCTGGGAAAGGGAGCGGAGACTTTCTCGCAGCCTCGGGAAGGCAACAAAAGCCCCAGAGGATTCCAGCCATGTGCGCGGGCCAGGGGCTGCGCTGAAACTCGCCTAAGGGCCCTGCTTGGGTGACAAAAGCCACTTCATGAGAGGACAAGGAGCATGCGAGCAGTGCATGAGTCATGGGGCAGGAATCCCTGGGTGCTGCCCCGGCACAGGCAGCGCTCCTGCTCCGCAGGGGAAGGATTTTCTGCCCTGGTGCCCAAGGGCGGCATCTTCCCGAGCCCGGTTACGTTTCCTCCCGAGCAGCTTCTGCTCGGCGTCACTGGGGGCTTGGACACCTCCATGGGGCTGAATTGCCCATATGGGCTTGTAGAGAGCAAAGGTAGGAAAATGGAAGAGGGAAGCAAAGCAAATATCTAAACTCCCTGCTCTTAGTTCTTCCATATGCAGGTTTCCTCATATTGAGCAAAAACAAACCAACCAACCCCAAAGCACAAACACCCATCGAACCCCGACCTCACGTTGGTTTCACATTAGCACCGTGCTGCTGCAGAGGACCCGCCTGCGCAGGTTCATCACCCTGTCACCCCCTTCACTAGGTGGATGTGTCGCCTGGGTGCAGCTGTGGGACAAGGGGACACGTACTGCAGCTACTTGCATTACCTCCTACTCTCAGGTCTTAATACTGATTAAGGATCCCAGCGTTTTCTTTTTAAAAATCAGTTGCCTGCCCCCGCCCATGTTTGTTTTGAATGAAGGAGAACTGAACTGGGTCTGATAGAAGGGAAAAGGAGACGTTTTCCTCCTGATTGACAGGCTAAAGCCTCTGGATGATTGACAGGACAAAAGACTTTTGTTTTCCATTGATAGGCAAGGCAGTAATTTTCTTTGAATGGCATCTTTCCTCCCCACGTGTCTCTGAAGGGCCCACGGAGCACAAGCAGCAAGGCTCACCCATCGGAGATGCATCGATCCCCTGCCCGCGCAGGGCGGCTGGACGCCCATTACCCCTAGATCTTCTGCAGTCCTGAACACGGAAGCCTTAAGAACAAAAACGAGTCACACGTGCTTAAAAACCAACCCAGTTGCCATTAAAAACCACAACCACAGCACAAACTGGAGGCAGGAGCATCGTACAGTATTGAGTGCATTAGATCTGCTGTACTGATATAAATCTTGTGGGGAACTGGATTTAGCCCTTCTGGAGGTTGGGATGCTCAGCAAGATGGGGAAATTAGTTCAAATGACTCCAAAATAAACACTGTGGCATGCACCATGGTGCCGCTGAGACTTCTCCCCATCAGCAGCATCATTCGTCAGCATCCCTCCTGGTGACCCGCTTATTGCCAGGGGCACGGGTTATCATTTCCTGCACAGTCCCAGCGCACAGTGTAAACACTGAAGATCTAACCCTGCAAACCCTCGCATAGAGACAACCACAAGGAGCAAGAAATTCCTTCCTTGTGGCATAATTCTTCCTTCCCTGAGCAAGCTTTGCTGGTGCAAGGAGACAGCACACCGCGAAAACATGACTTTGCAAAGACCTGGTTAAAGTTGGTGTCACCCGTTACATGACCTTGCCCACACACACACCAAGGGGCTGCAAGAAAAAGGAAGAATGTCCTGTACTAAGAGGACAAAATGAATCACACTGTGAGAATCATCCCTGCACCCAGCAGCAACAGACAGCAGTGCCAAGGTAGGACACAGGGAACCGCAGCATCATCGGTCCACGACACCATCACAGCTGTGACCCAGATAGAGTCTCCTTTTAAAGATAATAATGGTCTTAATCTCCACATACAAAGGACAGAAATACTATGCATTGCTTATGAGTAATGATTCAGGACACTGGAGAGGAAAAAACAGCATGTCAAAAATGTGACCCATCTTGCATCTGTCAACGGTCCTGCTCGCTCCTCATTTCTCTGGCTTTCCTCGAGAAGTTCATACATATTTAAAAAGGCCAACAGCTCCATTACTCATCACTTCTTATAATATTGGGAGATCGGATTTGATGAGAGGAGAGACAAAGCAGCCAGGGAAAACCATCACCACGATGCTGCAATATTACCTAGCCCCAACTCTAGTGCCTAGAGTATTTTATATTTGGGGAAGGGGGTTCCAGGTGGGTGCATGTTTCTGAGCAAACATATTTAGGTGACTCAAAGCAGATGCAAACCGAGGGCTTTGAAGCACTCGGCCACGACTGCTGCCGGAGCGACCCATTGCCCAGCGTGTCCAGCAAGCAGCTTTCAACACCCTTGTTGTTCACGTTGCAGGAACGGCCCGGAAAAACTATTTAGCTTTCTTCTATTTGTTCTCAGTTCTTCTATTTGCGACTCAGAAAACACAACAGACATCAAGTTTCGGGAACTTCCCCAATGAAGTCAGAGCTGTAACAGGCTTCGTGCCTGTACTTACCCTAAGGGAGGATTTTACTTCACTCTATATCTATAACCCTCAACCCAGAGCAAGGAGAGAGAAAAAAAAAAAAAAAAAAAGAAAAAAGCCCAAGCCAACAGAAATCCCACACTGCAACTCTGCTCCAACTGTGAGCGTTTTAGCACCATCTCAAAGACCATTAAGGCACCAAAACTGGTGCCAGTGCTTTACAGAGCCCATTACCAGTGGGGTTTCTTTTATCAGCCCCCAGCCCAGGAGTTCACGTATTTAGTTACCAGGCACTTTGCCACGTATTTCCGCACAGGAGCTGCATAACTCCATGGCACTCACAGCAACTAAAATATTAATGTCAATAGATAAATCTTTCCATAAACACTTTGCTGACAATCAGCATTGATTTTTTCTTTCCCTTCTTGTTTCACTTAAATGATATTAATCTGATTATATTTTTGTGCAGTGCAGGAGCTTTTTTCCCCCCTTCCAGAAGTCAACGGAGGAAGTCAGGCAGCAGCACACACATAGTCCTGAGACCTGCCCTGCAAATACAGATTTCTTCCAAAGTTTGAAAAAGAACAGGTTGATGTGACCTTATTGTAACTTTCCCCTTATTTCCTTGATTTGGGGACAGATTTGCAGCAATTACTGAAAGTCACTGGAAGGGGAAGGTGCTCCCTGCTGCCTGCAGCGGCTGAGATCCTTACGGTGCTAACCAGGCTTTAATTTGCTCTTGCTAATATTTTATCCATGCTATTAGGTCATGTCTCCCTTTCCACTTGAAAGGCATCCTCTGCTTAGTGGCAGGAGTTAAATTAATAGAGAAATCATTAGGAAGCATAAGGCTCAGTCTGTGCAAATCATCTGGCACCAAAAATTATTTTCACACAATAAAATTAATTGGTGCCATCAGCCTCCCCAGCAGAAACGCAGACCAAGCTTGCATTAAAAAACATAGATGATGACTGATAGCCTGTGCCTCTCCATACAGAAAACATTTCATGGCATAAAATTATCTGATTATTTTCTATACATGAAATACTGTGCATTACACAGAGTAGCACACAGCAAGATGCATCCAGGCCAGCAATACCGCAGCAATATTCCCAGCTTTCACCCACGTGAGATAGCCACAAATACTCAAATAAAAACAGAACAACAACAAAAAAACACAGAGAGTTTGGGTGCACAGCTGGAGGGGGGACACGACCTCCAAGGCAGTCCCATATGCATTGACAGCCCATCATCGAAGCCACACAGGCAGCAGGGGGGAGTTTGACACTTTCTACAGTATTTTCCCCAAACAAATATTCAAAAAAAAAGGCTTCAGAACTGGGGGGGGGAATCAAATACACTTGCAAGAGATGGATAAGAACATCACCTGAGCAAAGCAGAGTAAATACTTAAGTGTTGGCATTGCCATGGTTGTAAAACAAAACCTATTATTTGCAAGGCTGGAGAAAGCTCCTATGAACTTATTTTAGAGGAAAATGAGTAAATAGCAGCCTAGAGTCAGCAAAATATTTATTCACGTGCTTTGCTTTGAAGCTCGGCCCCCTCCAACCTGGCGGGAAGCGCATGCGGCTCAAACTGCAGAACAAAAACCTCGGGAGCAGCTACCCCCGGCACTGCTGCGATGGGAGCCGGGTCTGCGGGCAGACCACCGCGCATCCCGCCGGAGCGCATCCCGCCGGAGCGCATCCCGCCGGAGCGCATCCCGCTAAAACAGCGCCCGCAGATCTTCCCATTAGCACTAACATTCACAACCCGCTACAGCTCAGCTGACTTGCAGTCCATTTAGAGCAGATATCGCCGAAGAAAACGACAGATAACAGATGCCCGAGACGCAGATGTGAAGCCCTTAGAAAGGACCATTAGGCTCAAGTCCCCCAGGGAGTCCCCACCGGATCCGCAGAGTCAAGGGCCGTTTCCCTGGCACGAACCCATTTCCAAAAACACACAGGAAAGAAAAGTCTCCCTCTGTATCTTGCATTTCATCTCTCTGCAGGGGTCCCTCTGACTCATGGTTTTATTAAACACGCAGGTAGAACCAGAGGTTAAATTACACTGATAACCTTAATGAACGCTACTGGGAAACATCTCCTACCTGACCTCTCTTTTAGTCATTCACATCTATAGCCATATTTCACCCTCCCCACTCCCCCTTGTTATGACATTTTCTTATTTATATTTCAGAAGAAAATAGGGTAAAAACAGACTTAATGTACCTAGAAATAGCACTAAGCAAAACTACAAAAGTCTAAAGACCTGCTCATCCTTCAGACACTAACAGGAACTTGCTCCAACTATTCTTAATCGATTGCTACCTCCTTGTGAGCTTTTTTTTTTTTTGTGGCATGTTATAGCTGGAGACACAGTAAGATGCCATAAGTTAGAGTTTTGGGCAGTTTTACCAGCATTAAAAACAATATTCTTGCACCAGAGGGCACAAGCAGCAGTGGAAAAGAGAAGCCCAGAGCTGAGCATCAGTGCTGATGGCCGCTCTCCTGAGCCAAGCCCAGCTGAGATTTCTCTATCTCCCCTCCCTTTTTCTTTTTTAAATTCTCCTCTATCAGGGCTAAAAGAGACGAGGGGATAAAACAGTGCAATAACGTGCACTGCTAATAAGGGACACTTAGAGCTTTTTATGTGCCCAAAAGCAGCTACAGGCAGCGGGGAGCCCATCCAAACAGCTGGTGGGCCCTGGCTCATGTGGGGAGGGAGCCTGAGCAACACCCCAGTGCAGAAGCCCAGAGCAGTTCGGAAGTGCATCCCATTTCTACGGACAGATCCCACCTCCTCCGAGCAGGGTTTTCAGTCTGGCTTCCACCAGCGTGGAAGTTCATGGGCTGCTTTTAAGAGGATTAGCAAGAAGTAGCCTGGGACAGCAAGGGTGCTAGCTGACAGCTTAAATTCAGCATCTACGGCACTGCACACTCGCCAGGAATATTTTAGGGAACAAAAACTTACTGCAAACCCCTGCCCAGTGCCTCCTGCCTTGTTCCTCAGTCTTACAGCACAGTGGCTGCTGGCAGCAAAACGTAAAACACACACCAAGTTAGACAGCAGCTTAAAACATCCCGGAGTTCAACAGCACAGCCCATTTCAGGTGAGTGAAAACAGCGTCCACAGCTCATGTGCTGCAGACATTTTGGCCGTTTTCTTTCATCATTTATTCTCCAGTTCTAGAGGAGCATGAGGATGCATCTGTAGTCAGGGTTTTTCAGCTCACTTTGCCTCCTCTCACAGCCTTTGCTGTTGCTGGGTTGAGCTTTGCCTTTCAAGTCTCAAGCAGCCCAGCCCCAGGGCAATTAGCCTCTTCCAGCAGCCACAGGGCTAATGGATAAAAACCACTGGCAGAAAGGCTATAAATAAATAAAATCAAATAGAATTACATGTTTAAGTAAAAGCTTCTAATTACCCAATCACTATTATTGGTCTGGATTTTCCTATGCGTTTCTACAAGGGGTACAGCAAGGGATTGGGTTTACTTCTTTGGAGGAAAGGGAGATGCTGCTGCCAGAGCCAGGCTGTTCAGATACCAGCTGGGGAGTTACCCCGGAGCCCGAGGCACCAGCACTGCCATCCAATGCCCCAGCGGGCGCCAGGCAATGAGCAGCAGCCCAGTTCCCAATCCTTTTGCTGTGGGAAGCTTGATCCATTCACTCAACCCCAGGGAAAAAAAAAAGCCTCTTCCAACCCATTTCCTCTCTGTCTCTGCTCTCCTGCCCTGGTCCAGCTCCCATGCTGCAAACGCACAGAAGAGACAGAAGCAACCTCTAATTTCACAGCCTAAATCTGCTGCATGGACCTACCACAACAGCTCTGGAATCCAGAGATGGTCCAAAACTGCCCACTCTGTAATGTTAGGAAGAAAACCTCCTCCTTGCCACTTTCCAGAAAGCCACAGTCCTGGGAACCTTGCAATTACTTGCTAACTGAGCTTTTAGTTTTATTTTTAAGTTTTTAGCCCCTTGCAGCTGCAGGAAAAAGCCCAAATCATTGCTCAAAATCCAAAAAGGACTGTGGAAACAGCCCTGTACTGTTACTTTCAGTAGAAATCTCCTGTCTTTTTAATCCCCACATTGCTTTTAAAAAAGAAAATTCGGTCCCGGCTAAGCAGGAAGGACCATGTTTTGAGCATGCACACCCTGCAGCACGATGCACTTGCCCACCCTGCAAACAGAAGAGTTTGTTGCAAGCAGATGCACCAGGACCAGAAGGTGCAGATACAGCCAGCAAAACAAAGTTACGAGAAAGCAAAAGATATGACCACACATAAGCAGGAAAGCGCCTGCAAACATGCTCATTCCAACTGGGCTTTGAAGCTTGACCTCTCCAAAAGCCTCAAGTCCTCAGCTCAACTCAAATCCTTCCCCTCATCTCCTGCCTGAGCCTCTGGGGTCAGAGCTCAGCCCAGCTGAGTTGCCATGTCCATTCTGGTGGCTTCACCATCAAATTTCTAGATTTGCCTGGCTGTGCGGAGAAAAAAAATGAGTATAAAAAGACCTCCTCGCAAAAAAAAAACCCTTTTTGCAGCATATCTGGAGTAGGAGAAATAGCTGTGAAAACACAAGGTGGTGGGAACCCTCATGGACAAGAACGTTAACCCTCCATCCTCCTCTTGAATCCTCCACTCCCTTTCCTTTCATCTTGCATTGGCATGTATATCTGCAATCAGCGTGATAACTAGTGCGCCCCAGTTTACCAGGGAAAGCTGGATAAGAAGTTTTATCAGAAAACGTGCCCAAAGCTGCCCTACCGTGGCTTGCACTGCTGGCGAGACTGCAGCGAGGGGAAATTTCATCAATGCACAAATGGAATTTGCCAGGAGGCATTTAAATAGTCAATTCTTCACACTCCAGTAATTAGAACAATATTATGAAAAAAAAAAAAAAGAGTAAAAAGGCTGGGGGGAGAGTGGGAGGAAACAGGCTGAGCAAACAAACAAAGTGAAGCGAGGCCTCAAGGCTAAAGTCCTTCACAGGGTTCCCTGTCGGCTGGATTTAACCCCAAAGTTTATCACGTCCCAACTGTACATTTTTCTATACATGTATGTTAAAAAATAGGAATACTCTTATCTCAAATATAGGCAAATCATTCTTAGCCAACTTCCTTCTGCACCTCAAAAATGCCATGAAGGTCAATAGGGTTTCTCCTTTTAGGACAGTACTTCCCTGCCGAGGTCATACTACAGAATATCATGGTTTCTAAAAAGTCTTGGTGCCCGATCCAAGACATCGTCAAAGTCCAGCCCTGCTGATCACCTGGCCCCCCAAAATCACATCCCGGCAAAGGGTGCTGCCATCTAGGTCTATAAAAACCAAGGCACCCCAAACTATCAAATTATTTCAGCCAATACAAAAACAATTTCCCATTGTAATGGGATCTGACATCATGGCTGGAAAACATAATGAAATCCCAGCAACATGCTGGTGGATCCACCTTTCACCCCCCAGGCCCTGCTGCTGTTTGCCAGCATCCCGCATTGCTGTGCCCACCTAGGGCTTTTGCAGCCACCTCACCACCTTATTTCCAAAAGCAGGAGATCTTAAAAGTCGGTTTGCTGCACAAATCAGCTTTTGTAAAGACAGCGTCAGAGCAGAACGCACGCGTGCAATTCAAAATACACTGGCGCTGTAAAATGGTTATTCATATCTGCCCAGGACGGGATGCAGCCAGTTCGACTCGCATCTGCGACGGACTGTGATCTCAGCGCTGCTTCTGGAGCACAGAGGCCCTTTTGATAAATCTCTAAGTGCGTGAACTACAGCACTATTTCCGCATGGAAGAAATAGATTCCATTTTTTCAGTAATCTTTATGGTCCACTGGCTTGGAAGACAGAGCTTCTCTTTTCCATCGGAGGCCTCACCAGATTCAGGTGCATCATCTGGACAAGAGAGCAGCCCCTGCAGCGCCGCCGTCTCGCACCCTGGCTCTCCCACAGCTTTCAGAGCAGCGTTTCCGCACCGTCCCTGCTTGCGCTGGCAGCCCCACGTGCCCAGGGCAGGACGAGGTGCACAAGAGCATCCCGAGGATCACATCCAGCCGTTACATTTAACACCCTCACGGATCCCTCGCTATGACTTAATTCTCAGCACACACTAATGGTGTTGACACTGACAGGTGGGTATGTGTGAGCATGCACAATTTTTTCTTTTTTTTTTTTTTTTTTTAAACACCTTGTGAAAAGTCTACAGGGCTTTTCATGCTAAAACTCCAATTTTTTTGTCTATGCTTTCCACGTGTATTTTCAATACACAAAAGCAAGGGAGGCAGAAGAGCACTCCTCTGACAGAGCCATTACTCTATATGTAAGTGACATTCACTGCATCTTCAAGGATTGCACAATGCAAATATCGGTGTGACTCTCTCGCTACTCATATGAGCGATTCAACAGCCTTCAACAGGACGACTAAAAGGATGCGAGATAACAGCCAGTCAGACTGCAGCCTAGATTGAGACATCCTCACCTCAATCACAGCTCCACCATCACTATTCTGAAGAGCTCACATATTACTGCTTCTCATGCCACATCTACATCAGCTTGGGCAACACAGAATTCAAGGATCTAGTTGTCCTCACTACTACATCATATTCAGGATTTGCTCTGGAGTGACCAAACATAGAATCATTTGATTGAAAAAGACCTTCAAGATCAAGTGCAATCATAAACCCTTCCCCAAGCCCCAGAAGAAGGTACAAACCACTGGCTCCAGTCTGTTACTTCCAGCCCTTTTGCAGATAGCTCCTTCCACTGAAGGATGGACCACTTTTTTCAAAACTCCAGTAACAGGTTATGAAACCCCTACCATCTGCTAGCCAGAAAAGTCTCCACTGGAGCTAGAAACCAAACAGTGCCTCCCAGACAAGCCTTACTCAGCAAGCGAAACAACTGTTAACATTTACCAAGGTCCTGTTGGTTCAAAAATTCCTAAAATTACTAACAAGTCTGAGATAGGAAACCTTGAGACCTACTGCATGGAGCGTGCCCACATGGTTAGCTTGACCCAGCAGCAATAGGACTGCTTTCTTGCTACCAGAATTACACATTAACATGTAATTAGCAGGAAGAGAATAGTGCCGAAGAAGAGAACGTCTTGCTTATGTACACACCATTAAGACAGAGAGCATAAATGAACCAGCTGCAGCATCAACATCCGAGGCTCATTAACTCAATGAGCAGAGTGCCAAGGACGAGCAAGCGTCGCTGTCTCATGCAGGTAGAGCAAAGGGCCGCACAGCAACCCTGGCTGCAGATGCCCCATCTCCCTCCTCCCGCACATCTTGAGCCAGGCAAAGAAAAGGCTGCAAGAGCTGGAAAAGAAGGCGGCATCCGTTTCCAAGAGAAATGTTCCTGCCCTTCCAAAGGGAAATTGATGGTTAAGAACATTGCACAACCCATGCAGATGACTTTCAGATGTCTCCGCCATCCCAGCTTCACCTGTGAGGTTCAGAGAGGTTTTTACAACCTATGCAGAGAAAAATTGTTCTCTTATCAACACTGCAGATGCAAGCAAACCGTCCGATCCCGCTTCCCTGCCTTCTTCCCATCTGGTTCATGGAGCACATACGGAAGAGCCAAACACCTTGTAGCTCCAGGAGGTTTTCCACCACATTTTGCAGGCCTCAGTGATGTGCACACCTAGCCCAGCGCCCGGCCCAGGGCGGGCAGGTGGAGGCTCCCGGGGAATCTTGCAAACACAGAACATTTTGGAAGAAATGCATCATTTTGTTTCTGAAAGGCGGAGAGAAAGAAAAAATGGCAGAACTCCAAGAACAAACAAGCAGCCCATTCTGAAAGCCAGCAGAACAACAAAAAAGTATTTAAATAAATAAATAACCCTGCCCATGAGCAAGGGGAAGGTGAGGAGCCCGGCTCTCATTTCTGGCACCAAGCAGGAAGGCAGCCCCTGATTTAAGGATATATTCATGCGCTGAACAGGACCTGGTGGCCACGAGCTTGAGGACCCAAAACGTCTCAAAACCCCAGAGAACACCAAAAGTGGGCGATACAGCGTCACGCTCACATCAACCCTGGTCCAACCAGGCGCTGCTCAGTAGCGCAGGTTTCGGCGCGCAATTCCGGCCCCCTCCCTCGCACAGTGTTTATTTGCTGTGAAATATTAACTTTTCCCTACCAAGGAGGCCAGTTCCCAACACTGAGCTGGCGGGAGACCTCCGGGGCCTCCCTGGCCAAGCGCGTTTCTTTCCCTTCGAGCACCCCCGGCTCGTCCTCTCTTGCAGGAGGGGCAGGAAAGCGGACACGAGACGTCCCGGCTCCGGCGTTCCAGGAGGATGTTTGTTTTTAGGCACTAAACTTTGATATGCTAACTCATACCCCTCCTCTTCCTCCTCCCAAAGGCTTAAACCTAACTTCTCATGGAAGAGGTTTGCTTTTTCTCCTGTTTTTTTTCCTGATTTTTTTTCACGGGGAAGGCAGATCCATCCAGAGGATCGGGATCTGCGGGGGCAGAGAGTGTCAGCACTTCCAAGCTGCCGGTTTCACTTTGGGGCCGTTGCTGCACGTTAATCCATTTCAAGAAATGCTAATTGTTTCTGTGTAAATTCAGGCCATTTGGCCTTGGGACAGTCTCATCACCAGATGTTACAATCCCAAAAGGCTGCAAAATCTGCAAAAGAGTTTAATAAAGAAATGGAAGAAGCCTAGCTCACTGCAGAAGAAAAAAAATCCCATTTATCCAAAGATCCCTTTGAGCGGCATTACCTGGGATATTCCCCCTTCCTTTCCCAAGGGGGGCATCCAAAAGTTGGGTCAGGTGATGTTAGGTGCACTAACTGAGCTCTACGATATCTCAAGACCAACTCTGCCTGCTGACAACTTTCTGTCCTGACCATCTTCACTGCATCATCGAATGCTCAAATATCTAAGGAGAGGGGAAAGGAGAGAATGGGAAAAACCAGGCATTTTTCCAATGACAGGCAAAAGGGCCACGGAACAGAACCCGACTTCCCCCCTGCCCTTTTTGGAGGAGGCAGACTGGTAAATGTTTTTATCAATCACAGGGCTTTTCTAGACAGGAAAAAAAAAGTCCGCTTTAATATTATTGCAAGGAGAGATCAGGAAAATCAAGGTGGTAAAGGAAAATCAATTTCATATGCGTTAAGAATATATGTTTACATATGTCCTGATCAATATCCCGGGTTCCTCAAATCACTCCCTGCTATTGAAGGCTCCAGGGCCCAGTTCTCCCGAGGAGCCCATGGAAGCTAAGGAAGATCCTGCCTGTACTTGTTTGATCTGAAACATAAAATCCCTTAATGTGACCCCTTGGAAAAATACTGGGGAAGGCAGCCAAGAGAAAAGAAAAGCTTCCCAGAATGAACATTTCTGGCTCTTTCAGTTTCACTGAAAACAGCACATCTATAAACAGCCCCGGGCTGTAAGTAGGGCAGGGAGGAAGGGGAAAGCAGGGAGAAGTTGCCCGGCAGAGCTAAAGCTGCTGCCGTGCTGGGAGAACGAGCCTTGGCTCTGCGCAAGCCGGCCGCTCGGGACGCTTTGTTTCCATCCGAGCCCGCAGCCGGTGCAAGCCCAACATTGCCCATCCCCGCAAGGAAAACCGCACCGTGCATTTTCTCCCCACTCTGGAAACTGGACCCACTTTGCTCACTCCAACCACGGCGCAGGGAACGCGCACCCACCTTCTCAATGGGAAACAGACCCGTCGTGCTGCGGCAGGTTGGCGATGCCAGCGCCGCAGGGCGCACGGCAAGAGGCACAGGAAGCCCCACTCCAGGGGCAGGGAAGGGGTTAAGCGAGTTCCTGCTTGCTTGCATGCAAGCGTGCACACACACATCTCTCTGCAGGCCAGTTACTCTACTGCTCTCCTGGGAATTAAAAATAAATAAATAACCCCCCCACGCCCTTCTTTTGGGGAATGCTTCCCGCTCCACCCACGGCACACACGCTTTGCGAGCTCGAGCGCAGTCAAGCGCTTCCGTCTCCCATCCGAGCTCTTTCTGGATGCCCGGCCAGCTCCCACGCAGCCCTCGTCCGAAAAGCCGAGACGCGCGACAAGGGGGGGATCTGTTCTGCCGGCTCCTTCCTCCGGGGGATTTGTAAATAAATAGGATGCCGTGCGCAGGCACGGCCAGCCCTGCAACGCTCTCCTCTTCCTCCTCCTCCTCCTGCCCGTATCACTGCAGTGATTCACCACCAGAAAGGAAAACACACCACTTCCGATGCCTTATGGGATGCAAAAAGTCAGCAGAGAAACAAATATATGTATATACATATATATGCATGTGTATACATATATATACACACACATGTGAATTATATCACAGATGGGAAAAGGAGAGCTGCTGACCCTGCAGGTTGGCCGCAGGAGGGAGGGTGTTGAGCTGGCTTTGCTTGCGATGGCACCAAAACGCAGCCAGGTCTCACAGCTTTCAGTTATCTGTATTATTTCGTATAATATATGAAGCCCCGTCCCCCTTAAGCGAGGATAAAAGCAGGGATCCAGTTTTAAAGGCATGTTGTAAAATACTGCCCTGCATGATGTTATAGAGGCACCCGAAGGGGGAACATCCAAGGCGGAAACAGCCCCGAGGCCACTGATCCTTGGTGGAAACATCTCCACATCCTTAAGCAACACCGAGACCGCTTCCCACCTCGTTTTCACTTTGCAAAACGAGCAGAAAACTTGCCTTTTTTCTGCCTCTCTGGCAATGGGGTGTGTGTTTTTCAGAGAGGGGCAGGGCGCTGAAGACCCCCACCTTGAAGAGAGCTTGGATGAAACGGTGCAGAAACTTGGCAAGTCAGGACAATTAAACACACACCAGGAGAGTGAGGAGGAGGAGGCGGCTCATAAACAGCACGCTCCACAGGCTTAGAAATATTTGAACTATATTTCTGCAAAAAAAGTATATTGCTGCAAGTGATTGAAAAGGAGTAACGCTAATGAACATTGCTACCACCATGCTGACTAATAGAGCGATAAAGAGCTTAATCCATATTTACATACATCTTACCCCGCTGTAGTCAGTGCCAACAAATTAGCAAGTTCAATAAAAGCTACGTTTTCCATCGCTGCTATTAAACTTAGGCATCAGCAACAAGCTACCCTAGCAAGGGCTGGGCGCACAGCAACCTTGCAGCGGCACCCAACACTCGCCCAAATCACAGATAAGGCTGCGCTAAGAGCAGCTTTTGCCCTCAGAGCCCTTCACACAATATTGTTTCTGCCGAAGTTATTTTTATATATATAATATATGCACTTTTTATTCTATGTACATATAGGCTGTGAACAGTTTAAAGTTGCCTTTTCATTCCCTCGGGTAATTGGAAAACACTGCATGAAAAATTACAAGAAACATGATGCATCTCTTTGGCAAGCGCCGCCTGCTCTTGCCCATTACCCAACCATCCACCGAGGCGGACGCGAATCTTCCCAGCTCCGCAGGGATTTCAGCCGGAGAAGCCCACATGGTTCAGTCCCACCCCACCAGCCTGCTGGAAGCCAAGCAGCACTTACTACCCCAAGCTTGAAATGCAAGGGAGCGGCAAAGACAGCGATAAAATCTGCACCTCTAGATGCTGAATTTTGACAAAAAGATCTGCAAAAAAAAAAAAAAGAAAAAAGAAAAAAAGAAAAAAGAAAAGAAAAGAAAAAAGCAGTAACTTCCTCTTGCTAAGAAACCCTGGAAAAGCCTGAGGATCTCAAATGGAAAAATCCCTTTGCATGGGGGTCAGCAGCACATAAGCAACTCCGACCTCTGCAGCTTTACTTGCTAATTGCATTGCAGCAAACCCAAATGCTCTTAGCAATGCTGCCTAACTGGCCTTCTGCTTGCAGGAGAGGAATAACTACTTAAATAGCGTCCGAGGAGGAAACACCCAACAGCACTGCACTAAGCCTGCTCTGTAATTAAATGGTCAACTATTACTATTGCACTGTTCGTAAAAGCCTCTTACATGGCGTAAGTGGCTGGTAAGCAAAAAGCGCTATTGAGCCAAGTAATGAATGGCTACAACGAGAATTTTTGTGTGTGCAAAGGCTGCGTTTGGCCAGCGGGAACGTAAATTAAAGACTCCTTTTTGCTCTCACAGGATTTGTAGGATTGTGAGTCAAAACAGAACCTCGCTTTGGTCAACAGCAGATTTGTCCCTGTTTGTTTGCTTTGCCGCTGCTGGGCGCAGATCTGCAGATAATGTTGGAATGAAAGGTGGAAAAGACAATAGGGGTGTTTGGAAAGGCTTCCAGAGGGATTTGAGGGTGGGACAGACCTAAAGAGCTGATTCCTCCCACCCTACATAAAGGAAGAAATGACAGGATTTTTTTGCAGAGAACCTGCCTCAAGTCTTGCAAAGGTCTTTGAGGAAGACTAAGCACACGAGAATAAGTTTGATGGAGGCAGTAAAATACACAGCTTGTGAACATTTTCTCCTCCCAAGTCTCCTAAAAAAAAGCTAAATTTGTTGTGGATTAAGAGGGCATAGCAAATTCTCCCTTTTCCAAGCTACAAGGCAAAGGCCTGTGAGGTCATGGATGACCTCCAGGAAGTAAACAGAAACAGGGAAAAGTTATTCCCTAGCTGGGACAGAAAGGAAGCCAGACTGTTTCCAGCTGACATGTTCCAGGAGGGGTTTAATGCCAGCGCTATTAACAGGCTTATTAGGCAATCTGAGACACTAAAAAGCAAGAGACAATGAGACCGTAAAGCAGTGTTTTAATTAGCAAAGGTTCCTTCCCCAACCCAAATGGTTCCTTCTGTGCATTCATATTCTCAAAACAACCCAAGCCGCCTAGTGCTTCATAAATCAAAAAACTCATAAAACAAGCCCCTGCAATTGCACATTCCAGATAATGGTCCAGAAATAAATTAGGCAATAAATATCAAACAAAATAACCTCATCAGCAGTAGAAATCTTCTCGTCAGAAATCTTCTCGTCAGAAAAACCGAAAAAAATGCCTTCAAGCAGCTTATGCCTGGTAGCTCAAGAGAAGAAGAGCAATACAGAGCTTTAATAAATCTTTTAATGTGAAGAATAGTGGCGGTCCCTGTGCAATAGCTTCCCAAGCCCTGCATCCATCGCAGTAACAGCGTGTTCCTACTGCCACCGATGCCCGAAGACAGGACACGGGACCGACAGCCTCTTGTCAAAGCCAGGCAGGGCTGCCTTCCCTCCATCAGCGCTGTCGTGGGGTTTACCGAGCCCCCACGGGAGCTCACTGGCCCAAACACAAAACCAGCCTTCTTTATAGGACTTATTTAACACAAGGAAAAGGCGCAGCCTGGGTTGCAGCGCTCAGTCCCACGCTGGGTCACACTGCGTGGGCAAGGACGATGCTTCCGGCACCCTGAACCTGCTGCCTGGCAGGGAACTTGTGGGCAAAGCATGAGAAAAAAACAAAGCCCCTTGCTCAAGTCCCTTGCTCTCCTCCCCAAACTAGTTCTCATATACTTAGAGACCTCCCTTTCCATCCCTTGATCTCAGGGGCTAAGAACATCATAGAGACCTATAGCTGCCCCTATCACATGCACCTTTAATGCAGCCAGTGCCCTGCTGCTCTGGGACAACTGCTCCTTTGCAGGGACTGATCCCAGGGGTTTGCAACCAAAACACGAAGCTTTAAGCCTGAATCTCCCCTCGTTACCTAAAGGCACAGCAAAGTCAACACCCGATCCTGCCAGTTTAGCAGCACGTGGGTTTGGGGTGCACAGTTTATTCAGAAAGCCACCCAGGCTTCACATTTTTCATCCAGAGGAGCAGCACAAGGCCAAAAACATCCAGTGTCAGCAATGCCAAAACCCTCCACCGCCCCGGAGCTCCGGAGCCGCTCTTACCTTGCCAAAATCCCGAACGTCAAAGAGGTCAAAGGGATCAAAGAGATCGCTGTTTCTTAACCCAAATTTGTCGTGACAGACTTTTAGGAATGTGCGAATATTCTTCAAGCAGAGAAACTGGGGGGAAACAAAAAAAAGAGGAAAAGGGAAAATGAGTAAGGCAGGCACAACTCATCTGAGCTATGCTAGGTTAAATTCACATGCGAAACAAATTAACAGGAACATGGAAACTTGCACTGGGAAACGATGCAATGGTTTATTTGTTGTTACCAAAGACGTCAGGCGCCCGGTGCCCTGTTAGGACTCTTGTGTTCTCAGCTGCGCACCAGGAGCAGATGCCCTTTTAAAAACCAAATTTCACAGTTCAAATCTAAGGTAACGCCGCAAAATAGCCAGAAAACGCAACACGGGACATTGCATTTCCGCGGGCTATAAATTACACCTGATGCTCTATTAAGGGAAAAAGAGTAAAAATTGGATTCCTGATTTCACTGATGCCACTCTCGGCTTCCCTGCGGGAGCGGCACACGGCATTAACGCACATTTAACTGCGCATCCATACATATGCGCACGTGCATGGGCACACACCTCCCAAACAAGAGCCCAAACAAACACAGAACCAGGACTTTGGGAATGGCTTCTGCAGAGCTGTTGCTAATTGCAGCCCGCCTGCAGGGACAGGGCTGCCGCCTCTCGGGACCACCCCGCGGTGTTCAGGGAGCTCAGGCACAGAACCACCTTATGTTTCTTTTTGGAGAAAACCCCGGCTCTGACAATATCGATAACTGGCTGTTTGTTCATCCACGACAGGGGTTTGAAGCCGGAGATTCCAGACGGTCTCACTCCGACAGGGACACCCGGCTGGAGATGTGGAGAATAAAACGGGGCACCCTCTGGCTGCACCACCCACATCTCTCATTAGCACCGGCCCAGTGTGTGCACAGAGCAGCCCCATTAATTCCATCCCTCCTTCACTCCGCACACTGCAAATCCAGAAGACATGTCCAACTTTCTGCAGTGTTTTCAAGCAACTGCTCCTTTTCAGCAAGCCCTTTGCAAATATTTTACCTCTAGTGCTTTTGCTACGTAACTGAGTGCCCTGCAGGGTGAATCACAGTCGCGCGACGCAGAGCTGAGACACTTTTGGTGGCCTTTGCACCGATTTGGTTAGTGTGGTTTCATCCTGCGGCGCTATCTGCGCTCACTGAGTCAGCATCAAAGCTGCATCTCACCAAACCACTGCTTGCGAAGTTCAAACCAAGATGAAACTGCTTTTTCTTTCTTTTATTAAAAGATGGGGCCCATCTCATCTCCACAGCCACGACCTTGAGGACGCCTGTCAGTATTACTGCATTCAGGATTCCACTTCAGGTCTGTGGCTAAGGACAAGAGGAGACGAGGAGGTTAAAGCAGGCTGATTCACCCAGAAAAGGCAGGAATAACCTTTTCCCCTTCTGCCCCGTGCCCGGGGGAAGCGCCCATCCCCAGCACGGTGCTTATAGCACAGGACATGAGCATCGCATCCGAGCCTTCTCATCAGACAGGCCAGAGCCGGAGGCAGAAACTGAAAACAATTCTGTTTTTCTAGGGCATTCCTCTATCTCACATAAACACTGCAGTAAATACAAGCTGTCTAGACAGGGAGGTTTTTTTGGAATTGCTTTGCAACCTCTCTTGCCGATACGGGTTATTTCATAACTCCGTCTTCTGGGGCTCGGCAGGAATTTGCATCCTGTGCGGAGCAGCGACTCGCAGCAAGGGGGTATTTCACGCTGCACTGCAGCCTCATTGATCTCAAGCTTCTCCTGTGCGTTTCCTTTAAATCCTTCTAAGTCTCCAGTTTTAAAAGTTAACGGCACAGGTTATAGCCATCGTTGCACATGGGAGAGGCTCACACACCTCAGGGAGAACTCGCACATCTGAGCAAGGGAACTGCTGCATCCCGACAGCATCGTTACCAGCGAGTGAGCACGAGCCATCCCACGGTTTCAGGTTGGATGGATCTAACCTCATCTGGGCTCATCCTCCACGGAGCATCGGCTGCATCCCACTGCCTTTGCTCAGCCAGGACCTCCTGCACCTCCTACCTGCAGGACAGGATCTGGTGCTGCTGCTCAGGGGTGTTTTGCGGCTGCTTTAGTATCAGTAAGGTGTTGGCTTTGGAGCATTATTCAAGGACTGCATGCTAAAACTACCTAATTTATTCCGAGGCGATTTTAGTCAGCAGTTGATCACTTTGGGACACTAAATGATGCACAGGGGAAAGAAAGGAAAAAAACAATGTTCTCCACAGGGGCCATCCAGCACCTGCCAAGTCCCAAATCAACGGGGTCACTTACATGTGCCAGGTCCAACCAGAGCCAGACCGTGGCTCAACCCACAGCCCCAAGAGCATCCGCACGATGCTGTGCCCATCCGTGTATCCAGCGGGGGACAAGCAGCATAGGACCACATAAAAGCTCGTCCTTACGAGGAGCAGGGACGTGGGTTAAGTTAACCCGTCAGGGAGGAAGCCGGAGGAGGGACCGGGCCGCACACGGAGCGGAGCCGCATCCAAAGCCGCGGGCTTTAAACGGGCCCTGCGGCACACGAGGAACGCCGCCGCTTCGCTGCTCCGGATAAGCCGCTGCCGAATGACGAACGTAACTTTCTTTAGCACTTCCCGGCCGCGATGCAAGGTTTCCTCTTATCTTGCTGCTGGCACTGCTCAAAAGCACCAGGCAAAAGTGAGTCCCGGATGGGGAGCGTCCGTTTAATCACGGCCTTCACAGCTTATTATTTCTCCCTTTCTTAAAGGGCATTTCCATAGCAGAACACTTCCAGGCTGGGCAAACACCACTTAGACTCATTTCTGAGCTCAAAATGCTGGTGAGCACCAGTCTCACTAGAGCATCCCCTCCATCCACTCACAATGACTAGCCCCAGAATAATACCCAACAGATAATGTTAATCCTTTATTTTAGCAAACATCAATAGCTTGGGATGGGGATGCACCTCGGAGAGTTAAGTCTGGGCTACAGCAAGCAAGGGTGCTGCAGTGCGGAGCATCCAGCCAGACCTCTGGCCGGAAAAATATTGAAAAAAACAAAAAAAAAAAACAAAAAACCACACACACAACTTGGGAATAACCTATTAAATGCACTGAAACTGAAGTCACCACCTCAACCATGGAGAAATGGGAATGACTTTCAGCAACGCTCAGACTAGAGTAGGCAAAACATTAACCAGCACTCCCAGATTTCAAGCCAAACACGAGTCCTCTCCTTGCTTCAGTAACTCACGGCAGCGCCTCCGACGTGGCAGATGTTGAAAGGACATGGGAAAAGTGAGAGACACAGCACGAGGTCAAACAAATAAATTACTCAACGAGATACAGAAGTAATATATGGTGACACCCAGAAGCAATCGCAGAAAGTGTGACACACACACACACACA
>VZSV01000068.1:2634098-2669548 GCA_013398735.1 Nothocercus julius | reverse complement strand
TGGATGCATGGGGGGGGGTGTGGATGCATGGAGCAGTGAGTGCATGGACCCGTGGAGGGGGTCGTGTACCTATGGAGAGGTGGCGGGCATGGACTGATGGGTGAATGGACCCACGGAGAGGTGGGGAGGCTTGTGCGAGTGGGAGCGTGGACTTGGGTATAGGTGGCTGCATGGATCCATGAGGGATGTCAGGAAGGGATGGGTGCATGGATCCATGGAGAGGTGGGGGTGTCATGGATGGGTGGTTGTATGGACCTATGGAGGGGTGGGGGGGGTCATGGACAGGTGGGTGCATAGGTCCATGAAGTGGTGGGTGCATGGATCCAGGGAGGGGGGTTCTGGATGGGTGGGTGCAGGCACCCCTGTGGACATGGACGGGTGCAGGATCCCTGGGAAGGGGCCAGGATGCGGGACAGAGTGGTGCTGGGAAAGCCGCCCTTGCAGGCAGCCCCCCAGTGCCAGCTCCCACCGTGACATCCCCGTGTCCCCCCAGGTCGCGCGGACAAGGCCACCGGTAACAGCGTCTGTCTGTCCAGCATTCCCAGCCTCTGCGGAGCCCCTGCCTGCCCGCCCAGGGGGCTCCACGCACCGTCTGCAAACAGCACCCCGGCCACCCGCACCCCTGCGCACGATGCAGCACAGAGCATCGTCCCCGCTGCCCGAGGTTTCCGATGCCCTTCCGTGCTACAAGAGCCAGCTCGGGCTGCCCGGCGCGCTCCGCAGGCGCCCGCGTCCTCCCCGGGCTCGGTGATTCCCGGAGCTTCCCGCTGGGAGATGCTCTCCGTGGAGCACAGCGCCGCAGCTGAGCTGCATCTGCACCTGGAGATGCTCCTGGAGCCCGGAGCCCACCTGGACGTAGCCAACGTGACGTGGTTCGGACCGATGTGACGTGTTTCGCATCAATGTGATGTGTTTCAGACCGACGTGAGCAGTTTCGGACCGACATGACGTGTTTTGGACTGATGTGACGCGTTTCAGACCAACGTGAGCAGTTTCGGAGCGTCGTGACGCGTTTCGGACCGACGTGACATGTTTCCGAGCGCGGGCGCTGCGGTGAGGCCGCTCTCCCCCACGGAGGGAGGGATCCCCCAGGCCGACAAAGTGATGAACGGGCGGGTGCCCCTGCCCGAAAAGGCCTTGTCGGAGGGCTACGCGCGGCTGCGCTACCGGGACACGTCGCTGCTCATCTGGCAGCAGCAGCAGCAGAAACTGGAGTCCGCGCCCCCCAACACCTACCTGAGCCGCAGCCGCAGCATGTGGTACTCCCAGTACGGCAACGAGGCCATCCTGGTGCGGGACAAGAACAAGCTGGATGCCCCCAGGGACACGGGGCAGTCCAAGTTTTGTGCCATTATGTGATCCCAGCGGATTTGCGTCTGCGGTGGAGACAGGCCGGACTGGCCTCGAGTTTGGGGCAGTTTGCACCGTCCCAGCTGTGCGGCTCTGTGGGTAGGAGGGCTGAGAAGCTGCTTGACGCCTACACTGATTTTTGCTGTTGGTAGCATCGGATTTTGCAGGACGTTGGGTTGTGTGTAATGAAAACCGTCCCGCTCGGGAATTTGCTGCTCCTAAGGGGCCCACGTAGCAGGAGGAGCACCCACTGTCACTTGGGAACCATCCCCGGCCACCACTTGCACTTGCTAGTCCTGCGCATTGCCCGAGTTCTGCAAATGCTGCTTGGGCACGAGCAAGTCCAGGCTGTTTTTCATTGACAAGCAGAATTTAGGGGGATTTTCTGCAAAAGTATACAGCTTGTTCTGCTTGCCGTGTCTCCCCCTCATGACTTACCTGGCAATGGTCTGCGACTAGCTAATTATGAAGCAAAAAGGGAAGGATTTATCTTGCCAAGGGAAAAGAGAAGAATGCAGTGATAATTTCATCTGGGCCTTCAAAGTGTCTGGAAGGATCAACAGGTTTTGCCCTGTGTGGAGCAAAATGTTCTTTCTGCTGCCACAGATTGGCATTACGGAAATGACAGTAAAGGACACGATTTTATGGAATCAGTGGAGCTGCAAGTACCAACCCCCCGAAAGGCAGGGATGGGTTAAGAGCTCCGGGAGAAAATTCCTGCAAACCTACACGTCCCCTGCCAAGGGACGTAAGGAAACTGTACATAGTCACCTACCTGCAGTCACAGATCGATTGGAGAAGGAAATAGTCTATTATAAAGTGTGCTTAGTGTTTAAGTCTTAATGTATGCAGTAGTTAGGAAGGATTTCGTAATTCTGGTTGGGTGACACCTCTTGTTTTAGTCCATTTGGCACATTTATTTTAAAGGTAGTGCCTGGGAATGTGTGTTTCAACTAACTGAAGGATGGTAGGATGGAAAAAAAAATACATTTTTACTCTCTCAGGTTCTTGTTTCTATTAGGACTGGAACCTTGTAACTTCCTTCAGGAGGGATCAAGCCCTGTAGAGCTCATGGAAACTCAAACTCAGTCGAGCCGGCTGAGCCTTTCCGCAAGACGCAGCAGCGCCGCTCCCAGGGGCATCAATGCCTGGAATTAAGTGTTTAGGTGGAAGGTTGGAGTCGCGCCGTGCTTAGGTGTTCGCCCTGCAGCGCGCGGAGCTTCGGCATGCGCTGAACTTCCAGCAACTCCGTTTTTGATGTTGACTTCAACGTGGATTAGTCATCTGTCTAAAATTAGGCACTGGCACTACTTCTGTTACGCTGATCTAAAGCCTCTCCCTTTGAACTTTTTTCAAGCACTTTATTTTTTTTTGTTGTTGTTTTTTGAGGGAGGAGGATGTGGTGAGGAGGAACCTTCTCCACCTCCCCACTTTAGGGGTTAAATGCTAAAAGTGAAAACACTAAAGCGAGCTGATCTCGATGCGCTGAGCAGGGCTGCGAGACCACAGGGGCTTTAGGTGCTCGGCACCGACCTCAGCGCGCGGATTCACTGCAACAAGCACGGACAGCTCCGTTTTCGATGTATTTATGCATGTCTTGGTGTTCGGTACTTTGATTTGTGTGCTCATAAAGCTAAACCTGCTGAGATGGACATCAGTGCTTCACGGACCCGTGCGTTGTACTGCACACCTGGGTAGTCCTCGTGAGCTGGCCAGGCCCAGCTCCGCCTGAGACGTATTTTGGGGGAAAAGTGCGTTTCAGCTGGGGAGGAAGCACTTAACGGGATGCACAAAACTAGGTAGTCTCAGAAATCTGCCACGACGATGGGCACCACGTACAGGCTCCAGCTCTTGGCTGAGCAGAAGGGTCGTTATTTATATGGAGGGGCAGGAGGGTGGTCCAAGGGCATCCTAGGGAGGCAGGAGGAACAGGGTCGGATCCTCTCCGGCAGCCCCAACCTGCTCACGCCGAGCTTAGGGGGCCGAGGGAAGCAGCAGCCTTTCCCCAAAACCAGCTTTGTTCTTTACTTTTCTTATAGAAAAGACATCTTCATTTTCTTTATTTCAGTAAGAAAGTTGATTGCTGTGGTATAATCAGTCCCTTTTTGTTTATGTGGCTGGTAAACCAAAACTCCTTTATTTAAGCAACGTTATTTAGGACTATTGAGCAAAAATTGAAGTGTGTGCACAAGTTCCTCCGACCTCGAGGCGCTGCATGACAGTACAGGAAAAGAACGTGGCCTGTTCTTCCGTCTCTAACTGTATTATTTTCCATATCTGTGTGTCCTTATTAGTCACAGCAGGTTTGTGGAGTGGCTGCTATGAAGCGAGCGTTTCTGTAAGCCAGTTCTGTAGTGCTGATGCACTTGTTTTAAATGCAGTTGTAGCCTCTTTGGTGAAGTAAATTAAAGTGATTTGAATGCATCAGTGCCAGCAGCTGTTTTTTCTTTCCCCTGTTAATCGCTCTAGCACACGCGAGGATTACAGCTATTATCACGCTCAAGCCCAGCCAAGGCACAGGAGCAAAAACTCAGCATTGAGGCAGGTCTTTTAGTTAGGGGCTGCATTAGTTGCTGGGGGAGCTGTGGGAAAGCAGCTGCTAAAAGAGACCAAATTGCTCCCCTTGCCCTGGCTGGGGATGCCCCACGGGGCTCTTGGATCAGGAACGTGGGCCCAGCAGCCCCAAGGCTTCGTGCTGGCTCCGGGATGGAGGAGGGAGGCAAGACCCAGATGGCGCACACAGAAATTCAGCAGGATGCACCCCAAATCCCCCTGCCTTTCCCCGTCTCCGTATAGAGCAGCAGTTTTCATGCACCAAGGCCTAACGCAGTAGCAAACGCTACAGAAAACCCCCTAGACTGAAGGAGCGTAGGCTGGGCGAAGCATAGGAAGAAGAGGGAAGAAGCAACTTTAAATACAAGAAAAGGCTGTTGCAAAGTGGAGGACAGGCCCCTTTGCTCTGCCCGTCCCAAGCTCACCTGCAGGACAAGTTCCATGGCGAGAACAGTAAAGCAATGGGGAGAAAATTCCTTGTGGGAATTACAAAGGGAGAAGCTGAGCCAGCACTGCAGTTGCCGCTGCTACAACAGAGTTAAAGGGAGAAAACAGGTTTGCTGAACCCTTAGCAACATCATGGTACTTGGAGGCAGCGAGCAGGAACGGGGTTAGAGAAAGATTAAGCCCCGGCGAGTCTGGCTGCCCTCACCCTTACTGTATTTCGAAAAGAAACAGGTAGGTGTTTGCACCAGCAAAACCAACTGCAGACCCCTCCTGCTGCAAACAAAACAGGCTCTGGGCCCCCTGAACCTGCCCTAAGCCAAGAGCCCTCCAGGCTTCGGGCACGGGGAAACGTCCTTGCTCTCGCTGGGCATTAACACCAGCCGCGTGTCACCCGCAGGGACACCTGGCCACGCTGGCAGGGACCCCGCGCTCACCGGGGCCTTGCAAAGTGACTTCCAAATTATTTTAAGCCTTGTGACCCCAGGCCTCCTACTCTATTTCTGTCTGGCGCTTGGCAGGAGCCGCCGAGTGCTTAGCAAGGGCCTCCGAGCGTTCCCTGGAGCACGAACCGCATCCGAGCCGGGACGCAGGGAAGCGAGGGAGCAGGGAAAGCACGGCATCAAACCCAACACACACAGAACAATTTGTATTTTTATTAAGAAAACAAAACAAATGCCCCAGGACCAGAGTCCTTGATTACCAGTAACATCAAAGATTACTTTTTTTTTTTTTTTTTTAATTCTGTTGTGTTTGAGGCCAGCAATTTGCAATAAACAAGCTAAACTACTTACATTGACTCTTTTTTTTTGTTTTCAGTAACTGACATTTACAGGAATATACTAGAAATGGCACTAAAAAGTTTTAAGAAAAAGAATTACAGTAAATTTGCATGCACATCATACAGAAAAGTAACTTTTTTTTTTTTAAATATTAAAAACAAAAGGAAAAAATAAAAATACAACAACAAATCTTTCTGGATTGGTTATGCCAGTATCAGGGATAAGTTCTAAGTGGCCTGTGTCAAATCCTAGCTGGTGGTTTATTTTTAAAAACAACATTTAAAAAGATATGCAAATACCCTTTTTTCTTTTTTTTTTTTTTTAAAAAAAAAAAAAAAAAAAAAAAAGCATCTCATTCTTTTAAAAGCAAGTAATGCTGCTAGTGTAGTGAATCCTTGCCCTAAATTTATCCCCATCAGCACAGGGCTTGCTCACAGTTAGCCCCAGTGGTAACTGCCTGTGTTTGAGAACACGTATTTTAAAATCTAGTACCAAAAAGGCTGTGGTTTGTCTGTGTTGTGCCCCAATCCCTTGCCCCCAGCTCCAACCCCAACTTTAAAAAACATCATTCCTTTCAAAACAAGGAAAAAATTAATAACTGGTCTAAGAGTCCCAAAACAGAGAAAGAACTAGATTAGGTAACTGCAGTTTGATTCTACCACACAGAGAACATGGAGAGACACCTCACTGGATAACTACTGTGTGCTGGTGTGTATAAATATATAATAAAAATATATATGTACGCACATGCACACACATGCTCTTCTATGCCTGTGTGTGCATCTATCACACACACCTGTACAAACAGCAGCTCTGCAGCATCAGTCCTACAGTTACAAACCCTGGCGGTAGGAAAGTCTAAAAACCCCATCAATACAAAACTGAAATGACTTTGTATAGACAACACTTGCTTTGCAGGGAACTGTCACACTCTCCAGCCTCCCTTAGCAGGCGAGGTCAGCCTGAGCCCACGCGATGCTCATGTGCCGCCGGTCCCACTGAGCCTCCCGCCGATGGTACACCAGGAAACAGGCGGATTTTACAACTGGAATAATTTGTCAAAGCTGTTAAAGGTGCAGGAATGCTGGTGGAGTGACACTAGGTCTGCTCTGATTTTTTTTTTTTGACAAAACAGGAATCTGTCAGAAAAAGACAGTTTCAATAGAACTGTTTGTGTGTATACATACAAAAATCATAGCGATGCCAGTGAGATTTCCCTTTGGAAAACAAAGTGAAACTTTGTTCAATCAAGAAAAATTCTATGATTTCTTTTTTTTTTATTACAAAATTTAAAAATGTGATTTCAAGTGTTAGTTACAGAATTCTGAAGTTAATTCATGACACCTGTCCTGACATGTCACACCATACAAGCTCAAGTAAAGGTTGCATTTTTCAGGTTCCAACTCATTAAGGGCAGCTGCTACTCGCTATGGACTGAAAATCTCTCTTCTTTCCTGGAGACCCTCTCACCTGAAGACACAAGAGGCAGCACTACAAACAACATGAAAAGGAAAGAAAAGCACAAACAACCTTTTGAAATGAAGAGCAGCCTTCTTGTCCTCCCTGAAATGAGAGTCATGCCAAGGCGGATTTCTCTTGTGAACTGCTACTAAACGGGAAAAACAACTTTGCTTCCATGAAAACAAAGGCTGAAATTTCTCACCGCCGGGGAAGCCAAGTCCCAGCTGGCTGTACCAGGGATAAGCATCATGCTGTTCTTCACCTACCAGTTTTTTGTTACTTATTTCCTTGCAAATGCTCCAGCTAGGCCAGCTGGGATGGGGGCTGGCCCCCTTCCATCACACCTGAGCCACGAGCCTTTGATTCTACCTTTCCATCTATCTCAGCAAGCAGTGGGACACGTCCATGTCCTAGAGGAGCATTTAACCCCAGTCATGGTCCCTGTCCCTGTCGTGCTGCAGAGCCAAGTCTCCCACCCCTACGTGGCCACAATAAGTCAAAAATGTACCTCAGATTAATGCACACAGGAAAGGATTTCAGTTGGGGGAAAAAAAATGGAAGCTTAGTTATCCATGTTGTCATGGTATTGAACTGGTTGGTAATTATTTCAGTCAAAATACTGCTCAGTTGTGGCAATGCAAGTCTTGGGGAACTGCGGAAACAAACAAAATGCAATCCCATTAAAAAGTGTAATTAAGATATCATTAGGTGTATATTACATTTCCTTAGAGTATATTCTGAAAATATCTTAGTAAGGGTCTGTCTAGGGCAGAATTTTAAGGGCAGAATTAAAAAAAACATAGGAACGAAAGATACCTCCATTTAGGGCTTGTTAATGGAAAAGGAAAATCATGAATTTCAGTAGGCATCAGGATCCCCTAGTTTATCCATTTTCAAATCCTATGGGAAACTCCACCTGCCAGGACTCAGAGGGCCCCTGTTGATGGGCCAGGCACCCCTGTGATCGCCGAGGGAGCTGGGGATGTCCAGCAAGTTGCTGCCTCACTAGAGCAGAGCATCTCCCACTCATCCCTTGACAGAAAACTGTAAAACCCTTCCAGGACAAACTGTGTAGAGTGTGTCGCTGTGTGGTTAACACGGACTGAGCCACATGAGCTGTGCAAGACACATGTGAACATCCCTGCTGCACACACCTCTCCCAACATTCCCATCTTTGAAAGATGGGTGTTTAAAGACTGATGCAAGAATAAGCTTCTTGACAGTCCCATTGCCTAAATATCTGATAAAACCTCACTGAGCAAGCAAGGAGCTGAATGTAGATGCTGTAAGAAGTGCCCTGGAGCGCTAACAGGCTGGTTCTTCACCTCCTTCTGCATGGACATGCCAGGGAGCACCCAGCTCAGCACACAGGATCCAATCCCAGCTCTTGGAGGCTCATCCAGCAATGGAAATCAGGACTTACGGGATCTCCAAGGCCATTCGCATATATGAAAAATAAAAGCTGGGTGCACCCCACAACTCCTTACGAAGGACAGGCATCTCCATGGGGCCTTCAGCACTGCAGGACCTCAGCAGGATGAATTTTAGGGCTGCCACATGGTACAGCAGCAGCCTTCGGGTCTGGTGCTGGGAGAGGTAAAGGCATAGCTTTCTGTTAAACTCTGTATACATTTTTCTTTACAATAGAAAAGTTAAAAAGTTAAGAATTTACAATAATTTTCTGCCCCTCAGATTACAAATTTTATATAGTTATAGAATTGGTGTTTTCCTAAAACTGGATTAGAAAAGAAAAAAGCATCACTTCTATCAAAAAAGGAGGAAAAGATAGAAGACCTGTGGAAGTATCACAGAGAAAATGTGCTGCATCAATATTATCTACCTGTACTTCTTCAAAATCTGTACAAAACAGGAAAAAAGGGTGCTGAAATGAAGAAGGGAAAGAAGCAAAACCAAAAATGAACATACAAAACATGACAGAGCACCAGACACACAAATAGACTGGACTGTAGCACCTATAGGTTAAAAAGTCCAATGTGTTTAAATAATGTCTCAGATTTTTATTTGCCTTTTTGTTCCTTTTCTTAAATCTAGCTCAAACCATTTTTAGAAGTCTGCATTTCTGCTGCACTTCATAATGCAGCTTTGCTTTTGCTTTTTTAAAGTTTTAAATGACCAATGGCATTAATAAATAAAGTACTTATATATACACGAAATCAGGGACAGTGAAAACAGAGTGTGGTGCAGCAGTGCAGGTCAAAACATCAGGCTGGACTCATAAAAAAATTGCTAGCCTTAAATTTTTTTTTTTTTTTTTTTACTTTTTTTCTCCCCTTTTTTTCTTTTTTCTTTTTATTGTTATTAATGAGGTAAACATTTCAGTGTCTGGAAACCTGCACCCTGTGTGACACAGCAGAAGCAGTATTCCCTTCTAGGAGCTCATTGCTGATACAAAGATAAGGAAAAAATAAAACAAAACAAACCCAACATCCCTCTCCGATTCCCCTGCCAGCTCAGCCTCAGTTGAAGCTCAAACGCTCCTTTATTTAAGCCCAGACTGAGGTGTTTGTTATGGAGAAGGTACCTAATCATGAGCAAGTGACTTGTCCTGGTCACCCTGCAGGGATTGCTCTTGGAGGTCCAGCTGAGAATTTTCAGCCAAAATAGGTTTTCAATTAATAAAAGGTTTCCTAGAGCGCGTCTTTTTCCTGGAAGTTATCTATTTTCTGTTAAAAATAACAATTCCAGGAAACCTGCGAGCGTCCCTTCTTCCCGACACTTCCCCAAGAAAAAGCTCTTGAATGTGGAAACAAACAAGCAAAATGCAACCACTCTTATTGCTCACGTGCTTAAAGTAAAGCTCATGCTTAAATACCTTCCTGAATAGGTGCTTATGACCCTACCAAGATTAAAAACAAAACAAAAAACAAGCAAAAAAAAAATTTAACAATCCACAGTACATGAGTTTTTTTTCTTTTTTGTTTTTATGTAAAAAGATGATAGCATCTGCAATTTCATCACACTGTAGACTTCAAGATTAGGAATACTAGTGCTAATAACAAATACACCAACTAGTTCAAAAGCTAACATCTTTCAGATACAGTACCATTTTACAGAGATTTCTTTAAAAAAAAGATTTTCTCCTTGTGTGAGCCAAGTGGGCTTATTAAAAGGGAACGTTTTGGGAGAGAGGGGAAGAGGTGGGAGGGAAATGTACTACAAACCTCACAGGACATTCTAGTGATCTCTTGCTAAGAGCTCAAAGTTTTTCCATTTCCCACCAATCATCTTCAGTAAAAACAGATTTTAGAGACTTTATGCAATGGGAACTATTTGTCATAAAGTCTAGTCACACACACACAAAGATCTTTGACCTATTAAAAGCACACCCCCATCCCCCCCGCCAAAAAAAAAAAAAAAATTGGAAGATATTTTTTATAACACTGAATTAAAAAAATAAAATAAATGAAATCAGAGTGAGAAGAGAGAAAACAAACAAAAAGGAAACCTGACCACCGTGAACAAGAGCGGTGTATTAACGCGAGAAGGGGATGCTGCAGCGCACTGGGGAGGCTGGTGTCTTTTTGGGGGGTTTGTCCTTAAGTGTCCATAAGTCACTCCGAGTCGCTGCTGTCCGAACTGGAGCCGCTGGAGCTGCTGCTCCCCGACTCAGAGGAGCTGCTGCTGCTGAGCCGGGAAGGGCCTCCGGAGGCAGCGGAGCCGGATTTCTCTGCGGGCAGGAGAGCAGCAGAGTGGTTAGTCGCAAGATCACAAACCACCTCCGGGGTTTGCTTCTCCGGCCCTTTGCATGCCACGCCAGGGCACCTCCTGCCGCGGCCCCGCGCCCTTCCCAGCCTCTTTGGGCACCTTCCCTCCCCACGGCTGTCACAGAGCTCGTCCCCTCCGCATACCGCGAGCTCCCCCGCAAACCTCTTCTCAGCTCACGCGGAGACTCTGGGCACCCAGCAACAACCTGGGGCAAACCCCAGGCTAACAGAAGACAGTAATTTTGCCACAGTGACAAAAAAATTCCTGGCTTCTGCTACCTTTTTCTTCTTCCGAGCTAGATTCTTCTGTCTGAAGTTTAGCTTCATCTACCAGTCCTTTGCTTCTGCCTACACACACCTCTCCAGGCATCATTAGAGGAGTAAAACCAGAACCATTACCTTTCTTTGCAGGTTTCTTGTTGTTGTTTAGTTGCCCGCTGACATCCTGTAACCGTTTTTCTAGTTCTTTCTTCTTTTCCTGAGCTAACTCTTCTTTAGACTTTGCTGCTTGCTTTTTTCCACTCGCAGCTGTGGAGGAGGAACGCATAATTTCTGAAACTGCATGGTTGCGGGGGAAAAAAAGAGTGGACATCACTATTTTACAGGGCATGTAAATCTGTGTGACCACTGCCACTGTAAAAGTCAAGTGACCGCACAGCAACTACACATCCCAGATAGAGGACAACAGGCAAAGTTGTCTAGATCATCCAATCACCATCATCTTGTAACATGCACTTTTTAAAAGAGACCTTCTGCAAAGTATTTTAGAAGATAGAAATATCCATGTAATAACCTTGTAGTTACAGGTTACTTACCAGCCAGTTATATGGTCAATAGTTACACATTTGTAATTACAGAATTGTTACATGGGTTTTCTGCCCTGTAAAATAAAGTGTCCCATTAAAGGTTGTCAGAGGTAAGCATCTGCCATTAAAACTTAAGATATATTATACAAGAACCAAACTGTGTTTTGTTATGCTGCTTTAAATATAAAATAAAAACAGATTAGAAACCGACAGTAACAAAAGCTAGCAGATGACGGGAATGTAGCTGTACCAATTGCACTGAAAATGGTAAGAAGTATCAGCAATACTCATGCTTCTGAGCAGAAGAAATCCCTCCAAGGAAGAGTAACTGAACACAAGTGTGGGGGCCAATATCAGGAGCAAGACCAAGGCCTGATATTCTGCCTGAGCCAGCAAGGAAATACCTACATTCCTATGTATTTCTTTAAATACTGATTAAAAAAAAATCTGGAGAGGGTGTGTGCCTGAACATGAGCACTTCAGCAGGCAGCAGGGCAGTCCGGTTGTGGTCAGGTGTCAGCAGAGTCTCCGCCGTCCAGACAAGGCAGCCTGCTGGTGCGGTGAGCCGCAGGAGGACATGAGTCTCAGGTCATCTGCAGTACTCCAGGCTTTCCTCCACAACAAAAGACTGCTTTCCCATTCCTAACAACTCTGGAAAAAAACCCTTTCCCTGAACTCTATAGCAGCAAGGAAAGGACTTGAGAAAAATCAAGCCAGTTTATCCAAAAGTGAAAGGAAGGGTCAAAGCATGACCTCTTCTTAGGCCTACCTGCAGGTCAGGTGGTGACGAAGCAGGTGCTCTGCGAGAGCTGCAGCTATCATGTTATATTTAACAGCATCGCTCCCAGCTGACAAGTGGATGGACAGAGCCAGGACCACTTAAGGTGAGCAGCACTTTAACTGTTAAGCAGCTGGAGCTACGTTCTCAAGGGGCTGCACCAACTCACCCACTGTGGACGAGGCACAGAGAAGTCTGTACCATATCCTTGCCAGCACATGGACATTTACTCTCTGATTTGGCAGAGACTGACGACTGTGTGGTGCATCCAGACCATCTAGGCAGAGGAGTTTTGGAGCCAGCATATAACTCAGACACTTACGTCCAGAACTCACAGGTTACTCAGGTGACTTTGTGTAAGTCATTTATTCCCTTGGTTCTCTGGATTCCAAACCTGCTTTTTATTTCCTTCCTAAACAGAAGATAAACTATTCAGGATAAACTGATCCTTCCAGATGTGTGCATGTAACACCTAACAGAATGAGAATGAAACCTCTGCAAGTGCCTTCCAGATCCTGGATAAGCAATAAAGACATCACACGGGTTTTGCAAAGGAACAGAGTAGTCCCTCCGGGTTTCCACAGCATGACATCATGGGAAGAAAGAAGGAAAAAATAGAAGTTTCTGAATATTTTCTTTGGGAGAAAAGAAGCTCTAAAAATCCCTCTCATCACATACCCAACAGCTGGATAAAAGAATCCCAACACACACGCCTGGACTCCAAAGCTGAGCCCAAGAGCTGGTGGGAGAACAGGTGCCCCAGGAAGTAACTTACAAAATGGTTTCCTCTGTTTTTTCTGTAAACAAGATTTCACATATCTCTCCAGTTCTCGTAAAGTTGTGGGCTTCAATGTTTCAAAATCTATTTCTATCTCGTCGGGGTTGGAGTCCCTGAGGGAAGGTTCCCGCGACTGGATGATGTGCACCACCCTGCCCAGCTTCTCTCCAGGCAGGCGGTTGATGTCCAAGCTGAGTTGTCGTTTCTCATCATAGGTCATGGGCAGACCTTCCTCCTCCTCGTCGGAATCATAGGTTGCAGACGCCTGTTTGCCTCCTTTCTTGGGCTGCCTAGTGGGTTGGCAAATATGGAAACATTTAGGGGTATATACAAGCAATGAACTCTCTTCAAGCCCCCTTTTAATGAACATCCCAAGGCTTCTGACTTTGAACCTCTAGCCAGATGGTTTGAACAGTACCAGGACTTCAGAAATCTGAGGTCAACTGTTCCATTCCTGTTAAATTTTGGCCCTTCGTGGCATGAAACAAGACCAAGTGGCCGTGAGGGGCAGCAATGAAGCAGCATGTCCTCGCTGGCTGGGCAAAAGCAAAACCTTAGCTCAGAATTCCTGCCTCATCTCTCCTGCAGAGAGACAGCAGAAATACGATGACTCCACTGCCAGCTCTAATTTAAAACTCCCTGGAGATGCCCAGGAATGCTTTTCAAAGGTGAGTTAATAGGAGAGATAGGAGAACAGGGCTGAAAGCTCTTGGCCTTCCCACCAACCGGAGACAAGCTCTCACCTGTTAGCTGTGGTCGTGCTGTTTGCTTTTTTAGCTGGGGCTTTCTTCTGCTGGGTTTGTTTTGGTGGCTGAGCCACCTTGGGTTTCTTCTCCTCCTCAGCTTTTACTTTGTGCTTCTCTTTTTCCTTCTCTTTGTCTTTCTTTTTCTTCTCTTTTTCTTTCTTCTCTTTTTTCTTCTTTGGTTTGTTCACTGGTGCTTGTGACAATGCAGCTAGCTGCTCGTGAACAGCTTTGAGCTGGTGGAGAACAATGAAAAAATAAATCAGACCAAGGTAAAAATAACCAAACCTCCAGACCCAAAATTAGACCTTTCTTCCTGCTAAGTCCTTTCTACTGCCCAAGCATGCGCACACAGACACACAACTTGGCCGTTTTACCTGCTCCTGGAGCTCTGCTAGCCGAGTCGCTCGCTCTTCTTCGGAGTCGGAGCTGTCGGAGTCGGAGGAGCTCTCCTCGCTGCTGTGGCTGCTCTCTGTGCTTTTGCTCACCACGGCTGCTGCTGGTGGAGGTGCAGGCGGGGCCTCCGCAGGCTCGTCGGGCATCTTCGCAAACCTCATCTCGAAGACGTCCTAGTAAAAAGGGGAAAAAACATTGACAAGAGCCGCCTCAGACATTAAGTCTTCACTGGGGCTTTTAAAACATACCGGGCACCACCAAATGTAAGGGTCTTTGTCATGCAAGCTGCTGTACAAATAAATACTGAAGATAACCACCCTAGAAAAAGGGCTGAAATCATCATTCTAAGACATGTATGGTTTCTCCTCTCTTGAAGAGATTAAAGGCTTGCAATGACTTAGGACTAAACTCAAAGTTTTCTGAATCTCCCTCTGAGATCCATTTTCAGATGGGAAGGTTGTGGGAGGGTGTCAGGCCCTCACATCTCTGCCTCCCAAGGGGATTCTGCAGTTTTCCTGCACTGGCTGCTGCCAGAGACAGGTACAAGACTAAAGGAATCCCAGGTTTGACACATTTTGGCACGTCTAACACTTTCCTCTGGTTTGCTTCACATTCCATTTCTCCTCTGCTAAGAGATCCCTGATTTTGTGATGAGCTCTTGCACAAGGTCAGGCACCAATCTGGCCTTCCAACACCAACAGTCGAGCTGGCTTCAATGCCAGAACACCCTGACACAGCCTGGGTACTGGCCCTGGGGCTCTGCGGGGCTGGCACCGCACCTCACTGCAGAGAGAGGAGATTCTGCACACCCAGGAACATTCTCCTATTGCTTTACACAGCAATGACTAAAACATTTTGAGCAGAACATGGCACGTGGTCGTGAACACTGAGGTTCCGCAACAGAGAGCACTGAATGGGCTGTTTTCCAAGGCCTGAAGGAATCACAGGCTCTCCCTCACGGTGCCAAGGCCAGATCTACACTAAGCTCTCCAAATAGTCCCCCTTGCAATGCAATTAAGCATATTCTGAAAGATGCGTGTGCCAACATCTTTACCTGCAGCTTCCTGGCCATGGCTACCACTTCATGGTCTGGAGGATTGTACTTGTAACAATTAGAGAACATTAACCGAATATCTGCCGCAAAACTTTGTGCGTCCTGGTATTCTCGACTGTCCATTTTTTTCTGTAAACAAACAAGCCAAAGGGGAAGAAGAGAAAAAGCCATAAGCAAAAGGCATTTGTAGCAACTACATGGAGGCATGCAGACAGCTCAGACCAGCTTAAAAAAATGACATGCAGAATTTTTGCTAAAAAGGACAACCAGAGCTGTTGATTATTATAATAGTTTCAACTTTTATCTTTTTTATTATCTTACTAGAAGCTTGCCTGGGCCCATGTTCTGTTAGAAAAGTCTAAAATAACATTCAGAGAGTCTCTCTAGGACAAGGGTTTGCTCGTTCAGAAACTAATGTGAGCATAGAACATGGCAGGGAAGGGTAGAAATCAAACAATCAAGTTACAATTATACGAGCGCCTTACACGTACATTTCTACCTGCAGATCTGAAACAGCAGAAAAGATCATGACATCTACCCTGAGCTCCTGCTAATACAGGGCATGAATTTCTCTTGGTGATTCCTACAGCAACACAAGGCACCTGTTAAACTACAGCAGCCAATCATGATTTACAAAGTCCAGCTGACAGAATGGATACAGAATCCACCTTTAAGGAATCCATATCCTAATGTTATTCAGCAATGCAATGAGGACAAATATCAGGAGGTAAGTTTTACACCTGACTTTTCTCATATGTCCATGGTCTCACTTTCATCCATTTCTCTTGCTTTGGGTCCAGAATGAGGTAGAATTTCCCCTCCAATGAGGCAGCTGCAGCAGGACCTACACATAGGATGACAACATTCCTGCCATGTTCCCAGCGGGGCTGCAGCCAGAGTGCTATCCAGCTTTTGTCACGAGACGTTCTCTCAGCAAGAAACTCGGAGAAAGAGCTGGAGCTCAGAGCTGCAGCAGGGCTGGGACGGGAATGAGATCTGCGCCCCTCCAGTCTGATGGAGGGTTGGCCTTGTTGGGAAAGCATTTCAGGCCAATTCCAAAGCAAAACAGTATATTCAAACAAAAGGGACTATTTATTTTAAAATACGTCTTACTGCATGAAGGGCTTTTTTGATGCACATGTATTTGTTAGGCATGCTCACTGACTGATTGTAGCCTACAAAGTACATTTCAGTGTCTGAGGCCCCACTTTCATCTAAAACCTACGTTTTATCCTAGCCCCAAAGCATTTTAATCTCTGATTTTTGTTGTTTTCTTGTTAAAAAAAAATTAGCTTGACAAAAGAAAGAAAAGAGTTTAAACTGACGGGGTGGAATATCTCTAGGTTACAAATTCACTTGGAGATATTCAGCTGCTTAAAAAATTAGGTTGCATTTACAATTGCAAGTGAGAGTCATGAACAGCAGGATTGGAAAAGGTGCTGGGAGGCCACTAGGCCATGCTCTGCCCCATGCAACTTCTACCACAGCAATCTCGTTGGTCCTTCAGCACTTAATTCTACCATTTAATAATCACTAATGTTCAGGAGTTTGTTTCCCAGCACTTAATGTGACTCTTACTCTAAGGTATATCTTGTCCTGTACAAGGCAGGTGCAGGCAAAACTTGTTGACTTCCCCTTTACAGCATTTTTTTTTTTTTTTTTCATGTGTTTGAAGACCTAACCTGTCTCCCTTGTATTTCCTAAACTCCCCTCAGTTCCATCAGTCTCTCCTCAAATGCATCATTTCTGAACCTGACATTGCACCCTCTGGGTCTCAAAGAAGCTGAATCCAAATGATTTGTCATTCAAGGTTCTTCTTAGGGCTTTCCAGTCCCTGTTCCATATTTTCCATCACATTTTTAAATGCAGGTTTCAGGACACAAGGCTGGTGCTGACGAGGGCACGGGCCACACAGTATTTTCTCTGCTGCAGTCACCCCAACCATCTCCATCAGCTGGGGAAGACTCAGCCCCATTTCTTGGAACCTAATTGCACCTTGCACAAGCTGCCTCAATAAGAGCAGCTGTTTCACGAAGCCCCTGTCCTATTACCTCAGAAATCCTCTAGAATAGTTGCAATTAAAGAAATCTTTTAAAATTCCCTGAAAGAATGTCTCCTTGCTTTTAAAAAAAAACCCCAGACTCAGCTGCTCTGAAACCACAGCAATTCACTGCAAGAAAATTAACTGACTAGCCTGTTTATATCCCCGGAGGTAGTACTTTATTCCAAAAGTAAACACTTCATATAAATCCTCTTACAGAGAGGACTATGGCTTGTTCACCACTGCATAAATAAGAGGCAGAGACATCTATATTGCTGCTGCTGACCCAGAAGCCAGAGGGAAGAGCTGAAAAAGATGCTCCTAGCTGCACTATGGTGCACGGAAATTGGTACTGCTCGACCACAACTGTTGTCGCTTGTACAGAATTAAACGTAAAGTCTTTGGGAGCCACAGGAAAAAGGCGCCTTGCACTGCAGAACTGCACTGCTTACAACTAGCAGGTTTCTGTTCCAGGCACTTAACGGTACCTACTGCATCCCAGAGAAGTCTTGCGATCATCTACAGGCAAAGCAAAAGATAATAAAACACTTCATAAAAAAACAGCACCAGACAGCACTTCAAACAAGTTTATTAAGAAAGACTCTACCGAGTGGAAAGACAAATCCAGAGTCTTTACATATAAAAGACTCTGCTAGGTCTGCCACTAACCTGTCTCCAGCTTTCTGTCCTATGCTGCTACAGAAGGAGAATAACACCCACACCTGCAGAAAAAACATGCAATTGGAGATCTATGCTTTTAAGAGGAGGAAAATTGGGACTACAAAGAGTCCTAACTGCCTGCGAAGGCAGCAGGAATCCAAGGAATCACAGCACTGCACATGGATTCTGCAGAATACAGAGCAGAATACTTTTCAAAGAGAAGCCTCCAAACCACATCTCAAAAACAGATTATTCACATGCAAGTTCCTCTGTTAGAAAAAATGTCAACTTGATCTCAGCAGCTTTTGCAATTTTCGTGTTGTCTTTGCATTTGCTGATAGGGATGGTATATACTTCCTGCTCCTCACTTTCCTTTCAGCCATAAAATCCCAGAGCAGCGCAACTTAGACAGAAGAAAGAGAGGATGCAGAAGGTACAGATGGACAACACGGCTTGAGGAACTTCGGTTACCGGGATGCAACTTCTCCTTCAGATTGTTGTGCAAGTGCATATCCTATGGTAGGTGATAATATAGCTGGAGCTTGATCTTAAGAATCAATGGAAATATCAGCTTTGGCAGAGTAGGTTTTCACTCCCATGATGGTAGAGGGAGATCTAGCAGGTTGCTGGGAATTGAGAGACCCAGAGCCATCCTATGAAGTCAAGGAGATGTAAAGGAGCTGGGAAGAGGTCTTGAAAGACTAGGTTTACCAGCAGTCCCACTGAAATTAGTTCACTAACCGAGTTGATCTGGAATGTGGCCATCTAATGACTTGTTTTCACAGGACTAGTAGAGAAAGGGCTATCAATAACTGTCTGCAGCTCTAATCCAATAATGGAAAGAGCAACTGCACGCATCAAGAGACTCCTCTTCCATCTCAGTTGTTAGCAGAGAACAGACATCCTTGAAACTCCTTTGAAACTGACAGTTTATAGACTCTTAGAACAGATTGACATGTAGCCTACAAGAAGCTTGGAGAGACGTAACTGTGTGCACAATAACACCATCCTAAGTACCTAACGTCACCTAAGTGCTGCACCTCTGCCCCAATACACAGAACAACAACACTGAAAAATACATTTACAATCTACTGCTGCTCACAGACTGGTCACACTGGGCCTGGCCCTGCTCTCAGGAGAGCCTCTCAAAGGAACTAGTGTCTTCTGGAAGCAGCAGATCAGTGCAAGAGCATAAGGCAGGAATACAAAACTGCTGGGGTCTCTGGGTCCCTTCTGGGCTGAATTATCTTACGGGTCTGTGCTCCAGAGCATGTGGACAGGAGGGACTTCACTGCAAAACCAAGTGAATGAATTTTGACAAGACACAAAGTCACCTTATTAATTAAAAGACACACAAGTCACATTCAATTAGCCCTTTCTCCTGCTACTACCACTGTTTTTGTCTCCCTCTTCTCGACTAGAAGGTTTCCTCTTCTTTATACAGCCCCCAAAGCAATTACTACAGACCAAAAGCCACTGAACCTACTCCCACATTGGTCTGACTGCATTCACATCAGGAGAGTTTCCCCACATCTACTGCCCTTTCTGGTGCTTAAGCGAAAACTGTTTTCAGCTCAATTCACCATCCTTCCCCTCCTCTCCTCCCAGGAGGCTAGTGAAGCCTTTTAACACAGCTTGGCTCTATTACAAGTCCAAGACAACACTGCACATGGCACTGGCTTATGTAAAATAAACAAAACAAACAAACAAAAAAATACCCCAGGACAGTGCAATTTCAGGAGAAGACAGATGCCCAACTCCACCACAGCTTACTCGCAACAGCATGAACTCAATCAATAATAATGCTTAGCACTTCATACTTTTCAGAGCGCTGTCCTCACAACAGCCCTGTGAAGTGGGCTGTTGAATGAAGAATCATTATCCCCATATTCTAGACAGAAAAATTGAGGCATAGAGCTGCAGGAAACCTGCTTGGGGTCACAACTTCAAAATGGGGATTAAGACTCACTCCAATCTAATCCTCAATGCACAGACCATGACAACTATGTTCTCACCACTAAAAACTACTACTACAAATGCAAGAACCTGCAACATCATGTCTGATTAACACAGCAGAAGCAGAGTATAACGCTCTGAAATAACTCTTGCATGGAATTCGTCCCCAAATAGCTGGAAAGAACCAGGAATGGAGCTGCCCTGTGGTCACCTGGGGATTTTAGGCAAACCCAGGCACTGCTCAGCTGGGATACAGCACATCTGGCTTTTGGACAAAGACCTGCGTGTGGGTGGTGAAAGCCAGTGGAAACACCCCAGCTCCTTGCACATGGAAGGAAGTCTCTCCTCCAGCAACACAGACTCCAACAGCCAGTTGGCCAGCAGAGGATGGGACCTGGAAAACCAAGGCTTTGCTCCATGGATATCTAGGACGGAGTCAGAGAAACCTCCCAAGAGACAGCAAAAAAAGCATCTTAAATTTTGACCCACACTTAGCTAAGCTCTTAAAGACACAAACTGCAAAAACACCATATTATTTCTTCCCCTCGCCTGAGTACCAGGCAATCATCAGGTTCCAGTTGGAATCACTCAGTGTAAGCCTATCTGGAGCACACATCATGCCAACAAGTAGATAGGGAGCAGCTTCTGGAAACAGGACACTATCAATTGAATCTTAGGCAATACTGCACCTCTTCTCAGAGTGCAATGCAGTCCTAAGCACATGAGCTTAAACAGCTGGACTATCCACAAGAAAAGAGGATGGCTTTGTGCAGTCCACATTGCAGGGAAGAAAAAAAGACGTCCCACTTCACAAGGAAAAAATGAGAGGGCAAGCAAGAAGAATATTTTAAAAATCCAAATAACATCTAAACAGGTTCCAGTTTCTACCCTTGTCCCCCCTTTCCCTCCCCCAGAAGCAGCCAGTCGTCTGAAATCAGAGGGCCACGACACCCTGTAAAAGAGGTGGTAAATGTGGACGTACTTTCACAGTACTGAGATCCATGGGGTGTTTGATAATATCATGATAGTCATGTAGTTCCAACGCCTCTGCATCCACGGGCTTGTAAAAGGGCCACGCATAGGCCGCGTGCTTCTTCGAGAGCATCTCCTTGAGGATGCTGTCACAGTACTTGAGGTGCTCGGAGAGTTTGCCCTTCTTCCCTGCGTGCTGGGGGACCTCTCCATCTTCAAGGTCTTTCTTTGGTGGCTTGATGGGCCGGCCGCCGCTCTCACGGCGTGCGATGATTTTGGCCTGTTTGGGGTCCGAGAGGGGAGTGGGTGACTCGCTGCGGCTGGCAGTGATTGCAGAGGTGGTGGGGGTCGTCGTGTCCGCTTTCCGCTTCACTCCCTTCTTCTGAAACACCAAACAGATGGAGCTCATGAGTGGGCAGCCGGTGCTCGCGCTCCGCCAGCAGAAACCTAGCACAATTCATCCTTATTTCTGTGATCTGCCTGTCTTCCGACAGAAAACAGAATTACTTCACTGTGATAAATGGAACTTGTGACTAGAAGCTTCAAAACCCAATTCAGTGACTGCAACATGATGTCTCATATGTCATCTGAGCCACAGCAACCAGACATTTGCATGTCACCAACCCAAGGCCAGACACGATGCAAAACGTGTTTAGTTCTCTGCACCTCCCCGAGATTCAAGCTAAGGACTCTTAGCTTATGTTTGCCAAGGGAAAGGAGGGCACCCAGGTGATTACTGCAGCTCAGATAACACATGGTAACTTAGAAATGACAGTAACTTAAGCACAAGTCTGAGTCCCCAGTGGCAGAATCAGGCTGTAAGTTCTGAACCAAAGCATATTAATCACCAAAGACCCAGAAGCCCTCAACTCTTTGTATTTAGGGGATGTACCAAAGTAGATTATTACAGACAAGAATAGCAATGTAATGATTTTGCCTCAAGCAAGTTGAGCATCTCTATCAAATTTAAGCTGTGACTGTCCAGCCAGCTCTCTCTTGTGCTCCTATGAAGGACTTATTCCCCTGGAGAGGAAGGGAGAGGAAGTTTTCCCTCAGGAAATCTGAGGGGAATCTTGAATAAATCGCAAGCAGAATTTATTTTGCAGCATGTATCTGGCAAACTCCCTTTTACGTTCAGCCATGAATTTTGAAATTAAACTGATTCTCAGAAACAAGTTATTGGGACAAAAACTTCAGCATGAATAAGACAGGCTTCTGAAGATGACTGAGTTCAGCTGCAAGGAGACCTGACTTTCAACTTCCCTAGCAACTCCCAAACTATGGGCTTAACTAAGCAAAACAATAAATTCAGTGATTCTGGTAGCCCATGTCAGTGAACAGCAACACTGCTGCAGTTAACAACTCAATTTCCCAGTAATTTCCCAGCTTAAAAAAAAATAAAAATAAAATAAAAATAAAAAAAACCCCACTTTCTCAAAGCTATATTTTCATCACTTTAAAGCAATACACAATTTACTAGGAAAATTCCAATTATTTAGACCAATGTTTTCATTTACCATAAATGAACCTAGTAAATAGTGAAACACCAGTGACAACTCCCTGATTACTCAGTAAGGAAGACAGACCTAATGCACCCAAAACCTGCAGGCAACATCCATCTCCTCCAACTGGAGTGACAGGCTTATCCTGAACTGCTTTATGGCAGAGAGGAACATTCCTAGTGCTGGAGTCTGTAAATCTCAAAGGAAGAGACTCAGGAAAAATCCCAGTAAAAAAAAAAAATCACATTGGGAGAGATGCTTTGGGTTATATGGTGCAAAACGTAACCTCTGAGAGCTCTGGTTCATGGAATATCACCACTGGCTATGTCTATGGTCAAATAAGAGCTTTTAATTGAGGCAGCTGACATCCCCTCAGCTAGGAGGAAGTAAAACTTTTTTCTCAGCCCACTCAAACTTGATGGGAAGCACTTGTCCAAGCACATCCCAGAGCAACAACAGTCAGAGAGGCCAGGAATCAAATGCAAAGAAAAGTAATGCACATGGCTGGCACTGAGAGGGTAAAAACGAGCACTGCTTAGCTGCCTAACCAAGAGGAAAGGGTCGAATTCTGTTTACCTTGACTACTGGTGGTGTAGGAGGAACCACCGGCATTATCGGAGCAGCAGGTGGAGGGGGAGCAGCGGCAGGAGGGGCAGTGACAGGCGGGACATTAGCAGTGATGGTTGGCACAGGGGTGGCAGCAATGACGGGCGTCTGAGACACAGCTGGAGGGACGTTCTGGAACGGGGCCGGCGGGGAGACGGAAGATACAGCCACTGCTTGCTGGGTTCCTTTCAAACGACAAAGTGAAAATGCGCTGCAATGTAGTGATGGTTACAAGAGCCCATGAGACACTGGGAGCAAAGTGACGCTGCTGCCCCCAGACTGCGTGACCACGGCCTTGGCCAAAGACCCCAGTTCAGGGCCATAAGAAGAGCAAGGAGGACACAATGATTTGCTTGGTGTTCTTACCCAGGGGCCAAAAAAGCCACGTGATTACTAGCCTAAGTCTTTCTACTGTGAGCTTTAAACTACACAGAATCCCAGAATGGTTGAAGTTGGAAGGGACCTCTAGAGATCACCTAGTCCAACCCCCCTGCTCCAGCAGGGACACCTGGAGCACGGGGCACAGGGTGGCAGCCAGGCAGGTTTGGAAGATCTCTGGAGAAGGAGCCTCCACAACCTCTCTGGGCAGCCTGTGCCAGGGCTCTGTCACCCCCACAGCAAAGAAGCTCTTCCTCACATGGAGATGGAACTGCCTGTGTTTCTACTTGTACCCATCATCCCTTGTCCTGTCACTGGCCACCACCAAGAAGAGTTTGGCCCCATCCTCCCAACATTCACCCCTCAGGTATTTGTACATGTTGATCAGATCTCCCAGCCTTCTCTTCTCCAGGCTAAACAGGCCCAGCTCACTTAGTCTTTCCTCATTAGATAGATGCTCCAGTCCCTTAATCATCTTCATGGTCCTACACTGGACCCTCTCTAGAAGCTCCATGTCCCTCTTGTCCTGGGGTGCCCAAAACTGCACACAATACTCCAGGTGAGTACTAGCCACACTCAAGTGAAATACTCCATGTATTGCACATGAGCTGTGTTGCTCTAGGACAGTTTTCACCTCTGTCTGCTCTCAAAGCAGAGCCTAGTAAATCGAGCCTAGTAATTAACGAACAAACTAGCAACAGTTTCCTTATATTTTTACAGCAGCTTTTATTAAAGAATGCTGAAAAGACAACACCACGAATTTCTGAGCTTGGATGAAACTGCAATTGCATTTGGCACCTGGGAGTCAGGAAAGTGAAAGGGAACAGTTGACTTTCCCAGAGCAACAATTAGATCTTGTTTACAGAAAATGCTTGCAACAATTTACTCAGCCCACACAAGCTCCTTTATGAATTGTTTTGCCCTGCTTAAGGATGTTTCCCTCTTAAGCCCATTTAAAATCAGCTCAAGGTAAGCCGAACTAAACTTAGGTTCAACTGATACGCAATCCTCTGCACAGCCTTTTGCAACAGCATAATAATTCCTTTTTGGCAACCACACGTCATTCCAGGTATAAACTCGGAGCCAAAGCAGCTTTCTGGGCCACAGCGTCACTTGTAACAGACTGGGGTGTCTAACTACCTTGTGTCTCTCTGCCTTGGTTTCCTCTTTGCATAGAGCAAGCACCAGCAGCACCCTCTCTTATGGAGGCCGCGTGGGGACGAGTACCCCATGGATGGTGAGATGTTTGTATGATGTATGCAGGGCCTTAAGACAAACAAGCCCTGAAACAGTGGGACATCAGGACCTAGAAGTCTCGTATTCTCTTTCACTGGTCTAACCATCTGTCCATGTGCTCCTTTACTACCTCCTCACCCTTTACATGGTCAGGCAGCTTGGACGGTGGGTCAGGCCCCCAAAACAGACTCGTAACATTCACTGTCATCGAATGAGGTTAATACCTGCACTCTGTGCGCCCGCTGATGGCTTGCGGCCTTTGCCTTTAGGAACTGGGGGTAATAATTCGACTTCCTCCTGAGGCATCTGGGCAACCTTCTGCAGAAATATCTTCTCCAGGGCTTGGGCCATGAGGACGATGTCATCTGTGGGCTGCAGGGACAAGAAGACAAGCCAGTACTATGCCATCCATACATTAGATGCAAGGGGCTCAAGATGAGGCTTTGAACACCTCAGCGACACTGCCCTACAAACAAATGATGGTTATCCAAGCCCTGCAAATAAACTATGTCTCCTCCTCCCTGCTTGTCTGCTACCCTCCTGCTGCTCTTCCCGGTCCAGCGTGTATGTATTACCGACCCCAAGTACACTGCATTCGAAGAGTATCAGGACTTCCAACACTATCAGCTTAAGCAGCAGCAAACTGAACAGATGCCAGCAGGTCCAAGAGAAGAGCATCAACACATTCTCCACAGCTCAAACTATATATTTTATTTCAGCTAGTTCTCCAGTATGGGTCAATGGTGACAAACCACCATAGGAAACATCATACAAGCAATACAGGATTTTAACATTAAAAACAGCAAAGAAGCCAAACCCAAAATAACAACATGCAATCACAAGTTGCACACATAGGTATGAAACACTGGCAGGGAACAGAATTTTGCTACTTGCTGAACTGTCCTCTGCTACTAAGAGGTAGGAAATACTGTTACTGCTGGACAGCCAGTGTAAAACTTGTCATTAAGATAACACTTAACACCTGCAAAACGTTGCATAAACTTTAGATAATTTGAAAGAATTCCTAGCTGAAAATACAAGGACCAAAATCTTGAGCAACTTGCTACATAATCCCAAAACAGAAACCTACCTTTAGTTAGAAAGCACATTTGCCATTTTAACTAGTGTGGGGGAAGAAAGCCATAGCACAAAGACAGCTTTGTACTTTTCCAGTAATGTGGTTGCAATTAGTGGCATTTCAAATCCTTGCAAGGCGGGCGTCTAGTGCCGAAAAGTTAGCCTGTTCAAAACCCACTGTAACAGCAGTAGTCGCGCCTTTTCTAGGCAGTGCCCCAGCTCTAAACTTGGCTGGATTCTTTACCTTGTTGTAAATGTAACAATTTGTAAACATGGTGTTGAAATCCTGCATACATTCACTGGCACTCCAATAATAGTTATGTTCCAGGCGCTTCTTGATCGTCCCCATGTCCATGGGGTTTTTTATTATTTTGTGATAATCCTGTTGAAGAAACAGGAAAGAAGTTAAAAGAAAAGTCTGTGCCCACATCTAGTCCCAGTTTTGTCCTCATTCCTTCTTCCAAACACACATCCCCAGATTTTTGTTGCAAAGTGCAAATAATCACCTTCGCTTTTATTTCTTTTCTAAGTTGTAGCTTTCAGTCAGTCTATCGCTGTTATTACAAATTGACTACAAAGCATGAGAAAACAAGCACAAACCTTCCCCAATGCTCATCAACGCAAGCTCAAACACACAGGCAAGCGACTACATGGACATTAAGGGCTTTTTATAAATGCTACAAGGGTTCTAAGTGCAGCTGTGGTTTGTACCACAGAGTGGAAGGGTGCCACAATTTTTAAATAGAATAACATGACAATTTATACTCACATGGGCCCAGAATTAGGGGCAGCAGTGTCAGCAGTAGTTTGGACAGGGTACTCAGTTTAACTATGGATTAGCTGTCATTTAGAAAATGGGATTTCTGCCTGCCCTTTTAGAAGGCTGCCACTGAAACATACAATGCCAGCATAGGTAGAGAATGCACCAGAAGTTTTGGTGTCTCCCTTGAAACACTCTCCAAAGGCTTCCACGTGGGACTGCAGGCTGTGATTACCCTGGAAATGCTCCAAATGTGCAAGGTTACGTGCTTTAATTTTCTTATTTGGGAGAAAAGCAGCAAGGCCTCTCATCGTGTGACCACATGAAGCCACATGCAGCCACTGGCCCTTCTCTGAGCCCAAGCCACAGGAGTGACCTGAAACACTGGCTACTTCTACGCGAGGCAGAAAAGGCAACCCTGGGGGTTACCAGGTTTGTGCAGGTTTGATTTAGGCCACGTGTGAAAAACAATTATTCTTTCAGCAACTCCTTTAAGTTCTCTGGTGACCTGCCTTTAAAACCGCTTCAAAATTCCTCACCAAGAAACTAAATCCACTGAAAGAAGACACAAAGGAGCAGAAACCTGGTGAAATATTACACAGGTGTTAAGTGTTTTACTCTTCTGGCTCACACTTTATATAGTATCAATCAACAACATTACACAGTTCTAAAGATTCCTGATCCAGTCCATAAAATCAGGTCATAACCTGTGGTAACGGGAGCCCTCCAGACTTCGCATCCCTGAGAGCAGCTTAGTAAAAACTTAGTCACTGATGAATGATCTGCTTGAGCTTGGACTACCTGGTCTGCTAGAGATAGAATACGTAACACTAAGCACAGGAGATCCAGCGATCAGGGCAACTGTTAAGCTCCTCCTGCTTCCGTTTGGAGCTTGACAGCTCCCAAGTATCCTTGCTAATTGGCTTCTCCTGTCTCTCCTCAACAGTCAAGCCACTGGAAAATCCAGGAAAGTCCAACAAATCACACTGATGCCAGTGTTAAATGCTCCTGAGCGCAAGCACCAAGGCTCTCACTTAATTTGGACAGAAACGGGACAAGTGGCATGTAAAAGTCACCACGGGCTGGCCATAAATGTAACATTAGGTTTCAGCTGCCCCAGGACAGCTTGCCTGGGTGCTGTTTTCTCCCTTCGCTAAGGGTGCAGCAAGTTTTTCCTTCAGAAATGTGATGGAAATCATAAAAAGCAACCTGACCAGTGTGATCTAATGACCGGAAAACTGATGTCTCAGAGCTTTCCAAGAACAGAATACAGGGCAGGAAAAGACAGATACTTACTGGTAAATTCAATTTAATTGCATCAACTGGTTGGTAGAAAGGCCAAGCAAACTGATGCTTCCATAAGGTCTTTACCACAACATTTTGCATATATTGCAGTTGATTGGTCTTCCGGCCAGGCTTGTTAGGGTTAGTGACCTCCGGCGGCGGTGGATTCACAGGGCCCTGAGGAGCCTGGATTGCTGAAGTGACTGTCGACATCTTCCTGCCTCTGGCTCTCACTCGCTGTCGCAGCAGCAGCAACACCAGCTAGGAGATTTTCTTTCTTTCTTTATGCTCCCCGAGTGGGACTGGCATCCCATTTCCAGGGCCCAACCATGCAACCTAGATCACAAGAGAGGAAGAGCACGATGTGTAAATACACAGACTTACTTGAAGCAGGCACATCCAAACACCAGGAACAGTAGAAGCATCCTGACTGTGTTCTTCATCCTTCATTTCATTTCTTATAATAAACTCTTATCTTAATGATGGGCATGGTACAAGACCCAGGAGGCAGCAGGTCAACAATTCCCAAATTGAAGGCTTGCAGAGACCTGGTAAGCTTCATAGCACTGGTTCTTGCTTCACCTGGCTCAGAGTGCATCTTCTTGCGAAGAAAACACATGGAGTAGCATAATCCAGTGCTGGTATCATGCAGAGATTCCCAAGAATGTGCTAATCCAAGCCAGTAAATCCAGAACATGCAGCTCCACATCAACATAATTGCCCTGTTTCTAGACCCAGGGTGGCTGACACTGAGTCAGCTCACAAGTCTCTATACTGCAAAATCCAGTAACTGCCCTGGGATCCTGATCCAGAGGAGCAAAAAGAGGTACAGGGAGAGGTGCTGTGATCAGCCCTGAGTGCAAGATGCCACCAGCATCATCCTAACCAGAAGTGATCTCCAAATCTCAAAGGCTGTGCCAAAGCATCGGCTCAGCGCAAGTCCTAATTCATATTATATTTATATTGCACCCCATGCCTTGGGGAACAGAGCACTCTTATTTATGCCTGAAATACAGAAGAATACACACAAATTCCATTATTTTAAGTTCTGTTTTTTCTTGACATGCTCTAGGGGAAAAATTGTCTAGCATCACTGTGTCTCCTACACCATATGGTAAACAGCCTTGCTATGTCATCTTCCATAAACATTTGGTATTTCAATTCACATCAAAACTGCAGCTATTCTACTCATGGCAAACAAACTACACTTTCTAGAGGCAAATTATTTCCAATACATACAGAAAATGACACAAATATTTTCACTGACACATGCTTCTTGAGAAACATCATCACAGAAGAGAGCAAAGACAGAGGCTGCAGTAATACGGGAAGAAAGAGCGAGCATTAGGACATCCTGAAAAAAAAAAAAAAAAACTGTCTTGATACATCCCTAATCATCTCTGACAAATATCTAGACTAAATATAAACTATCAACCTGTCCGCTGAGTAGCTGATTAGATGATGATGAGAACTAAACACTTACCTAATTTAGGGGGATTTTATAAAAATAAATGTGCACAAACATAAACAGATCTGCAGCAGAAAAGGATAAGTAAGAGTCTTCCCAGTCTTGCCCAAGTAGCCAAAGCATCTGCTGTCCAGGAAGCCTCTGTCCCAGCAGTCTCCGGAACCAGGAGAGCAGAGTGGAAGCACTGCCACCCTGGTGACATTGTGACATGAGAGACCAGACAGAAAAAAAGAGTTGGTGGCACCAAACAGAGGGCCAGCTGCATGTTAGAGGTGCCACAGCCATCCGACAGAGCTCACTGTGGCTCAGCTCAGAGGGGTCCTCAGCTCCAGACACCAGAGTTGGTTGATTTTATAGAGCTAATTTAGTTTTTATAGTGCTTGTATGGAAAATGAAGGGCCTTGCTCAGGCTTTCTGAGCAGCTCTCTGCAGGGATTTCAGTCCCCAAAGCCTTGCAGCAAGATCCACCATCCGACTGTAGACCCCTGCTGACCATCACTGAGATGTTTTTTTGGTGTCTTAATGAACCAAATATCCAGTACCAGGAGTAATGGGAAATGAACCGCCCACAGCAAGCAACTTACAGCAATACAGAACATTGCAGTCAAGTTTGAAACTATGTAGTAGTATAAGTTTCCCCTTTAAACACACTAAGGTTAAATACAACATGGCTCATAAAAGCAATATTCTGTTTTCATTACAATTTCCTTATACCTTCCTACCTTTCCAAATCCAATCAAGAGAGGATTTTTTAAAACTTTATATTTACCAAACCCCAGATTTGTCACTCAGAAAACCCATACCCCAGCTCCTGCCTCCCCCAGGCCCCGCCTCTGACCCTGGGCAAGCCAGGCAGACTCTTGGGGCCCCAGCTCCTCATCTGGACAGTGAAGATAATGACATTTCCCTTCCGTCCTCATCCGTTCCACCCAGCAGGGCTGCAAATTCTTCCGTATGCACGTTGTCTCCTCACATGCATGTGCCCAGCGCTCTGCTCACCAGCCTCTAACAAGGCTCCTACACATCTCTCTAGCATGGGCTGCAATAATTGGTGATGGAACTCAGAAAGGATTTTAATTAAAAACATTAGCAAAAGTAGGAGGGGCTGGATCATGACAGCCAGCTCGGCTGCTCCTCTGGCTGCTGATCCTCTCCAACTCATTGGCTACAACAACCCAATGTGGCTGAGGAACCCGAACCTCTTAGCAGCACCATCATCTAAATTCTGGATCCTGCAGCTGAAAGACAGGAATAGCTACCTGGGCTATTGCAGCAGCACCGGAAATATTTGTTGCTGGCATAAATGCAGCTTTAATATGTGTGAGCAGCTAGTTCTTCAGAATGAACGTGAGCACCACCGAAAGCCAAGATCCTTTTCCCATGAGATAAACCAAGAGCTCCAATTGAAGTCTCGGTGTTACACAAAGGTTGAGGAGATCTCACTGCAGTAGGGTAGGAGGTGCTCCTCTCAGCAAGATGCTTCCACAGGAAACAGGGCAAGGAGCAATCCAATCACCCCACTCTTCACTAGCTCACAGCATCGTGGGAACCCTCCTCCTCACTTGCTGGGGCAGCTGCTCTGACTCCAGATCATTCCTGATTTTTTTTTTAGAACTGAAAGTGTCCTTTTATTTCCATTCCGTTACTTTTAACTTTTCAAAACAGTATTTTGGTTAATAAGAGAAAAAGGAGGATTAGGAAAACTTTCAAATAAAACTTGCTTCTCTAGAGTTCAAATCTGTCCCTTTTGAAATGAGCTGCAACCTCTCCTAGAGTGAGACCCAGGAAATCTACAGGGCGGGGGCTCATCCCTTGGGCAAACCAATCATCAAAAAGCACTGCTAGGCTGCAATGTCTTTTTTTGTTATTCTTGATTTCAATTCAGTTGCTTGCGTAGGTCAGTCAGTGGAGAGACAGTTGGCATGGAAAAAATCCTAAATCCTTGTATTAGCAGGAAAGCATTTTAGCAAACTTATGCAGCCCACAGACAGTCGGCAGTCGTGGAGACTGTTTTAAAAGCAGCTCTAAAGCCTCATGAAACCTGCAGAGTGCCAGCGAGCCTGCTGCTCCGGCCAATGCTCTGCTACTTCCTTTTGCACTGCACAACTTTTAAGGCATGGCTCTGTCCCTTGCCACTGTTTGGGTGGCATAGGATGGCATCTGTGCTGACTGCAAAATTAAAAGGTAACTTTTCATATTTTTAATGCTTTAGCATGTGGGTACTGCAACTCTTTTCCTCATTGTGGTAGTTCTGCTGTTATTTGGACACGGCTGTGCCCAAACTGCATCCAATTTGGATGTAACTGTGGTTACATCCCACATTATCCAGCACATAGGCCACTTCAGCAGGAAGATGATGGACAGCAAAGGGGAGAGTGCAGAGCCTGAGCACAGTGGCCAGTCAAACCTGAGGCAACACATGGATCTGGGTTTTTTTAAGCACTGAGCATCCAAATGGGGTAAAAAAAACAGCATCCAGGTGACAGGAAGATTATCTTTCTCTCCAGTGATTATTAGCAATCGCTTTCCCAACCAGACTTTCCCCTCCCCATCCTCAAACCAAGTAACATCCACTGCATTTCTGACAAATGATCTGTCAAGAAAACACAGGTACAGAGGTTTACCAGACCCTCTCCCAAAGACTTGCTGTTACACACAGGGCAAAAAGATCCCTTGAAGCAAACCTCTTTATAGTCCCACAAATGATACATCACTGCCCATCAGAGTATACAACTCAACTCATCACCACAGGCTGAGTGCAAACTGAGGGGAGTTGCACGCATTTCATGTACATGGCCATCAAAAATGAGGGTTGCACCACTTCTCCAGGCTCCTCAGAAGGAAACAGAGCTCACAGATGCCCTTTTCTTCCTCCCCCTCTGCCTTCCCTCATCTTCGCACAGCCCAGCATGAGGATGCTCCTCCAGGCAGCTTCCTCCTAGGCAGCATCATCCTAGGACTCAGAGAGGAGGACATAACTGTGTCCTTAACTTACCTCCGTGTGAGGGAGGGAGGACAATCACAGAAGATTAACTCAGTTCCTTGGCTTTTGGCTTGGTTTAATGGTCATCAGATTATACAGATGAATCTCCCACCTGTGGTCTCTTTCGCTATTATAAGAGCAGGTGTTTCCTCAGTATGGAGCCTGTGGGCTCCTAATCAGTAAATAAGAGTTAGCCAAAAGTAACTGGCAATTTCAAGGGTCCTCAGTTCTGAAATATTCTCAACACATTCTGAGAATCAGACTCAAGGATACCCAAAAGTCACTTTTCCTTGACTACAACAGCACTAGTGGCTTTTACCAGCAGTATTCTGGATACCTTGGTTAAAATGATGGTCTCCCTGACAATTATTGGGCCAAAGAGCTCTCCATCCAAGTGCTAATGCCACAGTAGGCACCTTCTGGTAAGAGTCTGAGCAAGAATTTAGATGCACCTCACACACCTTCTGTAAGGCATGAATCATATGGGGCTCAGTCGCCTTCTAAAGGCTGCAGTTTCAAGTACAGAGTGATGTTTCACAGTGTAACAGGTTCATTTTCATAGCTTTGACTGTTTCTGAGAACCGTTTAGATAACCAGCTTTGGTAATGTAAAAGGTACGGCTGATCTTGTTTTGGAGCAGGGAAAAGGACAAAATGATCTCTGGATATTTCTTCCAGCCCTACTTTGTGTGATTCTCTGACAGCATTTAGGCAAATTTTGACCCAGAAATATGTTTTCATGAAAGGTCTTGGGCTATGCACAGCTTTGTTAGTAAGGCTATAAGAGGAAAGCAAAGCAAGACAGCAGTTGAAGAGTTTACTTTAGGTGTTGTCTGCTTTACAGGAAAATTCTATCAGTTGTGCCTCTTGCAACAACATGCACCCATTATACATTTGAGGCAATGGAAGAAAAACGTTGTTTCAGCCTTCATTTTCAATAGAGATTTGGCACAGAAAGGAAAGTGTTCAACAGATCTGCATGTCTGGGCAGAGTCTGCTCATGCCACTTCTTCCTAGCAGGGAAAGGCAGAGATGCAATGAAATTACCCTGGATGATACATAGGGTTGAATTCAGGATACCCTGTAACCACGAAGAGGGCCAGAGACAAGACAGTCGGCAGGAGGAAGGCAGCAAACCTGCCTTTTACCATTTGCTTTCTCATGCCCAGTGCATCGCAACAAATATATCAACACACCTCAACATGACACATCTATTTGACAAGATCTAGCACTCTAGGGATTACTGCAGCCCCCCTGAAAAACCATTTACACCACAACACCTGCAACCTTGGACTTCAGGCAAAAAAAGGAAGCTCTGCGAAGGTGCCTGGCACGTAGCCACATACCATACAGGCTCTCAACATGTCAGGAATAGGATGGGGGTGGGATGTGGGGGAGGAAGGAACAAGGCTAGGGGCATCCTGAGGTATGGGATAAACCACAACACAGAGGATGCCTGAGCTGCTGTCTATTATTCAGAAACCACTTCAAGCCCCATCCTGCAAAAGCGCTAAGGAACTTCCCCACAAAGTTATCCAGTTTTTAATGGCTCAGCACCTCTCCAGAGCTGGGTTCTGCAGACATAACAAGATGCAACTAATTGGTCAATCAAGATCAACTTCTTTCTCAGGGAAATTTCAGTGGCAATACAATAAACTCAGGTTCGCTTACCTTTCTGTCTCTCTCTGAGGGGAGACCTACCTCTCTCCAGCTGCCTATTAAGAGATAAAAGGATGGAGGAGGATCATTGCAAGACATCTGGGATCAGCAAGCCTGGTTAGAAAGAGGCAGGACCGTGGCACTCTCATTGATGCAGTTACAATAGCTATGAGAGCTGATCTAGTCAACACTACCAAGCTCTGAAGATACATCTTCTCACTGCACGATTGCTGCTTAAAACCACCTTGGCTAGAGGAGTCCCCTTGTATGAGTAAAATCGCCAAGCCTAAGTGAAAGTCAAGTAAGGAGAGAAAAAAGCTTGGTGACCCCAAACTCAAACATTGCTGACGGACGTTAACTATAGTCTCTGCAGACCCGATGACGACCTTTTCAGCCTGGCCAGTTTCACAAATCAAGACCTGACACCAGTGCTACCTGCTTACCTCCATTGCTCCATCTCTAAAGGCTTCTAGAGCATATTAATACTTCAAACTTCAAAAAGGGACACAATCTACTCCATCTCCACTCACTCATGCTTCTGCATTCAAGACCACACTTCTGGGCTAATCAGAACTGCAAGCCCATTTGTGCACTTGTCCTTGAACTGCAGTCACTCATTAGCATCTTACACCCAAGCATTTCCAGGTGCTTTTTAAACAGGACAGTGAAGTTACACGACACTAACTTGCTTGTGACACATTTCACTGTCAAGGTATCTTTGGCCTCCTGCTTGCCCAGCCCTCATTCCAGCCATCAGGCCATGATGCTGCAGCCTGCAAGGAGTAAAGAATAAAATCCTCACTTGCCAAGAGGTGATGGTCTGGAGGCCAAGGTGACAAGCAAGCAGGCCTAAGGTGCTCATCATTTCTATAGAGGATGGTGATGAAAGTCCTGCAAAGTCTTAATCTTATATTCATTGGCTTCAGCAAAAGCCAAACTAGACTGGAGAAAGCAAAATTGGTGCAAAGAACAAATACAAACAGTACTAAGCAGTTAAACTGGAAAATGACCTTAGCAACTAATCCTAAAAGACAAGAAATAAAAAGCCCTATACCCTGTGTGAGAGAGGAAAATATAGAAAAAAGTCAGGAAAAGAAAGAAGGAGTAAATATAGAGAAGAGAGGAAGTTAAGCTTCCCATTTCATGCAGTTTGACAGTGTGATTGTCAACAGGCTGCTGTTAAAAGCTGAACCGTAACCACATGCTCTCATTCTGAGCTACGGCCTGGGGCAGGAGAGCAGCCTTGGCACGTTCCTTTGAGGCTTGGTCACCACTTTTCCTACACACGGACAGGACAGTCGTGGACCAGAGCTTCACTGTGCCACGTGTTGCAGTCCGTGCAGTACTAGACTCCAGCCTCTGCTAATCACCAAACACTGTAAACAGGCAAGCAGAGAGAGTGGGATGGTGAAAATGAATAAAAAACAGAGATTACAGTGACTGTGAGAGCAATAAGCTGCCAGGTTAAATACCTAGACTTAATTTTGTTTCACCAGGCTGCACCTAGGCGCTACTTCAACACTTTCATTAATTCTTGAAAGGGCACTACCACCAAGACACTCCACAGCTTTCGTGCGACCAGATGCACCAAGCAGCATGCATAGAGTCTGCCCTAAATTGCAGACAGTCTAGACAGCCCAGAAGGAGAGAGGCCCAGCCTGGCAACACACAGTGGCCTAAAGAAGAAAAGAAAGAAGTCAGAGCACAGGTTAAGCAGCACAGGCTCCTTCCCTTCCATTACTGCATCCCAGCTACTTCCAGGCTCTGTCTCCTAATGCTCTGCTGTTCATCCAGCATTTTATAGCATAACCTCTCCAACACACGACCCTATTTCAGATTCAACCTGTAACTCCAGAAAAGAACCTTGCCAGTTTCAGGGTAGTAAACTATTTCTGTTAATTTACAAAAAGAAAAAGAAAAAGAAAAAGAAAAAGAAAAAGAAAAAGAAAAAGAAAAAGAAAAAGAAAAAGAAAAAGAAAAAGAAAAAGAAAAAGAAAAA
>VZSV01000068.1:2618344-2633798 GCA_013398735.1 Nothocercus julius | reverse complement strand
AAAAAGAAAAAGAAAAAGAAAAAGAAAAAGAAAAAGAAAAAGAAAAAGAAAAAGAAAAAGAAAAAGAAAAAGAAAAAGAAAAAGAAAAAGAAAAACTCAAAGAACACACACACACTGGCACAGACCCAAGTTTCAGATGATACGTACATAACAGAAGCATTTATGTACACCCACTAAAGCATAACATGGCAACACACGCAAAGACTTCAAACTCCTAATGGAATTATTGTACGTCTACACCCTCACAGGGTTTTCCTTTTCTACTTTCTAAAGGATATGATCTGCACAGTTAAACATTTGTGTTTTGAAGGCAGTCTGCCCTTTCCCTTTTTAATCAGCATATAGCGCTCTGTGTACTTCTACAGTACAATAAAAAACCCTCAAACTCAGTTTTATTCCACATACAGTGAACAAATTATAAATAGTTTTTTCATAACAGATTTTGTCATGATTGTTTCTTTTTCTGCACTTTGATTTCCAAAGGGAGAGATTATCGGGCACAAAGCATTCTGAAGGAAAAGAAAAAAGCAGCAGAGTGAATCCTTCCCTGCTGGGCAGAGCATCTCCAACCTTCTGCTATCTCTGCAAAGAACTGCAAAAAAGGGACAGCTGCAAAACAGGACACTGACACCACTGCCCAGTTCTTGACTCTCTGTGCTGGGGGCTTCTCAGTTCCTCTGTTGTAAAATGGGGACAGGAACATTCCCTACCACGCACAAAGACACTACACTTTTCTTGTGCATTTATACAACCCAGAGCACATTCCTTCTCAGTGTTATGGTAATGTGATTAAAAAACAAACAAACATCAACCCATATTTACGAGGTATTCTTTCAGCACAAGGCTGTCATCTAAAGAAACGACGAAGCCAGAGCTGCTGCCTTCTTCACCCCTGGCCCTAGCACTGCAGGGCTCTTCAGACGTGTTTCTGAAAGATAAACCACAACAGCAGTGGAAGTTTCATGACTTCATGACTCCATCTTTAGCACTGGAGTTTTAGATATAACCAAATTACACTTCCACTGGAATTTAATAGGCTATATGTAACTAAGAGCACCTCCTTTTAACAAAGCAACATAGAGGAATTATTCTGGACAAATATGGAGTCCCTGCAAGTGGCACTAAATTCATATGTATTTAAAGGACTGCCTTCTGTTCGATGCACCTAATAGCCTACATTGTAACACTGCCTGACATCTCTAATATTGCATGGTCATGCATCGGCATTAATAACATCATTTATGAGTGCTACAGATGTTATCCTTAGTGGCAGCTCCACGCAAACACTGCCAGTGAGACAGACCTAATAAACACACACAGATCTACACGTTAGCTTGTTGGAAACATTTCACAGCATGGAACAGAATCGTCAGTGATTCACCAGGGAAACACCTTCCTCCAGCAACCAACTTCCCTTGCACACTCTCACGCTCCAGTGCTTTCTCCTATTCATTTTTTAAAATTATTTTTATGTATTAAAATAATTACTGCTACTATTTTGAAGTAGAACAGATTTGCTTTAGGACAAAAAGCATTGCAAGCACAGCAAAGAATGGATCAGCTCGTACTGGTTCATAATTCATGCTCTAAGCTTACAATCCTGCAACTTCCCCAAGCGAAGTCTACCTAAATCAATATATGACACTCAAGTTAGTTTAAGAGGCTGGACAGCGAAGAGAAAGGGATTGAATTACCATGACTTAAAATTACTGCTTGTTAACTGAGCCACGGTAACATTAGACTTGGTAATTGGGCAGAACAAGTCCACCCACCCATCAAGTTAATTATCGCCCTGAGTCGACAGATGAGCAGTAACCAGTGCAGCAGCCCCCCCCTTTTATGACCACCATATTCCCCAGGAGAGGTTGCACCAACTTCACTTCATCTGTTTCCAAACCAATTTAAGGACTTTGTCTAAGCAATGATGTTGTCCCAGAACAACTCAAGGTGTGAGCTTGAAACAAGCACAGCCAAACAAGTGCAAATGCCTCTACGTGTTCTACTATTTGGGATGAAAAGACACCTCACTGATTTTGCTAAGGTTGAGTAGATCCAAAAGTTGCTCAGTCTTCCAAGGAAGCTGCAGGTCAGTTAAGGAGTGAAAATTAGCGCTAGTTGCGCTGCTCGCATTCCCTGAAAGGGGCCCTGAGCAGAGTTTCCACCCAATTTAAACCCTTTTTTCCAGTACAGCTTGGTTTGCTGTACTCGACAGCTGAGTTTGTCGCATGAAGAGCATCTCTGGTCTAACTGTGCCTATGCATGGAGCGCTCTGCAAGGGTATCAGTGTTGCCACAGGAAAAGAACACTCCAAGCAAAACTTCAGGAATTGAACAGCTTGCAAGGCCAGGAATAACAACTGCAACCTCTATCTTCTCAAAGTAGAGAGGAGCAAATGGGATTATTCAAAAAGCAGCCCTGCGACAACTGCAATTGAGCCCCAGTCTCAAGTTTGCAGCTAAATGTCTTCAAGGTTGGAAATGTTCACATTGAGACATTTAGTTCTGGTTTAGTCCCCATTTCCAGGGATTTCACCTCAGGTTCTCTTTGCTTTACCTGCTGCACTGCTGGCAGAGGAGAACGTTGAGTTTTGGTCTCAGCAGAGGAAGAGTCCAACAATTCTCCTGCTCTGTCCAGGTTATCCGTATTGCTGAAACGCTCCCAGCCATGATGCTCCTTCTTTAATCAAATTCAAGCTAGGAGGAGACTGAGGCTTGCAAGGTGTGAAAGGAATCTAAAATAGCAGCAAGTCTTTCCTCAGTTGGTGCCATATCAGCAAGACTGGAGGAAGGAGCGAGGACTGGGAGAAAAAGCAGCCTTAGCAGTGCATTACTGTGAATTTCCACACTGCTCTCCAGAAGTATGCAAATCCTTTTCCTTTTTACATTGGCTTTAGTAGAAAGTGGGTTAGGAGTATTTCTACCCTTATATTGTACTGCTAGGGCGCCACATAGAAAATACTAACCTCCGACAAGTACTAATGATTGACAAAAAGCCACTGACATCAGAGTAAGACAAGCTGGAATGAGCGGCTCGATGTGCACGTCCTTCCAAAACATCCTAACAGCTTCCAAAACAGCTCACTGAGCAGCAGGACAGACAATGGCTCCTTGCTAATTCCCCCAACTCCACCGCTCACAATTGTGTGCTGGGCTATTACTGTAGAATAATGTGGCAATTTATAAAAACAAAACAAAACATACGCTTCACAGTAATGACTGGGAAACCCACTGCGGATTAATGAATTCTGCAAATTAGCAAAGGAGAGAGAAATGAGGATTGGAGAGGAACAATTGACAGTGCTGCGATGCAAAATGCTCTTTGTTCGTTTATTTAGCTAAGTGTGGCTCTGCCTGCATCTAAAGCACCTGACAGCTCACCAAAGTGGACAGAATAGTGTATTTTGTAAAAGTAATTAAGCCCTTGAAACGTGAGACCTCCCTACATCACTAGGCTGCTGTGGAGGAAGAGAGATTTGACTCCCATGATATTTGTGCTCTAAGTGAGGCCGAGCAGGACCCCAGGTTACCCAAGGGAGAAGGAACAAGGCTCCAGGAAGGCAGTAGGGCTTGGCTGGAGACCCACAGCCCGCTGCACAAGCACACATTATAAAATAAGTGCTAAAGGTTACATAGCATCTTTCTGAACCTACATCCATGAAAAGACACCTGCAAAAATGACTAGAAACCACAAGCTTGCACCAGCTTTACCTGTAGGAACCGCACTGAGTTTTCTAGGGCTGAGCTGGGGAACAGACTCTTGCACCAGGCAGGCTGGATCCATGGGCACAGTTTGGGCACACCAGGACTTCCCATTATAGTCCAGCACTTTAGGAGATGATTCAAGGATGAAGGTTCACATGGACAGTTTTTAAGAAACAGATTTTGCAAGATTACTAGGGACTGTCATTTAACTCATTCTACCTAGCAAAATTACAACAGCCCAAGCAAATGCTAGTTATAAAACTGAAATAGGTTTCGTTTGCAGCAACTGACAAAAACAGTTTTCATAAGGAAAAAAAAAAAAAATACTAAAAAGGCACTGCTGCCTACCATGCATCCTGAGCTGGTACACAAGCCTCTGAAATAGGGTTTTATTCTAATTTTTTTTTTTAATGACAATGGTTTTTGAAAGCACCTCAGTTCTAATATACCAGACATCTTATTTCCAGAAGTGGTTTAGGGGCCTATTTTTATTTAAAGCAAATGAAATTAAGACTCCAAAGATGTTTTTGAGGAAAGGCTTCAGGCCCACTACACAGTGCACACATTCTTTTTAATTTAAACTCTGTGTGCATAGGTCACTAAAACTAAAGAGGCCTTTCAGTGGGACAGCTACTGTCTGCGGTGAAGCACATAGACAACAACTATAGAAAACAAAATTGCACTCAAGCTTACACTGACTGCTCAATAAGACTGCACCCCTTCACCCCATCCTTTTATTAAGCATTGTCTCAAAGCATTAAATACATGCACATTTTTAGCTCATGTGGACTGAAGAGGAATAAAGCACAATCTTGCCACTTATTCCTTCCAGAAAGGAAGGTTTTAGTTCAGAAGTTATTCTTTTTCAGTGGGAGCCTTGGAGTGTGTTATGAGAAACTCCTCACTTTCCAAGATAACAAAACAAAACAGAGAGCAGTCTGCTAGCTCTGTGATCTGCTGATTAGGAGGCAAGGGCTTTGCACTTGCAGAGTACTCAAGTTGCTGGGTATTTTTCAGCAATACAAACTTCTGTGTTTCCTGTGCTTGCAGAACTGCCTCAGGGATTTGTTTGTTTTGATTGATGCATGTTTATTCTGCACTTCTCACCCATATATTGCAGCACATATGGCAGTCACCAAGTCCTCTCTAATACCTTGACTTATCTCTGGGTGAATTAAGAACACAAGTGTCAACTTTAAATCTGAATTTCCAGTTCAATTTAGAGACATCCACCTTAGCATACATGCATATACCGAATACACTGAAAATAATAACAAGAATGTCAAAAAATAAGCAAAAACAGCTCCATTCCCCACCCCAGCAAGGCACAGCAGGTGTGCTTTGCTAATTGCCTTACTCCCTAACCTACTATTTACTAGTGGCAGGAAAATTGTGTGTAAAACAGCTAAACGTTGGGAGTATTAGCAAAACTATTGCCATGACTTATCCAAAAGTTGATTCCTTTTGCTTTTGATTCTCATTGATGGGAAGGTGCATCCACACTGCAGCACTTAAAGCAATCAGAGGGCACCTCGCGCTCCAAGTGCCCACGGTCACTGCCATGGCAAGAGAGTTCCCGGCAGGACCGGATCGCATCGGGGAGCAACCTGGACACGGCAGATTTCTCCGAAAGCGAAACGAACAGGCTGCAAATACTGCTCCGTTCCCCTGTTCCAGGGGGACTGCAAGGCGAGCGCATTGTATCCAGGGGCGGCCGAGAGCCGAGTTCCCAAGTTTTCCCCTTTTATTATCCTTGGCCTTGTTTACGGCGCGACACTTCCGTGGATAAATCCGCGCGCCGCGTTTCTTTAAAACGGAGCGAGCTCAGGCAGCAAACTAGGGATGTCGTTTATTCGTAAAAGTTATGTAAACAGCAGAGTGACATGAGCAAAGGGAGCCCGGCGCCTATATGTAAACACGCACACGTATAGAAAACATATAGGTGTTTCCAACACGCCAAACGTGCTCTTCCCGCCGCACCACAGAGCTTTCCACGCTCCCAAGGCAGCAACCCAAGGGAAACGGCGGGGAGCAGGGGGAGTTGCCTCCTGCTCCCCCTTCCTTTCCTAAACACCCGCGTTGTTTTGGTTTTCTTTTTTTGTTTTTTGAATGATTTCTTTTTGTTTTCTTTTCACAGCCGCCCGCTGCCCTCCTCCTCCTCGCCCCTAATTTTCCCTTTCAAAAGATGGCGGGCAGAGAAAGAGAGAGAGGAGGGAGAGCGAGAGGGGGAAGAAGAAAAAAAAAAGAAGAAAAAAAAAAAAAAAAAAAGAGAAAAAAAAAGAAAAAAAGAGGGAAAAGAAAGAGAAAAGAAAGGAAGGGGAAAAAGAAGGAGCCGCGGCGCGCGGGGCTGGGCGCGCAGCCCCCGCCCGGCCGGGGGGCACAGGAGGAGGAGGAGGAGAAGAAAAGAAGCAGCAGCAGCAGCGGGGGGGGGAGGAAGGCGAAGCGGCGGCCGGAGCCGATCCCGGGCCGCGCTCCCGCTTTGTCGCGGCGCACAAAGGCCGAGGGCAGCGCGGGGGGCTCGCAAGGAGAGGGGGGGGACATAAAAATAACCAGCACTGGCCTTTCCCAAGTGGGATCTGCCTCCCCCCTGCAGCCCTTTCCTTCCTTCCCGTCCCCCCCTCCGTGCAGGGCCCGGTGCTGGCGGCGCGAGCACGGAAGGAAATAAAGATTAAAGCGATTACTTTGCCCCGGCGGCCACGGCCCCCTTTGCCTCCGAGTCCCTCCAGTTGCTCTTCTTTTTATCCGCGGCCAGGCAGGAGAATAGATGCGCTGAGGCGCCGCGCAGCGCATGCGCCGGTCCGCAAGGCCTTGTGGGGCTTGTAGTCCCGGACCGCGCGCCGCCGCCGCCGCCCGCCCCGCGCCGCACTACAAGTCCCACAAGCGGCCAGGCTCCCCCCCCCGGCCCCGGCCCGGCCGCCTCCTTCCCTCAGTCCCTCCGGCCGCGGCTCCCTGCTCGGAGCGCCGGGGTGATGCCCCGGGCAGCGACGGGGCAAGCGAGGGTTTCCCCCCTCGCTTCTCCTGCTCCAGAGGCTCTTGGAAACGCCGAGGGGACACCCGAGGGGGCGCGCAGCCCCTCTCCTGTCCCGCTGAACCCCAACGATTCCAACAACTTATTTTTCTCCTTAAATTCGTGCTTTGTGTTGGGCAACGCACGCTCGGACTCTTATGCAACAGCTAATACCAGCAATAAAAATAGAAGCGGGCCAGCACAGTGAGAGCAAAGCACAAAACGCACGAGAAAACACCCAAACTGCATGTAGTCCATGCATTTCATAACCCCGCATCAGTTGTCCAAAACACACTAGTCTAACGTACACAAGACACTAGTCTAATGTATAGGATAAAAACAGAATGCGGCTTCTACCAATGCACAAGCTGGGTACCAACACAAACACCATTAAAAACATAAACATTCGCAAATGCAAAAGAGCAGCAGCTGATATCCTGGAGCAGAACTATAAACAGTACAAAAAAAGTTTTTTAAAAAAGTGTTATAACGCAAAATATGTTTTAATTGCTACAGTACAAGAAAAAAGAAAAAAAAAAAAAAAAAACACTGGAAAACAAATGAATCCGGGGAAACATTCCAGTGCCAACATAAAATAAGTAGTTACAGGATTTCTCTATGGACTCATATGCCAGCAGAGGCTGCCGTGCAGCTTGTTTTACAAACAGCCAGGCAGTGATGCCAATTAATAAGACAGTTTATTGTAGCCATAAGGTGGAAGCATTTTCTCTGTAAGACCTTATTTCCAGAAGATTAATTTTTGAAAAACGTGACCATCGGGACTGAAACATCCAGACCTGTTACGATCTGGAACACAGTTTCTTTGTGCAAGTGACAGCAGACACTCTTTGGATAATTCTGTTACGTGACTCTTGCTGCTGTCCCAGGGTGAAACCAAAGTTGTGCCTATGCCTGAACCAAAGAGGGTTTTTGTTTGTTATAGCATTCTTAACTTCAAAGCTGGTGTGAATATAGGAAGAAGAAAAAAGTTCACAGCCTTACCCCTCTTGATGGGCTCATCAGGTAAACGAAAGTCATTTCGGTCACCATCATTTCTACAGCATTCCCACACAGATGCACGTAACAGCCCAACAGCGGGGAGCACCAGCCCAGGTATCAGGTGTGCAAGGGAGAACCTAATGGTAGGCCTGCTCTCCTGCTCCAGGACCTCACTTAACACACAGGAGACACTTGCTCAGGTTTAAGCCTGATGCAGTAAGCAAGTCGCTTTATGTCCTTCTGTCCCTATCAGTCAAAGGAACCAACATCCTGACTCACTTATCCTACAAGAATATTGAGGGAGGGGAAAACAACTGCGTTAACACTGGTAATAGGGAGCGCCCCAGAACTGCTACCTAAAAGCAGCCACCAACTACACCCGTTGCATCCTGATCTCACACAGGAAAGGGGTGAGAGTTTCACCCCAAATTGTCGTGTTCATTATGCCAGGGAAGAGTTCAGATGGTGTTTCTAAGAGACTTCCTATGCAGGCAAAGCAATTCACATGGGAAATGTCTCCTGACATAGGAATCAGCTTTCAGCCTGGAACATCCAAATCACCCATCCACCTGTAGGTCTATGAACTTGTGCTTGGATAAAGCAGCTGTACCTCCTAAGGGAGAAGAAAGCAAACACATTCTGGGATCCTTAAAGCCTTCTGCATGCAAGGGACCAAGGTTAGATAATAGTTGGCAAAACAGGCATAGACTGACTAATACTTAAATAAGCCCCATATAAAAAGACATAGCTGAAACCAAGACAGAATTATTCAAAGTACCTAGCCCAACATAAGAACATTCAGACTAGAAAAAAAGATAAATGCAATAATTAATAGGTTTCTGAACAAATGCTGCTGTACAAGTTTTTGCACACAAGACTTAATGCATCCCTCACTCTCAGATACCCAATGTGCAACTTCATAAGACACAAGACTATAGCATGAACATTTCACTTCCTCCCTAAGCTCAGAGGAGCACCCTGCATTCACCAAAAGCCTCTTGATTAGCCTCTGTGGTCCTTTAAGTTGCACCTCTCGTTACCCAATGTTACCCAATTAGTACCTTGTTAACTAACACCTGCAGTTTATTTACTCCTTGTCATTGCACTACTTTTAACCCTTAAAGCACACCCTTCAAGGATATGTACATCCTTATAGGCAGCTTTGTGCATGGGGTTTAATAAAAACAACCCATTTGTGCACAAATAGAGTGGCTTTTTCTCTTTTTAGGGCTGGTTAACATTGGCATTGTTACTTCTCTGCTTTCACTGCCAAGGACTTGAGTGTTTTTAAAAACATGGGTGGATGGAAGTGGAAAAGGGAGATACTTTTCTGCATGGGACTGATAAGTTTTGTGGGAACTAACTGCACTCAGCGCCTTGCATGACAGGACCCAATAGTTTTAGGAGTAGCCAGGGAATGTTGGAAACACTGACCTGAGGCACCAGATCTCCTGGGGCTACCTTTGCCAAAGCTCCTAGCTGGAAGCTTCTTTACTTCACCATGTAGTGTGTTTCACCATCAAAATCAGCACTTGCATCAAGGGAGGTATTTGTTAGTATTTGTATGTGAAAATTATGAAGGGATTACAACTGGAGAAAGCTGCTGAAGTGGTTTGAATACTGCATCTGTAATATATTCTGTCCTCCATCTCTGGGCATGAGCTTTGACATCCTTAGGCACACTGTACATTTCCATGCACATGAAAGGCTCGTGCAAGCTCCACACACCTCAAGGTTGGCAAATTTGGTCATTCTGACTGTTTTGTCAACCATCAGCTACCATGGACTCCACAAAACCTCACTTATCAGGGCATCATGTGAGATCCTATTACCTGCAGCTGTCACCTCTATAGCAGATGCTAGACATGACAAAAAAAGGGTTTATTCAGTAACAACCATGCTTGCGACGAAGCAGCACCCTAGCAGAAGATTGCTTAAGTGACTATATAAGTGACTGCTATTATTTGAGTGACTCAGGTAATCCCAGTGGCACAGAGAAGGCTGTTGAACGCACGGGAATAAATACTATCATTGCAACAGAGACTCATCTTTACTCATACGATTTTCCTCACTGTAGCAACAGAGTTTACTCGATTGAGTAAGGGATATTCAATAAAGGAAGGATGACAGGACTAGGGCAGAGGTTTGAAACAATAATTACAGCTTGTTCTCCTGTAGTACCTTTCTTCTGTGGAATTCACAACAATGCAATAATCCTCCTAACAGCTTTCACAGGTAAGAAAATATGCACCCTGTTTTTCAACTGAGAAGGGGAATATTATGACACAAAGAATCATGGGCAGAGTCAGAACTTGCACTCAGCTTTTCTGACTTAGGATTTGTAGTCTGGAAATTTGGCCGTATCAACTGGTAAGGCCAGCTTAGCTACACACTGTTGGGAACGTGTCAGTGCCTATAGGATCTTTTAGGGTTCACCTTCATCAGGACGGTGTGAGCAGCATGAGCACAGCCCCAAAACAGGGAACCTGTGAGCCAGAATGTCTACAAGCCCCCAAAGGCACAGCACTACAGGGATCAATAGGAAGGCAGGAAAGAATTAAACTATCCAAGAATAAAAGGGCCTTGTAAGTGTTCATCTGTAACTGACAGTGTTGGACACTGGCACAGGGAGACATTTGTCCCGAATGAGCTTGAAAAAAAAATCATCAACCTAAAAAAAACCTGATGGAACATCATTTAAATACTAATTCTGCAAATGTTGTGAAGCAAGTTCATTGGTAGCTCAACTACCAAGCTGCTGTGTGATATTAAGCAAATTGCTCTACCACACTTTCCCTCTTCTCCTTCATCTTACCAAGTAAAATTGTAAAGAACTGTCTCTCACTGTTGTTGTACAGAGCCTGGCACTTTGGGGTCCTGCTGACAGCTGGAACATTTAGATGTCATGGTGATCCAGCTAATAATAAGAAGGAAGAAATGTCAGTGCATGAAGGAGACCAGGAAGAGGATGGTTTTCTCCATGACTAACTTTTCTGGTGTTTCAAACAGGCCTCCCTTTGGAAGGTTTCCACTGAAGAAACGCTTCACCTGCCTGTGGCAAGTGATGCTCCTATACTGGGCAAGGCAAATGCCAATGCGAACCTTTTACTGTAACGTATGTAATCATTCACCTTGAAAGGGTTCATTTGGAGATCAGGAATTTATGAGGAAGGCGTAGCCAGGAGGTTCAAAGACTTTTATTTTAAGAAAAGCCTGTGTCATGCTAGAACCTCCCAACTCTTAATCTTGTTCCCCTGAGATGCTTGAGGGCCTTGTGCTCAGCTCTGAGCACTTCATTACTCCCTCCTGCTCTACTCAATGCAGGTGATGAACTAAGTTTTGCAAACCCAAACTGCTGGGCTTAGGACTTCTACCTACAAAGGACTGAGTCATTTGGCACCGACCCAGCACACCACACTGCTCTGGCTTATGCTTAAGTACCTTCTGATATATGGTCCTTTAGCACATATGCAGGAACTGGATCTTTAAGCTCCCCATCTCATTCATTTTTTTCTACAGAAAGCTTTTTCTGCCTAACATATGACAAATGCTTTTCTACTGGAGAAGACAGAAGTTGCTTAGAATGAAGGAGAACAAGACTGTGGAGGTCAATTTTGCACCTCTAGAACTGATTTTCTTGTCTTTTTACTTGGTCTTGGAGTGATGTGGCTTTTTGTGCTTTAATACATTGCTTTTCTTGTGAAATTTCATGGAGAAACTTGGGCACGAAATTTCATGGAGAAACTTTCATAGGCTTGCCTTGTACAAGGAACAAAGAACCCTGATTATTATCTATCTAAATGCTTTTCTGGAGACAGCTAATATTCAGTGGATTTTCATAATAGTGTGGAATGGATTTTCATAAAAGCCTTCCAATCTTCAAGCTCAAAAAAACAGAGATGAACAGTTTCCCATGCAAAGAAGAAGAAGAATGTGAAGAGCCCTCAAGATATTCTACCTGATGTTTGTGTCTCTTATCAGAATATAGCAAGAATCACTGGTTGTAGGAGGTGGAGGCAGGGATGCAGAGGATTGAGCTACATTTACATGTATGGAAAGAAGCACAGCAAAGTCCTGATAAAGACTTATTAGGATAAAGAGACTTGCCAAAGGAATCTGATAAGTGAGGAGAAACTGCTCACTCAATATGGCTATGTAGCTTTAGTCACAGAAAATATGTTTTTCTGGAAATTACCTATGTCTAAATGGATTTGTTACACATTCAGCGTGGTGTGAAGATGCAGCACCTGCAGTTAACACAGTGGTTTGCACAGGTAAGCAAGCTTTTGAATGGTGTGTACTATTGAGCTGGCAGTTTAAACTGACAGATACAGAAAATGCTAGGTTTCAGCTGAACAAATCCCTAACGGATTCCTGTGTATTTTCTTCCTTTTCATCCTGCCCTCTTACGAAGACTGGGGAAAATGGTTAAGAGGTGCTCTAATCTAGTAATAACTGTTCTAAACTTTCTGTTCCTAAATGACAATGAGTTATAATAACACGTAGATTTTGTCATAACTAGCTCAGGGATGCGAGCTAATTGTATCGAACTGTCCATTCGTTGGCATTGCAACCATTTGCACCAGCCAAGAGCGACGTTCCTGATGCACGGAAGTGCTGAGAACCTGCTGCTCCAGTTGAAGTGGCTGGGAGAGGGAGGCTGTCATCACGTCTGGCAGTCAAACCATGTGTGATGCAGTCTGGGGCTCTCAGATCAGCAGCCTTTTTGCATTAACTTGGCTGTGACTTGCATTGGGGGGAATCTGTACAGAATGATGCATTATAGCACTGTGCTGGACTCTAATCCCGCTCGAAGTCCTGGTTTCTCTTACACAAATATGGACTGCTTCATAACAGGAATTTACTGAGATGGAGCTCTATACATGCCATGTTCAATGATTTTATTTCAAAAGAAGTTCAGCTTCCATAAGTCTTTGTGCCCAAGGTAAGAGTACATACACATCCCTCCCTGCGCAAAGTGGATCAGATCCTACTGATCCACTGGGATCAGGAGGGTGCCAGTAGGGTGAGATTTTCTAGTTTTCAAACAACAAATGACGGCACTCATGCAAGCAAGGTTCATATTGTAGTGGGGGAGGCAGACATATCAGCCTGGAAAACATCCAGCGTTTGTTTTTAAATCCCAGGAGAAGCATATGAATGTGATGTATCTGGGATTTAGAAAAAAAAACAGAACAGCACATTAGCAACTGCACAGAAACAGCTACATTTTGGGGATGAGTTGCTCTTTGAAAGCATAAAAGACGCAACAGGTCTCTGACATTTTCTTGTTCCTTCTGTTTCTTCAACAGTGTGTAACACATTAAGTCTGTTCTGCACTTTTCCTGTTTGCTGTATGAGTGGCCCAAACAAATAAAAATCCTAACTGAGATTGCTAATTGTGCCAAAGCCTAAACATGGACTTATACAGCTTGTAAGATTAGTGCCTTGTAATTACTTACTGTCACAAATGTAAGCATGTGCGTGTTTGTAGCAGACAAATCTAAAAAGCAGATCCAGCATATACTGAAGTTAGCAGCAGCTTTTCCTCAAACATTAACGTCCTTTGGATCAGATCTGCAGGATTGGATGAATTCTGGTCGCAACGGAATCTGTGACAAAATTTATAATGTTAGCCACAGCAGGACCCTTGACCCCAGCTCAATTCCTGACCACCCTTAAAGCCATCCAAAAGGACCTCATCAGCACCAAAAGCAGTCACTTTCATGTAACCTGAACCACTCATGGCAAGACTTTTCTTCCCCTTTCTTCATTAAGGGAAGCTGCTCCCTTCCAAAAAACCCATAGACAGGTGTCTTTTCCAGTACACTTGGCAGGTCACCAAGTTCAGGCTATTTTGAACCAAATGGAATGAAAGATTTTGCAAGAGAGCAGCCTGCCAAGCCCCATTCTTTTATAGAGAGGGAATTTGGACGGATAGCACATCCTGCTGATCACAGCTGTGGCGGCACAGCCTGGGGAGCAAGAAGGATCCTCACGGATGACTCACAACCAACAAGTTAAGCTTTATCCCAAGAAAATGGTCTGTCCTTCCGATCCCTGGGTACTCACTCATGTTATTCAGTCCCAATGAAATGCCCTTGCTTGCTGAGTTGCCTTTGTCTGTGCGAGCCATGCTGACAAAAACCCAGTCCAGCATGCATGGAAAAACTTAGCCAGATGGTGCTTATAATCATTTCAATTTGTTTCAGAAAAAAATCCAGGATTCAGAAGCTACAGGATTGTTTAGAATCATCATTCCTATGTTACACCCATTATGATTTTTGAGTTCCTGGGATATATTAATATAGATTATATATATATATTTATACATATACATATTTAAAAAATATTAGGCAAAGACTTCCAAAGCAGGCAGTGACACAATTCAGACAAACTTTAGCCAGCATGAAAAAAAAAAAAAAAAATTCCTCTCATGAGAATGCTAAGTCATAAATAGCACTATCATGCTGATTTGTGTCCCCCCCCGAATCTCCCTCCCCACCTTCCCCTTTTATTTTCCAAAGAACAAAACTTTAGGCCAAATCCACCTGGAAGAGAGACTGACAGACACTCAGCTTGATCCGTTTCCGAACATGGTCCTTGGGCCTGCGTGGCTCCTACGGCTCTGTGCTCTGCCTCCCTGCGCTTGGATGGCAGGGTTAATTCTCCAGACTCCCACTCCGAGTTTCCAGGCTGGAGGAGACAGGCTTTGGCTTTGCCGAGCCACAGCTTTTTTTCTTTTTTTTTTCTTTTGGCTTTTGCCTTTCTCAACTGCCACTAGAATTTCTGGAGTCCAAAGATCCTCCTGTGTTAAAGGGCCAGTAAGTGACACGTGTCTCTTGCCTTTCTTCCCTCTTAACTGAAAGCAGGCATCCTGCGCAGCTGGGAGCTGTGGTTCTGGGAAAGAGAGAAAAAAAAAAAGAAAAAAAAAGAATGAAAACAGTGCTCTCCAGAAAAGTGCTTAAACAGATGCTCAACTTGAAGTAGGTTATTCGGCCTTAATGAATCAAACTTATGTAAGTCAGGGCTCCTGTGCCTTTTCTCTCCACCTGTATATACACACATTCAGCGTGGCAGGTTTGTGCTGTCTGACCCCAAAACATCCAACCCTGTTGTGGCTGGGCCAAATGGCTTTTTGGGTGTCACTGCAAGGCGCAGGCTGAGGGAGAAGGCTGCACCCCCTCCCGCCAGCGCCCAGCGCCATCCATTTTGTGAGGGAAAATGGCGCCCAGCCAGAGGGGGCCCTGACCAGATGGAGGGTCAAGTGCCTCCTAACACTGGGGCTCTCGTCCCCTTGGCCTGGGCAAGTGGAGGGTGGGCTAGCAGTGCCCCATGTGCCATCCCTGCCTTCTCCACAGCGCCTGGCAACCCCCCGTTTTTTGGCTACCACCTAGCAGATCTTGGCCATCGGCACCCTCAAAGCTGCCTCTCCTCAAGGCCACCCCTGAGCTGCAGCTGCATCTTGCGGGCCTCTTCCCTGGCACAAGGCGCATTCTTCCTTCTCGGTCACCTCAGCCCTTCAGCCCCGGAGGAGGAAAAGGCAACCAGCAAAGTGCACGCAAAGGAGACAAGACGAGGCAAAAGAGGCGCCTGCCCCTTTAAGGCGCTGCCGGCGCCCGCCTCCCGCCGCCGTTGCTTTTTGACTCTCGGGCCGCGCCGTAGCGCTCCCGAGAGAGAGCGGCATTGTGCAGCCCGCGGCGCGCAGCGCGCATGCGCACTCCCGCATTCCCCCGCCTGGCGGCTC
>VZSV01000068.1:2570649-2604978 GCA_013398735.1 Nothocercus julius | reverse complement strand
AGGGGCAGGAGAACGTCTGGAGCCGCATGCATTGCTGCTGCGGAAAGGTCGCCCGTGCGACATTCCCATTCCACACGGAGGGAATGGCGACATTCCCATTCCACACGGAGGGAATGGGCCCTCGGCGCCCCGGGGTGTCCCGTGTCCTCCGCTGCTGCGGGAGCCGCGAGGCCGACGCCTCCCTCGTTGCGTTTTGCCGTTGCAGTTGTGCCGCAGGGCCGGGCCGTGCGCCGAGCTCCCCGCCCGCCGCGCGTCGGTGCCACGCGCTAAGTTGTGTCCCCTGTCAGGGATGAGCCCTAAAGCAGGATTTGCAGGCAAAACCGTCTAATCTGTGTGGGGTTTATCCATCTTTCGTGGTATTCCAGAGGTTTAAGTGAGAACAGGAGTGTCCGGGAGGATTTGCTAATCACGTTTTCCTCAGTCAGGGGAGGAATGCCGTTTCCTAACGGGATCCTGTTGTCCCCTGCCCAGGTGGGTAAAAAAATTGTGTCAGAGCCCATGATGAGTTAAGGACACGCTGGCTCCGCGCGTGGCAGCCTCAGAGAGGCAGGCTAGGGGGATTCTTTTATAATTTCATCTCTCTTTTCATGACCCTTCCCTTTTGCATTCCAAGGGAACAAAAACAAGCGGAACCTGGGCAAACCTCCAACAGCAGCAGCAGAAAACAGTGCCGAGAGCGGGGCAGAGCCCCCAGGGGGTTATTGCAGCCCCGCTCCAGCCTCTTCCCAAGGGTTCCCGGGCCGGGAACAGGCACCGAGGCCAGGAGCTGCACCCGGCACCCTCGGAGCACCAGCTGCGACCTGGTGTGGCGCCTTGTGCATCCGCTGCCTCGCTCGGATGGACTGGGATTTCGGGATCACCGCCTCGACTTCCCTGGAGCGACGGAGCTGCCGAGCCAGGTGCGGAGCCCGGAGCGCCGTGCGCGGAGCAGCTGCTCGGAGCCGCTGCATCGTCGGCAGCGGAAGGGCCGACAGCTTCGATTCCGTGCGAGCGGCCTCTCCGATACCCAGTTCCCTCAGCTTACCGAATCCTGTGTTTTATGCATGCGTTTCAACCAATCCTGTGCGCGGCATTTTATCCCTTCTCCCCGAGGCTTTGCCGCCTTGGGCGTTTGCCGTAATCGTGTTGCTTTGAGCCAAGCGGGGTGCCGGGGGTGGCTTAAGCGATTCCAGCAGTTCTCCCATTGCCCCTCCTGCGCCGCGGGTGCCCCCGCTCGTCCTGCAGCCTCCTGCTGAAACACTAACGAGCTCGCTAGCGAAGCTGCTGCTAAAACGAAGCACGCGAACCGGCTTCCCAAGGGCCGAACCCGATGCTCAGAGCATCCTTGCATCCAACGCCTGGGCCGAATGGAGCTTTGCCATGGAAGGAGTGACAGGAGATCCCTGGCCGCAGGGCCAGTGCCCGTGCGTTGCGCTGAGACCTGGTCCCTTCGTCTCCCTTGTGAAACAGAGCAGCAAACCTCTCTGCAACAGCCCGGAGCCGTGGGATGGGGTGCTCGGAGCTCATCCCTTATCCACGGTCGGGGTGGGCGCCGTCAGGGCAGTGTCTGAACCCATCCCGGCTCCGGGCGGCCGGTGCCCAGGGCGCTGCCGCCCGGGCCGACGTAAGCAGCTTATTTTGTCATTTTAATTTTTTAATCCCGCCCGCTCGGGCGCGCGCTCTCATTAGTAAGCATTAGCTCCCTAAGTCCCATTAGCGCCGCTCGGAGCCCGGACGTCGCTCGAGTGGGAGCTGTGGGACTGGGACGGTGCTGGAGGGCTTGGGGGGTCCAATGGGGGACCCAAACAGTGGCCGGGGGCTTCCCCATGGACCACACAGCCGATCCCATGGGCTCAGAGGCGCAGCAGGACCGCGGCCCCTTCCCAAATCCCTGAGCCACCCTGTCCGGGGCGTCCTGCACCACCCGTAGCCGATGCTGCAGTTGGGGGCAGCCCCCTTTGCCTCTCTGCTTTCCCCAACAGCCTCTTTCTGCTGCACGAATGCGTCAAGCGGAGCCGATCGTACCTCCGTGCTCAGCGCTGCCCGCCGGCCGTGCCCGGGGCTGCTGGGCCAGCCCGTCGCATTCTTTGGATTTAACATTGGTCGAATGCTTCGCTTCAATAAAATTATTCCTGCCCTCTTTAAATAGCGTCACCCAGAGCCACCGGGTCCCTTCGTGGAGATGGAGCCCCTCGGAGAGGAAGAAGGGAGGAAAGAAAGAAAGAAAAAAAACCTGTAAAAACATGCATCTCCCCAAACCCCTTCTGCCTAATCCAACTGAATTAGAGGATTTCGAAGTGGATTTAAAACTAAATCTTGATTAGGGAGAATTTCTCTCCAAGAGCTGCTGCACGGTGGTATTAATGGGAAGCGACCGCGGACAGAGGAAATAGGACAGAAATAACCGAGGGGAGCGCAGAGGCGCTTGCGGCCGCGCGCGGGCTGGAGGCAGCGGCGAATTCCCGGGAAGGAAGAGGTGGAAAAGAGCCCTCGACACAGCAGGAATTGGCCCCGGACGCAGGTTTTTGCAGGGAAGAGCCGGAGGTCGGCGAGGCCGGGGGGGTCCGGCCGCCTGCATCCCGCGAGGTCCCCATGCTGGCGGGACACGCGCCCAGCGGCGCCCAGGCCTTCCTCCCGCTGCTCACCGTGGTCTTCGTCCTGCCGGAGGGTGAGTGGTCCCCGAACCCTCCTCGTGACGCTTATTGCTGGTGGTGGGGGGATTTAAGGGCATTGCGCGGGGCGGGGGGGCCGTCGCCGCGTCTGGCGGCACACGGGACGCGCTCCTGGGGGTCGCGCCGAGGCGGCAGTGGGTAAAAGCCGGGGAAATTGCTGTGATTTTTGTTGCCCCGATTAATAATTCCAGGGATTGCGGCCACCCTCAGCTCTGCCGAGGGCACAGGTGAGCAGCCTGCGGAGCCGGCTCGTTCCTTGTGAGAAACTCGGGAAATGGCTCAATTCCCACTCGGGTTTAGGGCAAGCAATTCCCAGCCGTGGCCATGGAGCTGGGAAGGAGCTGCCCCGAGGGGATACACGGACACGGCTGCGTCCAGGCAGCTCCATCTCCTCTATTCCAGGGACATTTTGGCCTCCTTGATAGACCCTGGGATAAAAGCAGGAGCATTTTGGGGGGAAAACCGAAGCAAATCCTGCAAGCGAGACCACCAGGCATCACTCACAGTGCGGCAGCACCCAAGGGTCTCCGTGCGGTGCTCGTGGGCACCGTGGGGCTGCAGTGGGCACATGGGGCTCTGTCTGTCCTCCCAGGGATGGGGACGGAGCTGTGGAGACGCAGGGTAGGATGAGATGCCTCCGATGAGCTGGGGCTGCCCCCTTTCCCTGCTCAGGATGTGTCCCCAGCGTGTCACCCATGGCTAGGACACACTGTCCTGGGGCCAGGTGGACTGTGCCCATGCAGGGCGGAAAGCAAGGAAGGGCCTTTCTTTCCCGAGCCATTTAGCTGCCATCACTTGACACTGAGGGGAAATTCCTGGAAAAGCAAGAAGACAGCATAGGGTTCTCTGTGCAAGGGGCTCAGTGCTGCAGCGAGCGGCTCCGGGTGCGTTTCCCCTTTCCAGCTGCACTCCAAGCACCCTGTCCACCAGCTCCGGTGCTCCTGAGTCTCTGCGGTGGCGATGGCCTCCGTTGGGACATGATCCTGCACCGCTTAGCCTTGGGAATGAGCGGAAAGCAGATTTACTCCAACATTGCATGCAGCTCGGCCAAGCTGCCCTCACATCCGAGCTGGGAAGGGCCAGAAGGATTTTTCTTCTTCCCAAAGGGAAGAACCCAGCGGTGTTTCCTCTGCTTTTCTCTAGTCTCCGGCCTCCAGTGCTACGGCTGCAACATCATTGCGGGCACCAGGTACGTGGACATGGGCTGCTCGAAGCCCGAAGTCATCACCTGCTCCCACTCCCACCAGGGCTTCCGGCACCGCTTCTGCCTTAAGACGGAGAGCGGTGAGTGCGCGGGGAGCGTGCGGGCCGGGCCGGGCCGGTCCGGAGGGCGGCCCGGCGCTCACGGCGCTCTCCTTGCCTTGCAGTGGTGCTGGGCGTCCCGCTGACGAGCGGCTGTGCCACCGCGCGCCACTGCCAGCAGCCCGAGCTGCCGGGCGTGCGCATCCACTGCTGCGACACCGACCTGTGCAACGCGGCGCCCCGCGGCGCCGCCGGCCGCCTCCTGCTGCTCGCGCCCTTCCTCGCCGCGCTCCTCCTCCTCTGAGGGGGCCCCGGCGGTGCCCGCGCCACCCGTGTCCCCTCCGCGGCGGCGGCGGCCGAGCGATGCTGTTCCCACGAGAGGGCATCCTTGGTCCTTGCTGCGCGGCTCCTGCTGAGGCCTTCATCCCCCTCCTCATCCCCGGCGGGCTGCCAGGAGCCGCTGCTGCTTCCCGGCGGAGCCCTGGAGCCATCAGGGCTGCTCTTGGCCGCGCGGGGTGGGCCGGGAGCGCTCCGCCTGCATCCCGGCGGGAACGGGGAGCCGCAGCGATGCCCAGGGTGGCTCCAGCTCCCGCGGCGGCGCGCGGGAAGGCCGGGTATTAAACACGTGTGTCCGCAGAGGCAGCCTGTGCTTTGTCACCGGGGAGCCTGGCCCTGCCAGAAATGAGGGAGGTATTTCCACTCCAAACTTTATTTGGTTTAAAAAAAAAAAGGCAAAAAGAAAAATCATTCAAATGTCATTTTCTGTGCAAAATATCAGCTTTTGATGACATTCAGATGTGTGTCAGGAAAAAAAAATTCAAAACTCTACTAAAAATGTTATTCCAGGAGAAACACCTTGGGGGGGAGCACAAAGCACAGCTGAAGGCTGAAAACAGAGAAAACAAAAGGGGAAAAAAATGCTGTGGAAATGAAGGAGCGAGGCAGCATTAGCCACCTCCCCCCTTATAATGTCCCATAGTGTTTTGGTGACAAAACCTAGCTTTTTGGGCCGCGGTGAGGACGAGCTGGAGCAGCTCGTGTGGCGGAGGGGGCGTCGGGACGGGCGCTGCCCCCGGCCCCACTCCACATCCATCTTGCGGCCTGGGAGAGGCCTGTTGCAATTAAGCATCCCGAAGTGCTCCTGAACTCTTTAACCTCTGCCCCGGGATTGCTCCGCGCGCCCTGGGGCTGCGGATCAGCTCCGCTGCCCTCTCCAAACAGCGCCTGCTACTTAGCCGGCGTTTCTTTCTCCTGCTGGATCCTATTAGCACCCTGAGGTTGGAAATGCTACTTTGGAGCGCTGCAAGGCGGGTGATTTATGCTGCAAAGCAGCGGCAATCCGTCTTTCCCTGTGCACACACCGAGGCAGGAGCCGGGAGCGCTGGAGCCGCAGGGCCTGAGCAAACAGCCCCGGCTCGTGCTGCAAACGTGGGACCCCCTTCTTGCACCAGTGCAAACTGGGGGTCTCCTGGCTGAGTGGAGCTTTTCTGCGTGGTCCCCAAGCCATCGTTTTCCTCCTTAACCCTTTCCCATTCCCCTTGGTCGTAAATTTGGGAGCGACAAGCGCTTGCGTGGCTGTGCCCACGCGTGGGGCCGTAGCATCGATAATGCAAAAGCAGCAGAGATGGATGGAAATCAGACGTGAACGGTGCCTAGAGGAGCCTGATTAGCTGTTATCAGATGTGACACTAACCGAGAGGCTCCTTGCTGCCTTCGGATCCCCGCAGTGTCAAACTCCATCCTCCGGAGCGCAGGGACACTTTCCATGGCATCTTCCTGATGAGCTCCAGAGACCGAAACCGCGTGGGTTAAATCCCCCTGGTTAAAGAAGGCCCCAAAGCCCCCGAATGAGAAGTTGACATTTGCTGTCGCCGGCTCCTTCCCGTGCGGCCGCTGCCTCCTCCTCCCGGAGCGGCGCCGTGGGCGTCCTCGCGGCCCGGCTGAAAGCCAGAAGAGCGTTTGGCATCCCCAAAAGTGCGTGCACAAACAAGCAGGGACGCTGCTGCAGGGCTTTCCTGGAGGAAAAAGCAAAAAGCGGCAAAAGCCTCCCCCAAGCAGCCCCTGCGTGGAAGTCCTTTTCTAAGAGCCCGCGGGTGAGAACTCGCTGTTGTTTTGGGCTCCTCTGAACATTTCCAGCTTGGAGCGGGGAACAACACGGGTTCGGAAGTGTTTCCTGCAAGGCACAGATCCTTCTCCTTGCCAGGGACCCGTGTTGAGCACCCTGTGTCCAGGGCTTTATCCTCTTCCCCAAAGGGGGACCCAGGCAGCAAGGGGCCGCTGCAGGAGTGAGAGCGCCCGGCCTCAGCCCTCGTTTTGGGCCATGCGAGAGAGCAGAGAGCTGCCTAAATGCTCTTGGGGCGCTGGACGTCTAAGGGGACGGGAAGCTGGTGTTAATCCGGATCAGCTTCCTTGGTGCCTTCATCCGTGATCCTGGATGGCATCATTCCGGCACCAGCATTGCCCGGGACTGCGTGTTCATGGGCAATCTCGGATCCCATTTGCTGGGGACACTGGGCACGGCACCTGGTCCGGGTCCTTGTCCCCAGGACGTGACTCAGGGTGTCAGAGCCTGGTTCTTGCAGCAGGTCGGGTCTCAGAGCTCCTCAGCCTTCCCATGCTTTTCCCCTTGCATTTCCATGCCTATGGAATAGGAGAACCCGAGCACACTCACCCTGGGCCATGCCAAGGGCTTCCCTAGCATCTTATAACAAACTTCTAGCAGGAAGGTGCCAAAAACTTGCAGAAATCCATTGGCAACCAGCAATGGCATCCCCAGAGGAACAGCATGTGTGGAACATGGGCCAGAGCACCCGCCAAGCTCGGGCACCCGCTGCTTATCGCGGCGGCGAAAGGGCCCTGTTTACCCAGGCACCGCGCGGGGTTAAAATTTAATAAGTCCTTGTGCAACTCCTTTCTAGAGCAGCCACGAGGACAAATAAACAGCTCTCAAAATACAGCCAGTCCTGCGGCTCGCTGCTTAATTCGTCCTCCGGAAATGCATGTTGTTTATAGCCATTCATTTCAGGAGCTGGGAACAGCGGGGGTTTGATCCACTCCAAATTTTGGGCAAAATAATGCGATCCTCCTTCTTCTCTTGTTTGTTCCGCGGAGAGAACACAAGGTCAAAATCTTCAGCTAGTGCAAAGTTTGTTCTTAACAGCTGAACATTTTTTATTTGAGTTTCTCCTCTGCTCTCCGGCTCTTTCACCACGTCTCTGCCCCAGCCCGTGAGGCTGCGGGAGCGCCGGTTTCCAGGGATCCTGGGTTTCTTCCCAAAGTGATTGAGGCTCCTGGAGGGAAGCTGAGTGCGGTGGCCCAAATGGAGGCTGCCAAGGTGCAAAGACCCAAAGGAGTCTGCCCACGTCTCCAGGAGCTGCATTGGTTCATACGTGCCCTGGGGACACCTCTGAGAAAGGCAAGCAAATTTTGGGTTGCTAATGAGTAAAAAGGGGAGCTCTTTGGCTCAGGAGCCAGATTCCCATTTTTTTTTTTTCCAAGGGGAAAAGTGCCCAGTGGCCCTTGGTCCTAAGGATGGGGCATCTGCAGATGGCTGAAGATCTAGCAGGTCCATCTAGGTCCATCCCTCCTCTGGTCCTTCCCTGGGTGCGGAGGACAGAGCCACCCATGCCCTGTCCTCCCCCTGGCTCGGGCCACCGCAGCAGGATGTCCCCGTGTCACCACCGGCGGTACCTGGAGACCGCAGGGAACCGGCACCAGCAGCTCTCCGGCACAAGGAGCTTGATGAGCATTTCTTGCATTTCCCCTCGGCCAGCTTTGGAGCTATTAGCGCCTTCTCCACAAGCAACGCTTTCAATTACGTGTTTTTAAGAAGTCATTAAGGAAAATTCCCCATGAAATTATTTTTATTCCCCCCTTCTCCTCCCCGCCTCCTCACCCCTCCATCTACTTCCAGACTAATGAGATTAATTGGAAACTGCAAACATCTTCCAAGGGCCCAAGGCAAAGGCTGCGCTTCTCCCGCTGCCTCCCCGACGCTCCCTGCGATACTCCCGGCTGCATTTTGTAGGCGCAGAAAGTGCTCAGATTTGGAAACCTCGGATAATTTCCCCTTCCAAAGAAGAAAGGAGAAAGTGCCAAAGAAACCAGCGCTGTCAGATCCGGTCATTGGAAATGTCCCTTTTTGCTGGCTGGAGGGGGGTCTGCACTGTGCAGTGCATCCCCCGGGGAACTGGAAGCTGGGAAGGATATTAGGAAAGTTATTCTGCTTTCTATCAGCCCCGCAGGTAGGAAAAGAAACATAAAATGCCCTAAATGCAATAACCTACAAACCCAACCTGCCAATCGCCCTTTTCACCGACGAGGGTTTTATCGCTGGCGCTGGCGCTGGCCGCCGCACGCGCTTAATCAATAGGGCAAATCTCCAGCCTCGCGGCCTCCTGCGCAGTGATTAAAGCAAATATCCGTTTCCAAGGCCACGTGCATCCCAAAATGTTGCACTTCTTCAGCCAGAACTGCTACCGGGCAAATAAAGGTGAGGGGATGGAGCGGGGGATTTGTTACTCGGTGGAGCAGCTGCTCTGCATCGTCTTTCCTGGGCAAAGGAAGAGCCTAAATAAACCCCCTACCTGCTGAATTAACTGGGATCGCGTGATCCTAACAGCATTTCCAACCCATTCTTTCAGTTTCTTTCCTCGAATCCCATGGTGCTCCAGCTCCCCTTCCCCATCCCAGTTTTCTTGCTGTTTTGGAGGTAAATTAGAGAAATCGCTGTCGATCAGCGGTCAAACACCCGGAGCTGCAGTGGCCCGGGGGACACGTGGGGACAGTGAGTGGCTCAGGGCATCGCGCCAGCAGCGGCAGCGCTCGGCCCGGCCAAAAAAGGCCCCGACACCCTCCGACAAGCGCAAGCCCTCGGGTTTATTAAAGATACATTCCTGGGCTAATAAAAGACGCGTTGTCTGGCGGTGGCGAGGCTGCAGGATGTTATGCTTGGAATGCCCCTCGGCCCTTGTGCAGTTAAAGGACCCACCAGCTGTGGATCGGCAAGAAGCGTTCCCGGATCCCCCCCGCTCCAGACAGACGGACTTTATGTCTTCTGCCGTCTCCGTGATGTCACCAGCCCCGCTTTGATGTGCGCAACCGGGGAAGCGCCGAAACCCAGAGCTCTGCAGGGATGTCTGAGTGTTGTTCACTGGATGAGCCGGCAGGATGGAGATGAGATTAATTATGGGAGGAAAGAGACCCATCGCTGTGTCCGTGTTCGTTAGGGCATCAGGGCTCCCGGCCCTTTCGCTGAGCCCAGAGCAAAGCAGTGGCAGGACAAGGTCACTCCAGTGACCGTTTCGGGAAGGGGACGGAAGGATGGATTTGCTCTCCCCGTTTCACATGGAGGCAACGGAGGTGCAAGTGGCCCAGAACTGCTGGGAAGACGTCGAGATGCCCATCAGACCTGCAGGGCCAATTAAGCAATTGTGTTCCCAGGTCATACATAAAAATATGCAAAAAAAAAAAAGAGAAAAAGATTAATCCATAGCAACAACTGGAGGTGTCATGGCAACGGCAGCACAACAGCCCGGAGCCAGCACGGAGGGCCCGGGGAAAGAAAGTCACCGGAGTTCCAGGAAAAGTGGGACGCTGCACCCCAGCTCTGTGGGAGTCAATGTCCTGCTCAGGGCTCGGGTAAGGGACGTCGCTCCCCATCCCAGTGGAAAACTTGTCCCCATCCCGGTGGGAAGCTCGCAGAGTGCTGCTGTAGCCATGGCATTGCCACAAGCAGCAGGAATTGCAGCAAACTCAGTTAGAGGCAATTTGGCTTTATCAGAAGCCACGTTAAATGGAGAGCTGTTAAAAGGAGCAGATTTTTCCGTGCTCTGTGAGCCAAAGCAAATACGGCGAGACGCAATTAAGCGCTCACCTGCTAAAATAATAATTTTCTTATGAATTGAGCAAGGTAAAGCCCAGTGAAAGATGGAGCTGATAAAGGAGCAGTGATTCTTCTCTGCGCCCGATGGAAGTGCACAGATAAGGGCTGTAAATAGGGGCCGGTTTTGCTTTGGGAGCTGATGAAATCCGTGCGCGCCAGGTTCTCCTCTGAGCTCCAGGTCTGCTGTTGTCTGAATTACCAGTGGAAACAGTAACGCTCGTCTGGAGGAAAAAGAAGATGCAGGAGTAGCTGGAAAAAAGAGGCCCTGGAGCGTGCACCTGCAGGACCTGCCGCTGCCGCCTGCCATCCGCAGCTCCCCCCTTTCGGAAGCTGCTTCCCAGCTCCGAGTGGGCCATCCTGCCTGCCGCATTTGGCTCCGGGGCTGTGCGTCCCACGCTTCCATGCCAAGGGCTCTGACTGCGGGAAAAGTTGGGACAAACCCTGTTTTTCAGTGATTTTAATAAAGGTGATTACTTTTTAAGAGTTTCTTTCCCCAGCCGCCTCCGAATGCAGATTTTCTTTCTTTTTCCCTCTCCAAAAAAGCACCCGGAAACCAAACACTGACTTGAGGCCCCAAGTCACCTGGCATCGTCTTTTAGACACGCCGGCCGTTACATCACGGCTGCGGTCACAGAAATAACCCCCTAATAAAGCAGGGGCTAAGAACTTACACCCTTTTATCCTTCCGTGGGAGTCGGGAGCAGCCGGGTCTGCACAATCATCACACTGTGTGCGGAGGGAGGCAACAGGTCTCGGCTCCCGCCACCGCCAGCCCTTCCCCAGCAAAGGGAAAAAAAGTTGGCAGTAAATTTAAAACAGTTTTATTTACCTTGAACTACTCAGCCAAGAATGCACATTATTTAGGGACTGGAATAAAAAGCCATTCACTCTAGTTCAATTGGCCATTTAGTTCAATTTGTGTGTGTTACTGCAGGTAATTACTATGGTAATAATGTACTGTAATCTGCGCTGATTTGGAACTTGTCCTGTTTCCGTATTAATAATAAGTGCCATATATGTACTAATTACCAGTTTGTTACCATGGTTATTTGCGTAGATGCCATGTTAATGATACCCTGGAAACATAAAGCAATCACATTTTTGAATTAAATCTTTGTGGTCTCTTTAGTGCTAAAAGCCCAATTCACATAAAATAATGATGAAGAAAATGAGATCATCGCTGCCGACTTGCCAGCGCGCTGATTAGCCGCCCCGCATAAATACACGATTTTACCATACTGAAAAATTAGAGCCTCCAAAACATTTTCCACGGTTGCTAAGTAACTTCCCAGCGATTACATCACTTACAGGAATACGCGGTGCCAAATCCGTCGCGCGCACGTATTTATAGCCGGCGCGGGGAACGGGCGCAGGGGCCTGCGCTGCCGGAGGTGCAAACTGCTGGCTCCGTGCCGGAGCCGAGGGGTAAATAACCAGGCATCCCGCCCCGTTCCCGGCGGATTTACACACGCAGCCTGTGCTCCGTGGCAGCAGCCGGCGAAAGCAATCGGATAAATATATATATATATATACACATATATATTATGATTACTTAAGGCCTGGAGGGACCTCTGCTATCCCTCCTGCAGGATAATTCCATGCTCTCCTTTCTGCGCTTCTCTGCATGTCTTCTGCTCTTTGCATCAAATGGGGTTGTCTCTTTTGGGGCGTATTTGTTGGAAATGGGTACCGGTGGCTACGGGGTGCACCCAGGAAAAGGGTCTGGTGTTCCCTGTGCAGGTGCAACGGGGGTGAAATGCCCTTCCCAGGCTCTGATCCTGCGTCATGCCCTTTGCAGAGCTCGTCCTGCAGCAAAGCCCTGTAGTGTGGACCCCTCTAAGCTCCTCTCCCAGTTCCTCCATGCAAACCCTATTCCAAACTGCCCCCTTTTCTCCCCAACCTGCTCCCTCGCTATCCAAGCTGCATCTCCGTTACGGGTGAAAATAGCTCCTTGGCAACAGAAATGGCCCCTTTTCCCCTGCCACATCAGCAAACAGCAGATTCTTGCCCTAAAATTGACAGCAATCCGTCAAGAAGGCGACATTCTTGGAGGTGCTGGGAAAACCAGAGCGGTGCAGCCCATGTCCCTATAGACGGGTAAACCCATCCGACCCAACCCCATGGCCAGGCCGGGTGACCAGCATGCCTGAAAAAGCCACTTCATGCTCTTTATTATCCAGTCATTATTTCGCCAAGATAAGCAAAGCATAAATCAAAGCAGGGCAGGAGCCACTTGGAGCAGGTGAAGGATGGGAAAGGTTTTAATGCTCAAATAGGGGCAAGAAAAGCCAAAAGAGGGAGAGGGAGGGAAGGAAGAAACAAAGGATGGGAGAAAACCACCACTTGTGGCTGGGGATCAGCACAAACACTTCCAAAGCCGCATTTTCCACATGAGTCCCGTTCAAAGCTCCCGGTTTGATTATTAATCTCGGAGAGGGCTCCATCCATCACCCCATCCATCCCGCCCCCGTCCTCGCCGGCCGGCAGAGCTGCCTCCCTGTGCTCTGCTTGCATTTGCCCTGCAAGCTACTCGAGGAGGGCAAACGCAAGCAAATCAAGCAATAAATGAGGGAGAGGACACAACGTTAGGGGGAAAGTTGCTTCCATGCTGGTTACGACCCTCCTCACGGGCACCCAACACGCAATGGATGGGGTGTGCGTTTTGCCTCCACCCTTCTGCTCCCTCGTTTCCCTCCTTCCCATCCTTCCTTCCTCTGGCCCTTCCTTAAAAGGGAACAAAACCCTTCTGATGGAGAAAAAAATAAAATGTGTTTTTTCCTCTTGAGAAGCAGAGAGATGCTGACGCAGCCGGGGCAGCGTTCAAGGCTGGCGGCCCCTCTCCGCGGGGGAAAACAGCAGCATCGCAGCTGATTTCCTGCGAGCAATTAAATAAATAACAAATAAACAAGCCCTTAAGTCTCTTCACTGGCGCCTGCAGCCCAGAGCTCCAGCAGGACTTTCCCAAGATGTTGGTGTTGGGAAAGGAGCCCAGATCCCGATACTGGGATGCTGCTCTGAGCAGGACAGCACATAGGGACTCCTCAAGGACCACAGTGACCGCTGTGCAAGGAGCCAAATCCTCCCCAAACTTAGGGAAAAATAAAAAAAGGAGGCCGAGCTTTGCCCAGCTCTTTCCAGCAGCCAGCACAGATGGATTTGCTTTGGCGTTTAAGGGTGATGGATGTGCCAGGTGCTATTCATTAGAAATGATTTGTTGGCGCTGCCGCCGCTCGCCTGCCCATTAGGACGCATTTACTTCACAGGTTAGTAATGATGGGCGTGCTTAATAGTTTCTAAGTATCAGAGGGCATTAAAAAGCCTGGGAAGAAAAAGACTATCGATATTTACAGCTTCAATTTGCCGGAGGAGGAGGAGCAGCGCAGCCGGTGTGTCCGTGAGGGCCGGCCCTGGCTCCCCTTTGCCGGTGGCACCGGCCTTCGGATCAGGGAAACGGAGCAGGTGTGAGATCCTGCTAACAGCCAGCTGCCCATAGGTGGCTGTTTCCCTAAATCCCACTTTTTCATGGAAATAGCCTGCCTATGGAGTGCTGCAAGGTCACAGGGCTGCGTTGTCTTGACTTAATGCGATGCTGCTAAGGCTGGGCTATAACGTCCCCCACGCAGCAGGTTCTGCGGCGCAAGATCAAGCGCTGGGCACGGCCGCAATTTCCTCCTGTCCTCCCGCTCGGATCTTATCGAGGCCTGATGGATCTGTGCCCCTGGAACGGCGGCTGCAGAGCATTAAGCATCGCCGAGGGCTCCAGGCCCTGCAGACGGAAGATGCCACTGGGATGGGAAGCAACTGCAGGTCTGAGCTTGGCCTCAGTTCCAAGAAAACACCAGGAAATCGTTACTAAATCCCTGCTTTTTCTTTTTTGGAGGTTTCCCTGGCTTGCTGTGGTGGAAGGAGGCAGAAGCAGGATGGGGCAGGAGGGAAACTGGCTGGTGGCTTTAACAAGACATGCAGGGAGCTGCCACCTCTTGAACACCGGGATAAAGTCATTTAAGCGTGTCCAGGAGGGAAGTTTCCACGATGGGAATAAAACACACGGAGGAAGGTTGGGTTTTGTGCACATTAGCCCCACCAGGAGAGAAGCAGCCCTTGCAATGTCTCGGTGGGAGCAGTTTGCAGGGCAAACGAAGGGGCTGCCCATGGAAACAGGGGGCAAAAGCAGACGCTGCTCTGCCCTTGCTTCCCATTGGGAACAGCTGAAAGGATGATTAGTTAATTGAGCAACGGGAGCTGTCTCCCCATAGCTCCGTGTCAGCTCCTGTTAGCCGCCCTGTAGCGTTAACAGGGAACACCCGGACGCTCCCCGGGGTATCGATCCCGGTTCCTGGGCGCGGGGCCGGCTCGCGGGGCAGCCCTAGCTGCTTCCTAGTGAAAATAGATGTTCAGTATCAATCCCTGTGCCCGAGTGCAGTCCAGGGGCCTTCTCCAGAGTCACTCTAATAAAATACAACTAATTAAATTTGTGTCTTGCTTTTTTTTCAATATTGTGTTAGCTTAATTGCTAATTAAGGGGACCGTGTGTAAGAGATAGGCATTACTCCCTGTGCGAGGTTCCCTGATGGCCTGAACGACATCTCAGGAGGGAGGGAATGTCTCATCCAAGGCCAGGGCTGGATCCAGGGCAGGGCTGTCCTAGAGATGACGTGTTGGGAGCTCCTTTAACCCTTTGACCAAACTTCCAGAATGTTTCCAGGCAAAATATGGCCAAAAAGGGAGAAGATGAACTGAAATTTAGAAGGACACCAGACTGTCCTTCCTGACGCCCGCGATTTATCACCCTCTGGGTTTCCATTCTGCTCACAGGTGAAACTGATCATAGGTTCATTTTGGCTTAGTTCTTCCAATCCTTCCTTTAAGTGTTTGACATTGCAATAATCAAGGATAATATCGATGCCAAAGTTTTAAGCAATAAACATATAAACAGAATGAAGGGAAGCAGAATGCTCGTGTCTCGCAACAGCGAAAATTGTTCCGTTTTATTTTGCTGTAGCAGATGTTAAGTTTCCAATAATAAAATAAAATAAAAAATCTAAGGGAGACATTTAGCAAAGTATAGCTTTACACTCCAGAGTTATCACTCCAATTTCAACTGGGACCATAAAGTTTTATGGGCTATTAAATTGTCCTAAACCTCCTTTAACACACCAGCTCTAACGCTGGAGATTAACCATTTAGAAAGAGGAGGTTACCTTTGCTGAGATCAGGCTGTTTCCCCTTGCTCGCATGCAGTCAATATTGCTTTTACATGGTGGGAATGCGATGCCTTCCCCATCGCTCCCGGGACCGGTGCTCTATGGAGCCGAGGATCTGCCCTGGATCAGCCCCAGGCGCCTGCTACAGGTGCAATCCCAGCTGGACCATCCCCATTCTATGAGGATGCCTGTGATTTCTCCTTTTTCCCTTCTTCTTCTCTTTGTTTTGGGTGACAAATTGGCCTTTGTTTGGACCCCTTGTCCCCTGCCAGCTTCTCCCACCCTGTGCCCAAGGCTCAGGGACCAGCCCCAGCAGCGGGATCTGCCGTGGAGCACATGGAGCAATTGCACCAAGAGGCTGCTTCCCGGGAGCAGTTTGGAAAGCAGAGGGGAACCCCTGCCCTAATTCTGGTTGTGAGAGCTCTGCCGCAGCCCGGAACGCCTCGGAGCCCTCAAAGCTGCCAGATATCCCCTCCCCAAAGCCCCATATCCCCTCTGAGAAGATCAGAGGCTCCCTAGGGCTTGGGGATGGAGCTCACGTGGCTCGCGGACACCTTTCTCTTGTCCTTTTTGGTTAAGGAGATGCACCCTGATGCCCGAGGCACCCGCAGAAACTGCGTCAAGAAGGGCCGTGTCCGGCCTTCGGGAAGGCTCCGGTGAAACCCACGTGTGCCCGTGCAGGCATCTCCCCTGCCCGTATCACGCAGAAACAGCCTTCAAAAACGCAGGCCTGGAGGTGCGCGGGGCAGCCCGGCCATGGTTAACTTCCAGCCTTCGCAGCCGCATCTCCCGGCGCGGCTCCGAGCGGCGGCGCCGCGGCCGCCGCGCTGCGCGCGCTGCCGTGGAGCCAGTTTGGAGACGGAGTCAGAGAGATCCCCTAACAGCTCTTCCCTCCCCAGATAGCAAACACGGGCTCGGAAGGACAAAACAGCCCCGTTTTGAGCTCACCCCCGCTGAGGTGGCCCCAGACCCGCTCTTTTGGGTTCAAAAAGCCCCCTGTGATGTGCCGGCCTCACCGGAGGGTCCCTTGGGCAGCAGCGGAATAAGAGCCCTCCTGGGATGCGCTTTGTAGCTCCGCGTTAACAGGGAAGGGGCTGAAAATAAATGCGCGGCCCTATTCAAACCCGAGCAGCGGCGGCATTTCCAGGCCATTCATCTGCCCCTTTCAGCCCCTTTGCTTCCCTTTTAATGTATGTAGATGGAGAATGCAAATACCAGCGTGAGAAAAGTGACCTTTTGGCTGAATGTCACCCGGTTCGGCGGCACGGGGAGTGTTTGCGCTCTGTCGGCAGCTTGAGCCTCCGCGGTTATTTATACGCAGCGCCGCAAGACTCGGCAGGAGGGCTCGAGAAAATGGTTTTGACCTTGGTGGGTCTGGTGTGATGGGGTGGCCATCCTGCATTGCACCCGCGCCGGCCTTGGCAAGGAGCTACCCCTAATGTGCAGCCGGGGCTGGCAGTGCCACCGTGGAGAAATGAGTCATTTGACCTCTGTTTCTAGCAGGATGTTTAATCTTGGGAACCTAAAATATACAGTATTGAGCCTCAAAGCCTTAAGGGACCTTGTTTCCTCCTGGAGCTTCTAGTTAATGAAGTTGATGTGGAAAGTCCCCGCGAGCAGCCCGTGTTGGGCATGCCGAATTGGTACCACTGCCTAACCTGCCTCTGGAGCAAAGGGAGGTTTTGCATGGAAATGAAAGGCAAACTCTGGCCTGTGCAGCCCTGCTGAGGACACTGGGTGTCCCGGTCCTACGTCCCGGGCCTCCCAAAAGCACCTCCTCAGCCTCATCTCCTAAGGATGCTCTGGGCGGCTGGGATGGAGCGCTCAGCGCTTCTCTCCTGCATGGATTTCTTGCTGCCCAAGGAAGTTTCTGAACCAAGTTACTTGCAAACATCCTTGTGGTGGGCGGCGCAGGCAGAGGAGCCCCAGGGACCGACCCTGGACCGGAGCTCTGGCACCTCCCATCCTTTCGCACATCCTTCACTGCCCGTATTTTTCCCGCTGCATCTGGGCTGCCACTGGAGCCGGGAGAAACCCGGGCGAGCTCCGGGACCATTGCCAAGCTCCGCGGGAGCTTTCGGAAAGGGCTCGAGCAGCAGCCGAGGGGCCTCTCCCCCCTCCACTCCTCCTTCCCCTCCCTCTCCCTCTGCCCCCGGCTCTGCCGTCGCCGGAGGATGAATTAATCCCGACTTGCGGCTCCGAGCGCTTTTGGCTGCCGGTTATCGAGGCGTTCGGCAGCTGCCGGCGCCTCCCGGCCGTCTCGTTTCGAGGGGCGGTGGAGATGGCAGCGGCCTCATTCGCTGGCTCCTGGCGCCCGCAGCTCCCGGCAGCCGCATCCCGACGAGCTGCCGCCCTGGATCCCGCCCGTGCTCCCGGTTTATTTGTTCTCAGCTCAGGGCCCTGGCAAAATCCCGGTCGGTTTGGAGCCCCTGCCGTGCGCCGGCTGCACCTCTGCGCAGGGCACAGAGGTTTTTCTAGCCCTTCCACTGCCTCAAACCCTCTTTGAGACAGAAAAGGTGCAGGGTCCTGATCCATATCAAACCTGCGCTCAGGAGTGGCAGCAGGCACTGATGGGGGTCCTTGGATGCAGAAGCTCCTGTTTTTACTCTGTTTAATCTTATTCCGCAGGTAGCAGATGGAAACATGGGGTGGAAGCAGCGATGTTTGGATGGGCTGCAGCAGAATTTGGAGCCTCTGCTTCCAACCTGGCAGGGTTTGGCATTTTGGGCTCAAATCCCCAAATGCCTTGAAGTTCCTGCCTTCTCTAATCCGCTTGCAGTGCCCAGGCAGGCGGAGGGCAGCGCTGGGCACCTCACCCTTGTAAAGGCTCAGAGAGCCTTTTCCAAGGGATCTTCTTGGGAGAGGGCCAAGAGGGATGTGCAATACACCCGGGAGCCGGTACCCAGCGCGGCTTTAGCATCACAAACCACTACCCTGGTCGGTGGCTGCAGCTGCCACGGCCGCAGCCAGAGCGGGGGACGATGCCCCCGCGTTTGCAGCAGGACGATGCCACTCCAGGAAGCTCTGCGGGCAATTTCCCCCTGCTCGCGAGGCCGGGGCTGGAGGACACGTTAATGCATTCGCCTTGCGCAGAGCACTTGATGCTTCCCCTCCGTGCGGGCAGGTGAAGGACGGAGAAGAATAGAGGGGAATGTGCGCGGGCAGCGGAGAGCAGTGCCCGGCCCCTCGAGTGGCCGCGGCCGCGCGCAGCCTTTCCGCAGCTGGGCGCCTCTTTTGCAATCCCGGCGTCTTGTTTCTCGGCAATTTATATTGACAGAGTCTTTCAAAACACTTTAGGCTTGTTTACAGCATTGAGCAAGAACATTGTGTCTCCTGGCCTCCCCGTCCTCCAGGAAGCTCCGTCCGCGGCCCGTTCCCAGCGCCGCGGCGGGCGCCGCCGGAGCCGCCCCCTCGCTCGACGCCCCGGCACGTCCGCAAACCGGCCGGGCCGGGAGGGAACCTGCAGGTCGGCTCGCTGCGGTGCTGCTTCCCAGCTAATTGCTAATTAGCTTTTCCAATTGGGGAGGCGCGGGGAGAAGAGCTTTTCCAACGGGAGCGTGCTTGGGCCTGCGCGTCTTCGCACGTGGAGCGTGTTGGGAGTCACCACGACTAAAATGCAACACGAAACGGGGCCTTTGGGGCTCGGCTCCGGGGTCTGCTGGCGTGCCCCGAGATGGGATGTGTCCCACGCCAGCGCCGCGGCGTCGCTCGCGCTGCTCTTGCTGCGCCCTGGCCACGGGCATCCCTGCAGGAACGTTGGGACGAGGGAGGTTCCTGCAGGATTTGAAGAGGGGGCTTCGCCCTCCTGCCCCCATACCTATCTCCTCGCAGAACATACCCGGGTTTGGGGACACACATGCGAAGCCTCTGTAGCCAGCAGCAACTGCAGAGGACAGTGCCAAAAGCCCTGCCGTAAGCAGATGTGTCTGAGCCGTCTCCTAACCCCAGGCAATTAGGCTGGTTTTAGTCCATGAGCTTTCATATCTATCCCCCATATCTTTATTTTTCAAGTGATTTGCTCTTGTACACATGGAATTGTCCCCCCTCTGGCAGCAGCGTCCGGGCAGGAGGGCGTCCTGCGCCGGTTGCACAAGAGGAGCCATCCCGCGGGTCCTCCGCGGGGAAAGGAAGAACTAGTGCTGCGGGAGCAAATTCCTCCGGCTGCTTGAGGCCAGGGCTGGAGGCTCCGGAATGCCAGGGAGATAATGGATGGGGGACACGAGGGCAGCCGCTTAAAGGGGCTGCGGATGCAAAGAGAAACCCTGCGATGTGTGACCCAAGGACGTGCTGAGCACCGCTTGCAGTGGGGCCGGTGGCAGGAGAGGAGCCGGGAAGGGGGCTGCAGCCGGGGATCTTCCTCATGCACAAATCCCAGGGCTGAAACACAAAACTTGTAGCTTTAAGCTGCTTTCGCAACCCACTTTGGAGGCGGCGCGGAGGGATGCGTCTAGACAGCCCGCGGCACGGCCGCTCCTCCGCGCCCACGCGCCCGCTCCATCCGTCAGAGTCCCAAACTAGAGCCAGCCTTGGACCTGTCCTGTGCCATCTCTTCTCCTTCCTCCACGGCTGCTTCCCTGCCCAGCGCTGTCATCCCTCCCAGCGGGACACGTTGATGGTGTCCCCAGCTGGGGCACAAGGGCAAAGCTGCTCCAGGCTCCGTGGTGCTTCCCCTGATTACACGAGCCCAGGATCTGTCCCACTGTGGGCACAATTAGCCACTCATTAGAGTCACCTGCAATCACTCAGCGCAGGGGGTGAAATGCAAGCAGATGCCAAATCACCACCTGGAACAAATCATTTTACAAGTGGGTTATAATTGGTGTGAGACAGGGGGAGGTCCTTGTTTGTGCTAAGGATGCAGTGAAGTCTTGGGCTCTGCTGCAGCCTGGGCTGTTCTCTGCTCCTGGGTCCGGCTGTGTCCATCCCTGTGCTGTGTCCAGGTGGGGACATCTTGGAGCATCCTCAAACCCCTTGGAGGGTGGCTTGCCTGGGGACCCTCCCTGCAGACCTCTGCTTCGTCATTCCCTTGTGCACCCACCTATGGTGAGATTTATTTTATTTTATTTTTTGCCCTTTGAAAAGCAACTTGGAATATTTTTCTGTCTGGCTTGCTCTGATGTTAGAGCACGTGGGTCTTAGCATGGACCCCCTGCACTGCGAAACTACCCTGGATGTGCCCTGAGCCGCTCACAGTGTTGTTCAAGCAATGCTGCTATGGCATCTGAGGTAGTTTGCTGAAAGCCAGCTCACGTCCGTCCGTGTAGGATGTGGGTACATTTCTGGCTGGCTAAAGGAAGATGGTGTTTTTTTGCTGGAAATTTTTTGATGTGTTTAAGATAGAAAGCATTTTGGGGATGGATTTTGAAATGTAGACAGCTAACATCCACAAAAAAAAAAAAAAAACACAGTCCTTATCAGATCTGCTGCTTGCTGAAAACATACTGATGTTAAAATTTCACCTGTGCAAATGCTTACTTTTACAAAGACCAGTCACAAGATATTAATTTGATTCAGGCATGAGGTATGCATGTATATGCACTACTCTATAGCTCCTAACTCATTGGGTAAATTCTGTCTTAGCCCTATCTTCTCATGCACTCAGTCAGAAAAGTCTCCTGGAACAGCATGGAAAATCAAAGTCACTTTTGCCTAGCTTGGGAAGAAAAACCTTGCAAGCTGCCAACATCTGCTTTAATCTCACCGCTTCTGGTAGTACAGCGGTGAGCGGGGCAAAGGCAGAGGGAGGAAGGTCTTGTGCCGTGGGAGCAATCTTGCTGACGGACCCCAGGAAAAGAAAGCACCAACCTGCGGAGGAATTCCCGCTGGGCTCTTGCTCAGGGTTGAGGTGAGATTGAGCCGCCTTCCCAAGGCAATATCCACAGCAGAGCGTGGGCAATTGCAAGCAGTGGCATTAGTGCATTTTCAGAAGATTTGGCCTCCTTTCTTAGGACAAGTAATGGGTGAAGGGTGGTGGCAATGTGCAGTGTATTGCCCCAATCACCCGCTATCACTGGGCTGCACCCTGGGGCACGTTCCGGTGCTGTGCGGCAGCCGGGCGCTTTCTGTACCGCGTCCAAGCCCTCTTTGCTCCCCATCCGTCCCCATCACAGCGTCTGGCCTGGCTGCCCTCGCTGCTCATTTAAATGCTCGCAGTGGTTTCTTTCGGAGTCGGTCAGCAAGGAGTTTGGTTTTCCCGGCCGGGCTGGCTGTGCTGGGATCCGTGCAGAACTGTGGCTGGCAGCGCGCGCTCCCTGCGAGCGTTCGGGGCTGAGCTCATTCCTTTCCTCTGTACTGCAGAACACAGAGGGATTTTCACTGGATTCTCCATAACCTCATCTCCAAGAGGAGAATTGCTTAAACAGAGCAGCGCTCAAGCTCTCAAATGCTCTCCCAGCTGCCTGGCCTGAGTCGCGAGGGGCTTCTGGTCCTGCTGTGGGATGGGGACCGAGGGAAGTGCCATCAGCACAGCTCGCCGCTGTCTCGGGGCTCCCATCCTTATTTACGTGGCTTCACTGCCTGGGCAGGTTTGGAGTCCCTCTCCTCCTGGATGGCTCCCTTGGATGGAAAACAGGATGTTTCCTGAAAGCTGCTGGGCCAAGCTGGGTATTAAGCGGTTTGAGGTACCCATCTGGCCAGGTGAAGTAATGCTGTGTTTGCATCCTGCTTTCTGAAAAGCTTTAAGGATCCAGGCAGGTACCCAAACCCTGTTTCAGTGCGCGTTGAATGTTTAACTTGGTTTAACTCAGAAACTCCTTTTAAAAGCCTGGTTTAACCCCACGCTTAACTTCAGATGTGTCCTTTGGTCTCATGGAAGCCAACAGGACTTATGGATGTTGCTTAAAATTTAACAGGTGGTTACATGAGTGGCTAAATCAAAATCCGGGTGCGCAGCTGCAGTTCTTGGCCCAAAAGTAGCTCTTAATATCTTCCTTTGCAGCTCCACTCATTAATTCGTAGGGCTCTGAGCACTCAGTGAAGAACTTGGCATCAATGCCAACTTCTTGGAAGCAGCAGTGATCCGTGGCGGAGGGTCACCGGAATGCTCCGGCAAGGAGGTGACAAAGCCCATCCTCGTGTCCCATCCCAGTGCTGTGCCTGGTGGCAGTGCCACGTTTCATCACTTCCAGAAGCTGTAGATATCCATGGGGGGCTGGGTTTCCTGCCCTGCTGTCCCACCAGGCTGCTCCTGCAGGAAACCTCTGTCCAATGGCAATGCCCATCCAGACAGGCTTGGGAAGCAAAAGAGGCAGGAAAATGAGGTCTCTAAAATGCAAGCATAAAATTTCAGTGTGATTCTTCTGTACTGTGCTGAGTAGAGAAATGGGAGTGCATTTGCTGATGTGGGGAGAAGGAGGGCTCTGCCTGAAATACGTATTCAGCCTCACCTCAGCACAGCTCTTCTGGACTTACTTAAAAAAAAAAAAAAGCATTATCTTTCACTTTATCCCTTTCCTTCTATTGGGAAAGCTGCCAGAGAACTGAGCCATTTCTGCCTGCATTGATCCAGCCCCTTTCCAGAGACTCCATTCAGGGAATAACCTCCATGCACAAGTCGTGCATTGCGCAAGGCGCTCCCAGGGCCCCTTCCCAGCGCCAGCCCCAAGGTTGCACTTTCTCCCTGGAATGAGAGGACCTTGGTCCAGGCTCCCACCCGGGCATCTGCAGGAGCCTCTGCAGCTCCATGAGCAGGAGCTCTGAAATGGTGCAAATCAGGATTGACTCTATTTAACAAGGACTAAGAGCCTAGAGGTGAAGTTGGGAGTAAAAATTTGGTTTGCTAGGTCATCTTCTCTCCTCATGTTCTTTTTTTCTCCCTAATATATTAATTTGGAACCTGCCTCTTTAACACAAACAACTTTCTGCTGCTTGGAAGCCACAGTTTCCCTGGTTGGGCTGGCCTGGCCTCTGCTTTGCAGATGGGACTCGGCGCTTGCTCTCTTGGCAGGAGCTGCGCAGAAGAAGGTTTTGCAGATTCCTGAGCGAAGCTCTTGGCATTGCTGCCGTGCGCTGCATCCACATCCCTCCAAGCCCTCATGGATTGCGAGGGCTTCATTGGGCTTTGGGTTTGCGGATCCGAATGTGGGAGGGAAAGAGGCGCGAGGCAACAGCAGTTTGGGTCTGCAAGTGGGTAAGGGGCAAAACCCAGATAATCTCCCTACCCCAACATCATCCTCGTGCCATGTGTGTTACCAACTGCTGGGAAGGGCCCTGGAGAACTTGCTTTGTAGGTATTGATGCAAGCGGATGAAAGATCAGAGTTTGGGGACTGCTTAATCAAAACGGACGTTGAAAGAAGTAGGTGTGTTCTGGAGGTAGTTTCCCTTGGATCTTTGCCAAGAGACGGCACGTGTCGGAGCCTGTTCCTGCAGGCTGGCGCCCAACCCGTCTGGGCGCTGTTTGCTCTCCTGCCTCGTCATCCACGCGTGCAGGTGGACGCCGAAACCTCCCACAAAATGTGAAATGCCTCTGAACATCCGCTAAGGAGCGCGCATGGCAAAAATCTCTGCAGGGACACACTGGAGCAGCACAAGCAATGATGCAAGATGCAAGTGTTAGTGAAAACTGTCATGTTGTGCTCAGCCTCTCAATCCCAAACCTGCATCTGGAGCCCGGGAGGCTCCCGGAGCCTGTCCATAGTATCAGGTGGGAGATATTTCTCAATGAACCACCTTTTCTGCGATGCTCTGGCCGGGAGCCCGGGCTGCGAGCTTGCTGCATGCTCGCACAGTGCAGGGCCTGGAGTTTCACCCGAGGATGTCCGAACGCATCCGAGCAGCGTGCCACATCGGATCATCTCTGCCAGCGTCCCGAGGCGCCTAGTGCTCTTCTCCATCCCTCCTTTCTGGAGTCCTGATTCTGTGGACAGCTCAGTTATATCTAATAAGGATTAAGAAGCCCTTCTAGCATTGCTGGTTAGTCCAGCCCCTCTGAGGCTCCTTCTCTGGAATCTCCATGTGGTGCTGGCAACTCTGGGAAGATTGTGAATCCATCCATCCCAGTGAGGAGGCAGGGCCGGCACTTCCCCCAAGCTCTTGAGGTTCGTGCAGGGAGAGATGGAGATGTTGAAGGGCCTGAAATGCCACATGCCTTGGGAAAACTCATCACTCCTTTGGCTTCAGCCTTATCACAACATCTTGCTCTGACACAGCGCGAAAGCCCTGGACCACGGCAGCCCAGTCAATAGGGCTTGATCTTTTCCAGTCCCAGATTGAGCAGACGTTAGTGCTTTCCTGCAAAATGTTTCTGTGTTGCCCTGGAAAGGTGCAAGGATGTGCTCGAAAGACCTTCCATCAACCCATGAGGTTTTGTATGTTGGTTTCTTGCCCCTTTGCCTGTGTCCTTGTGGCGAGGAGACTGTGTCCCCACATCTGAATTAGAGGGGCCAGTGTGAGCTGGGATGCCCCAGTGATTCTTGCCAGGAGGAACTTGGTCTGTGCCATAAGCCAAAACCATCTTGCTTTGCCCCAAAAAGGCTGCCTGATGCGGTGGGACAGGTCCCCATGGTCCCCACATCCTCGGGGCTTCCCTGTGGGATGGGCACAGGGCTCATGGGCCATTCCAGGGCAAAAAGTGCAGTGGGGCTGCTCCACCTGGGCCCTTTTTAGCATCAGCCCTGGGCGCATCTGGAGGGAAAAGCTTGGCCTGGATCTTGCAGGGAAAGGGCAGGAAAGCAGCTGCAAATTTCCTTTTGCATCCCACCCAGGCGATGGCTTTGGAGCAGTCTCATTCCCACCTCTTTTGCCCCTGCTGCCAAGCTGGGGCCACTGGGAAGAAAGTGAAGCAGGACTGGTTAAGTGTGGGCACTTCCGCAGCTTTGGAAAAGTCACATCTGGCTGGCAGCCCTGGGAAGGGGACAGCAACATGTCTGAACTGGTTCATATGGACACTCCAGTCCAGAGTCAGATGGATGCTCCTTCTTGGATGTCCTAGTCGTGTGAGAGATGCAGGTCAGAAATGATGTTGGGGTGACAGGACAGAGGCTGCATTCCTGGTGGATTATTGCATGCCTGCCATAAGGCTGGAGACCAAGTGACTTTACCAACCACCAGAGCAGACTAAAATGCACTGCCCATGGAATTGCTTCCTGCCTCATCAATGCAAAACTCAGCAGTGAAGATGCAGCTGCCAATGCAAAAATCAGCAGCAAAGATGCAGCTTCCCTGGGAGCTGCCTGTGGCCTGTTCCCAAAACCCTGACCATGCAAGATGGTGCTCCGGGTGCATCCCTGCTCCTGGCATCCTGCAGCGCTGAGCAGCACCTTGCCCTCTGCTCCCAGCCAGTGCAGCGATGGACTTTACCCCTTGCGCGGTGCTGCTGCCGCAGTGACGTTAGCTCGGGCTTGCACAAGCCGCGGGGGGCTCGGTGCTCACCATGTGCCACCTCAGGGGTGTCTTCTGAGGGCTTTGCCAGTCCCTGGGAGCAGAGACCCCGAGCTGTAATGCAGAGTGGTCTTTGCGTAATGCAGTGTAATGCAACCTGCCCCGCTCCTGAAGGGTTTTTGCAGAAAGCAAGAAGGCAACGTGGGTGCTGCAGACAGCCGGTGCACGTGTGCGGCTGTGCCGCGAGGAGCTCGTGTCTGATTTACGGGCAGTGTGGCAAGTGCCACATCCGCCTGGTGCTTGGAGGATTTCAGCTCTCCAAAGCCTGAATTTAACCCCTGCCCCCTCTTCCCTCCTGCCCCTGCCATGGAGAAGGGAAGTGCTGGCTCCATTGGGAGAGATGCGGGCTGGTGTTTCTAGGGATCACTTTTCCCCTGTGCACCCCCGAGGCTGCCCAAGAAAGGATGTCGAGGCAGGAAGGATATCGAGTTGGCTTTGGCTCTATCATACAAATAGCTCAAATGACCTTTCTCTAGCAAAACACTGGTTCCCACTGTACGGATTTATTCCAGAAGGTTGTCAGCTCTGTGAGAGCGCGGCCACCTCGCAAAGAGGAAATTCGGAGCAGGTAGATTAGCAAACGCCCAGCCGGAGAGATGGATGGGCACGTGCTGGATGGAGGAGCAGATGCACGGACAGGCGCAGCCTTCACAAGACGTGGCTTGAGGTGTCCCAGTTTGTAATCCCGTGGCCTCAGCTGCCTTTGCGAGGGGCCCTCGTGTATCTTCCCACGGCTCCTGAGTGTGGCAGTATTTGCACAGCGTTAATCTCCCTGGCCTGATCCTGTACTGCGCCTTCCCGCCGCGCAGGGATCCCATCCGTGGGGGGAAACTGAGGCACGGAGCAGCAAAGCGCACGGAGGATGCGGGAAGCAGCGTGAGGAAGGGCAGCCCCGGGAGCCCCAATCCTGCATCCTCTTCTTGCAGCGCAGCCCCTCACCGCGCGCCTAGGATGGGGCCGCTCCCGTGAAGATGTTGCTTCCTCTAAAGACCAGTCAGCTCCCAGCTCTACAACTGGGTCTGCGCGTGAGTCATGCAGGGTGAGCAGGCGGGTGCGGGGTGGGAGCTGGGCGCTTTCCAGGAAAAGCTGCGCTGAAACCACAGAAACCATTTCCTTGCTGCCGAGAGCCTTGCGACCCCAGCAGAAACAGCTTTGAGCCTGCTGATCCTGCTGGGATTGGCTTCCATGTCTCCGGAGCTGCCCCATGCCCAGCCTGGGCTGCTCCCGATGCTCCCTGATGTTAGGAAGACCAGGAAGGTCTGGGATTGTCACTGCTTCGTTGTTCTTTCTGCTTCTACCATGTCTTTTGCAGGTGCTTCTGAGCACCCTGCTCAGGGGCTCATAGCCGAAAGAGCATCCCAGCTCCTGGGATATCCTCATGCTGCAAACCCTTCCCCAGGCCAGACAGCAACAGAAACCAGCCCAAGAAATAATGATGTTATTCCAAGCTTAGCTCCTGGTAGGTAGCAAAGATTGGCCAAAATGTTGTGAAAATGTCCAAACCCCAGGAATATTTCCTTGCTGCATCTCCTCAGCCTGGCCCTGCTTCCCCTGTGATACCATCTTTGCTCACAGGCCCACAAACACCAATCATGTGCGCTCTATAAACATCTAATGGAAGAGACGCTTTTAATGTAATTATAATCTAAGCATAAAATATGTCAGTTCTGTAGGATTTTGTTGTCTGGTTCATAATTACTTTATGGCACTATAAAAATATATTACATTATGATGCTGTGCTCTGCTCAAATAATTTATTGCACAGTAATAGTGTAGAACAGTATTCAAGACTTGTATCCAATCTAGCATACAAATAAAAATTGTGGAAAATAATGATGTTGGTTAAATGCTCATTTCATTATTTTGCATCTTGGCTCGGCTTTTTTAACCCCTCTTTCATCTCCCACACCTCCACCAGATTAGATTCCAAATATTTAGATGGAGACTTTAAAGTTCAAAGAAAGCACAGCTGACTGTGTGTGCATTTTGCTATACGCTGCTTTTCCCAAAGAACTGGGGAGAAAAAGGGGTTTTGCTTTAGGTTGACAAGAACTGAAACTTTTCCAAACTGTCTTCCCAAGAAATAAGGTGGGACAGCAGAGCCTGGAGAGTAGCAGACTTTTCTGGAGGGATCCTCGTGTGAGGAGCAAAGCTGGTAAGATTCAAACAGCTCCCCGGTTGCATTGCAATTGTTTTTTATTTATGTATTTTTTCAGCAGGGCTGCCCAGCCTCACCCCAAGGAGGAGGATGACTTTATTCCATGGACTGATGCACTCCAGCAGCCAAATCCAGGGGATTTTACCCTTATTGCAAAGGTGAGGGGGGCAGGGGTGGGATATTGCCCACCACAGGTGTAAAGCCAAGAAGGGTCAGTCTGGAGAGGCTGCAGGTGCTGTAGGGGAGGAGGAGGAGGAGGAGGGTCAGGAGCCCCTTGCAGTGAGGCCAAGGAGCATCAGCTGGATGGAGGATGGTGAGGAAGGGCAGCATTGTCATCCTTGCAGCAGCCACCTCTGTCCCTGGGGAGCCTGCAGCCTGTCGGGCTCCTGCCACCACGGTGATGTTGAATTTCTGCCCGCTGGTCAGAGATGCGGGCGGAGGAAGGAAGAGGGAGAGGTGCGATTTCCTGCACTGGCTGCGATGAGTCATGTAAATCACTTTGCTGCTAAATGTCTCCTGCAAAGGGAGGGTGAAAGCAGCAGCCCTGAGGGCCGCGGGGTGGAAGGAGCAGGGGCAGTACGAGGTGCCCGGCATGCCCAGGTCCTCCTGCACCCCGGGGTGCCCGCCTGGATGTGGCCCCCAGGCACTGGCTGGGTGCAAGTGGCCTGGTCAGTGCAAGCAAACGGGCAGCGCTGCTGTTTGCACCCTGCAGACCCAGGCAGGGAAGTGGCTTCTGGTGCCAAACCTGCTGCCATGGGGCTCTGCCTGCCCTGGCGAGCTCGTCCTGCAAACCCAGTGAGCTCCATCACGACCAGCATCCCCTGGCCGTGCGAGGGGGAGGCTGCTGAATGCCCTTGGGTCAATGGAGATGCTCCTGGTCATGGCTTTTTTTTGAGGCTTTCCTGACGGAGTTCCCATGGGAACTCCCTTGACAGGGAAGAGGGGCCCTCGGTGGCAGGGGGTCCTTCTGGGTCTCTCCTCTGCCTCCTTCCCTCTATTCCTCCTTGGTTCCTGCCCAGGGTTGTGGCCTGGAGCTGGGACAAGGATCTAAAAATAGTGGAGGGGCCTGTGTATGCATCTTCAGCAAAGAGACTCATAAATGCAGCCAGGACTGAAAATCAATTCCTTAAAGCTGAAATCAATAACAATAACTAATATTAATAGTGATTATCCTTTCTTTATTGCACTTTGCAGTTGGAAATGAATTGTTTTTAAGGATTAGCGGCAGCTGAACTCTGTAATGCAATGTAAGGCTGAAGATTTACTATGAAAACACAGCTTATGAGCAAAGACCCATTACTGCTGATGGAATACACTTTCCAAATAGCCACGGCCACTGCTGCTGCGGAGCAAGGGAAGGCGCAGGATGGGAAGTCGGCAGAGGGTTTAGATTTCTGGCAGGAGACAGGGATTTTGATCTCTAGCCCTGTCTGGTTTTCTAGCAGTCTGACTTTTCAGTTCCCAGACATCCCAAATGCATTTTCATTTTTGGTATCTTTTATCTGAAACAGCTTCAGACATGCAAAACTTGGGGGAGGAGGAGGGTGGGGGGGAAGAAAGGGAAGTATGCTAAGCCAGTCATATGTATAAATATCTGAGTCAGCCGTACGTATATGAGACAGCAGTGTCTAGAGCTATCTGCTGAACGCGTCAAAGTTTCCAAAAAGCAGAGCTTATGAGGTGTGCGCTGAGCACTTTAGGAAAGTCTGGTCTCGAGCGTCCCCATGGGAGTCCCTGAGTACTCGAGAACTTCTGCAAACAGAGTGCTTTGAAAATCCAGTTTCAGGCCTGGGCGAAACTCCCGCCTCGGAGGGGACGCGGAGCACCTGGGACACCGGGCTCGGTTCCCACGTCTCCGCTTGCTGCTTACGGGCCGGTCTTTGCCCTGCTTCTTGATCCCGTTTCCCATCCAGAAACAGGCAGATGCTTTGCTGCTGTGACTTCTGCTCAGTATTCAGCCTTACTCACTGTGGCCGGGGAGATTCTTCTCGGGGGGCAGCAGGACAATGTGTCGCCCATCGAGGGACATTATTTGTGAGACAGCAGGCACCATCTATTGCACGGCTGCTCCCTTTATGTGGATTTCTTGGTGTCTTCCCTTTGCACCCAAAGGCCATGAGCCCTTTTCATATGCAGAGTCCAGCAAAGCGGCCACCTGGTAGAAGCAGGACGTTACATTTAGACTGGCTTTGAACCAGAGAGCTCAGCCTTACCCAGGAGAAGGTAAGGTCTGCTGTGAGAAGGTGTCACCAGAGACACCCACGGTTTGGGCTAGTGGCATGGCTAGTGTGGGGCCTGGCTTTAGCTTGAGGCCTCAAGCAAAGGAGAGGAAGGACCGTCCCCTAATCCATGCTGGATTGCCCAAGTGCCTGGGAGTCGCCAGGCCTTTTCTCCATCCCAGAAAAAGCCCTGAAGGGGAAGGACTCTCTGTATCTCATTGACATGTGTCTGTGTTTTCTGTGGGTGATATTTATGCTTATTAAAAATAGACCCTGAAAGCTCCCTAGGATCACCTTGCAATGGGCATGGAGTCAAGAGCAAAATTCAATGGGATGGAGATGAGGAGGACATTTAAAAAATGTGGCGGGTGAAATGCTGCCTCTGCTGGAGTCAATGGCAAATGCCCCTTGGAACTCACGTCAGCCGGGGCGTTGTCACCCTGCTTGGCATCTCCTCACCCATGGTGCGGGATGCTGGGACCACTCAAGTGCAGAGCTCCTGAATCTTTGATTCCTGGGCCATTTGCCCACTTCTCTTTTCAACACGGAGAAGTATTTTTATTAGCCAATTTGTAAAGATTGGCAGAACGAAAGCCCTTTGCACACAACGATAGATCAGTGGCTGCTTGCTTCATGGGATGGGATTGTATTGCATTATTGATCTCTCTTAAAGGCAATTGGCATTTTTCACCTGGGAAGGTCCTTTTATATTTTAATGAAAAAAATGGTCTCTTCTCCAGAAAGAAAACTGGGGTCTTACCTTCATTTTTTCTCTGCCATTTTAATTCATACGTTCTTTCCAATTGTAGAAAGGTCTTTATGCTTGTCCTAACATTTTGTGTTTGCTGAAAATCTGGGTTTGAGTTAGGAAAGGCACTTTCCTCACATTGGGCACAATATTCTGGTAACCACAGAGCTAGGTTATCTTCACTTACAAAATGCAGGTACTTGGGTGTCATGACATTTTCCCCCAGGCTGTTTTTCTTTCCTCACCTGCATTTCTTTTCCACTGAGATCCTCAGAACCAGAAGCGCTAGGAACCCTCCCAGCTGGGTTAAGCAGCACTGGAGCTTCCTCACATTGGTGCCAGTCTAGAAAGATTTAAGAGCCTTTCCCCGAGACTGGCATGTGGTGTGCAGATGTCCCTAGGCTGGCTCAGCTTTGAACTTGCCCTAACAATTCAATTTTTTCAGTTGTGCATCATTGCTAATTTCCTCCAGCTCGTCTTCCGAGGGCAGGGGTCTGGAGAGCAGCTTCTTTTTCTCATCTCTGAGAAAAAAGAGCTCCCTGGCCTTAGAGAAGGGAGGAAGTAGCTGTAAATATTGGGGATCTTGGTAAAGACCTGCAAAGACCACGATGACCTGGGCCTTGATGGGGCAGCAGCAGTAATGCCAGGAAGCAAAATGAGAATCCTGGTGGGATGGAAGCCGTGTTCCCATTTGGGAGACTGCCAGGAGGGCGTATTGCAAAGAGGTAATTCAGGTGCCCAGTCACCATTGGAGCACCCAGCTGTATCCCACTTCCCTGGAGCACCTCGGCCAACGCTGGGTCCCGAATGCAAAAACCTTTGCAAGGTGCAGACGTCGCTCACGGCCTGGGAGCTGGGGGCTCTTGAGGATTTCTTTGAAGGTCCTTTTTTAACACAGGACTTGTAAACACCCCCGTTTTCTTCACTCCAGCCCTGCTTGGTTGTCCATTGTCCTGTAAAGACTGAGAGTTTGGACCGAGAGCAGGCAGTGAGCCCTGTTTCTAATGTGCAATGCTACAGTGCAGGTGCCACCCAAATTTTTCAAAAGGAAGCAATTAGCAATTTTTTTTTTAATGGAGCAGAGTTTTCTGCCTGCAGTTCCCACTGCCTGTCTCATGACTCCGTGTTTGCCCAGTCATCAATCCACCAGCACTAGCAAACAGCACCGGAGAGAGATGGAGGAGGAAGGGAACGGGAGGAGGGGGAGGGAGAGAGATGAGAGAGAAACGAGATAACATGTGGATTGATCAGTCCAAAGGTTAAGAAGCTGAACTTATTTAACTCCTGTTAGTTTATTTATTGTCCCCGAGTTATATTTGTGACTGCGGCTGAGCAGATTAGCGCAGGATTGAGGGGCAGATTTAGAAAGCCTTAGTGTTTCTCCAGCTCAGCATGCGTGTGTGTGGCCAGGGGCCTGTGCATGTGTGCATTATTTTCCCTTTTCACTCAGCATTCCCTTTCCCTGCTCCCGTTACGGATGAGTGTAAGCACTCATCTGTACAATTAAGGACAGAGAAGGGGAAAAATCGCCTCGCTCATCAGATCAGAAGCTGAATTTATGCAGGGTACAACATATGCTCTTTATTATACTGTGGAAGCAGCGGGTAATAATTCCTCTGTCCTCAGAAGCAGGGACACTTACTGCAGTAAAAAAAAAAAAAAAAAAAAAATATATATATATATATAAAACCTCCCACTGGTGGTAAACACATGCGTCATGTGAGATTGCTAGAAGCTGGTTAGTGCTGGACGTGGTGAGTAATGTTTGTGGTGGCCCTGCCGGCGGCCGGGCGCTCTTGGTAGCAGAGGGAAGGAGCAGCTTTGTGGGCAGGACCGGCATCGGGCTGGGGACAACCCTGCCAAGATGCTTCATCCCCCTCGGATGGGGGATCTAAGCGGGATTTTTCCCCGTGCTGGGGATGGGGTTCCCAGAGGGAGGACCTTGCTCAGTGGCTTTGCTGTGGACATCAGGGAGAGGGATGTGATGCCAAGGCTGGAGCCAATTCCAGGCTCGCTGCGGCTCACTTGGAGGCACCGGCGCGGGCTGGAACAGCACGGATGTCACCGAGCAGGAGCGAGGTGCATTAGTCAGCTGGCTTGGCGAACATCTCCTGTTACATCAGTTTCTTTTCTTTCCCTGTCTCTGTAGAAGAGCCACAAAAAACAATGAGTAATTTCTCTGCGGAATATGCATCTTCAGAAAAGAAACCAAAGCAAAACAGGCCTCGCGTTCTGGAGCTCGCAAGGCTGCTGCCAGCACATCAGCTCCCTCCCCTGCGCTCGGGGGTCTCGGCGGTGACGCGGACCGGTCCCCAGCTCCGGGAGGTGGCGGGTTAAAGCCCCGTGCGCAGTGTCACCCGGGGACAGGCGCAGGGCTTGGGAAGCGATACCGGCAAAGCTGCTCTTTACTATGGATACCGCTCATTTGGTACTGGCTGAACAACAGCCCTTTTCTGGTCACCTCTGTTGCCTCTTGAGAAAGAGGGATTAAGGATCCCTCTGTCCCTCCCCTCTCCTCTCCTTGTTTCCCCAGCCAGTGATTTATGCCCTCTTTGGGTTATTTTCCACAGCAAGCACAGGCTTTCCAATGCGGACAACACAGTGGAGGGAGAAGCAAGTCCACCAGCCACGTGCCATCTTTTTATTTAAATCCCAGACTCCTGCTATTTATTTATTCTCTGAACCTTGTGGTGTAAAGACGTGGGTGAACGGGAGCAGAGGACAAAACTTGATGCCACTTTGTGTCCCCTGTGCTGCCAGGACAACCTGACCGACGTGAAAGCCGTGACAGAAGAGCTGGTGTCTGGAAACCGGCGTTGCCAGCACTGAAATAACAACAGCAACGACCAAAAAAGCAGGAGGGCAAAAGAGAGATTGCGCATATGCATGAATAACAAAAACACACGGAGTTATAAAAGTCAGGAATAAAGCGTTAAGAGTTATGGGCGGGCTGGCATCTGCTGCTCCAGGGATGCTGCCAAGAGGACTCGCAAGGAGAAGATGCCTCCAAAACACTCGCGCACCGGCTGCGCTGGAGACCGGGGTGCTTGGCCGGGCCCGCGTGGCTCTAGCCTGGCAGCCCCCATGGATTTTCACCATCGCACGGGAAAGCAGAGGCTGCAGGCTTGACACGGGGTGTTTACAGTGAGGATGGAAATGTTCCCCGCCGCAGCATAAAGGCAGCAGTGTGGAGCTGCATTTCGACTCTGCAGAAAGTCCAAACCACAGGGTTGGAAGCAGGGACGAAACTCCCTGGAAAATCCATTTGCCTCCTCCTAGCCGTGTGCCACCAACTCCGCTGCAAAGGCCGGGATCTGCTCCTTGCCCGCCGTTTATTCCCATGGCGGAGCGGACAGACGCTTGGCAGGCGGTGTCTGGAGGAGACGGAGCCCTCGGGCCACGGCGGCCGCTCCGGCGAGGACGCGAGTGATGGCGAAACGGCTCCGGAGGTGACAGACTTGCCGCTTCTGACACCGCGAGACGTACGAGAGAGCAGGGTTGAGGCGCAGTTCAGAGCAATCATACCTAACCACCGAGCTAAATAAAACCGGTGATTTCATCCCGTTGTCTGCAGCCGCCTTAGGCTGAGCTCAAATTAATGAGCGCGTTGTTTCCTCCCGGCGGGTTTTGCAAGGGGCTCCCAGGTGCCTTTTTTAGGACTTGTTTGCACGGCCCAGGAGGAGGCCTGGGCTCCGGTGCCGGGTCGGGCTGCCGTACGGTGCGTGCAACGAGCTGCCCCCAGGAAGGACGGCACGGGTCTCAGGGGCTGAGTCCTGTTGTTTGCAACTCAGTAAGGATGGACATTTGCAAGGGTCAATTTTTCCTTTTTTTTTTTTTTTTTTTT
>VZSV01000068.1:2540823-2567640 GCA_013398735.1 Nothocercus julius | reverse complement strand
TCTTTCTTTCTTCTTTCCTTTTTTCCCCCCCTTTTATTAAGCAATAATGAAACACTTTTCTCAAAGCTTAGGCATAAAATTTCTGACACCAGATCAGCTCTAAAACCAATCAGGGCCTAGAAAAATGGGAATATAATTAAGGCTGCTGACAGGCCGGTGTCATTAACGTCGCTGCCCAGGTGCCAGGCAGAGCCCCAGCTGCAGGAGATGCCGCGCTGGGGGTAGCAGCCTCCAGCCTGGGAATGAATTCGGCTCTTAATGGCCTGTAACAGCTCCACAGCTGGGGCTGTTTGTGAAGAAGATGGTAGAGGTGGTGGAAGACCAATCGCGGCTCCTTGTAGCTCTTAAATACCCCCATGCTCCACTCCTCCTACCTGCAGAAAGTGAGGGTGCTCATGGTCAGGTAGGGGCAGTTTTCTCATTATTTATTGCTGTCATTACTTTGATGGTGATGCTGGCAGGGTGGGTGTCTGCCCTGCTGCCTGGCTGATGTGCCTGCATAAGCTGGGACAGTCCAGGGCCTGGCCACCCTCCTGCTCTGTGGCTCAGGACCCTGGCTCACAGCAGCAATTCTGGGCCCTTTGGTAGGACGTGATGAGATTTGCCAGCCTGTGCTTATGTTTTCTCTGTCTTCTGGCTTGCTGTGGGACAAGAACCTTGCTGTCTTGGGCTTTCCTCTTTCAGGAGATGTTTTGCACAGTTTTCTTCTGCAGGGCCTGTGTGGGAAATCACCTTTTGCATTGGTGGTGTGCAGCTGGGGAATGGGTACAAGTGACTCTACAACACTCTTTTTTCCCCCTTCTTTGTTCCCTAATGAGTGTGTGTGTGTATATATATATTTTTTTTTCTTTTCTCTCAAGATTTTACTGCTCAGAAAGGGAGAAGCTGGGAAGGGAGCTTCATGAGCCCTTCATGAGCATGATGAAGGCTCTTCTTCCTCCTAACTGCCTGCGAGCTGATCTGGCAGCAGCTCAGCCTAGGTTGCACTTTGGGAGCACCTGGGCTCCTGCCAAAGCAATGACAGCAGCAACCCTTGAACAGGCCACTTACCCCAGGACCTAGCAACACATTTCAAACATTTTGCAAGGACTGTTCCATAGACGGGTGCCCGGGGACACAAAAGGGGTAAAGGATTTGCCTGGGAAAAAAGGCTGTGTTGCAGCCAGGAATAGCAGCCGGGAGTCCCGTGACCCAGGGTCTCCTTCAAAACCGGAGATAAGGTTCCTGTGGCAGCGCTGAGCAGCCGATTTTGGGAAAGCACCGTGCAGACCGCAGCAAATCTTGTCCATTAAGGTGACCAATGTGCCCGAGACATTGTTTGCAGTGACTGAGCGAAGACTTCAGTCTCTCTTGATGTGAAAAATACCCATTAGGAGCAAACAGGCAGAAAAAAAGGCTGAGTCCTGTTTGGGTCCGTTGTGATTTGTCACCCAGGCTGTGCCATTGCAGCCGCTGCTCCTGCTGCCCCTGACTTTTGACGTGTGTCTCACACTTTCCCAGCAGCGTTCTCAGTTTCCTGGGTGCAAAACTCCAGCCTTGGACCAGAGCGAAAGTGTCAATGAGGTTTTCACCCTGTTGGCTCCGGGAGCCTTGGAGTGTGCCCGGGGTGACCATGGCCATAGGAACGTGGGAGCTGGCGATGAATTAAAAACAAAAGCGCTATTATCCATAGGGGAACTCGTGAGTGGTTCACGTATCCTAGTAATTCCAAGCACTCTGTGTATACTTCTTACTTGGTTTTAACTTGATTTCTTTGAGATGCAAATCAGAGGGATTATATGCAGAGGCTGCATCAGAAAGTCTTTAATCCAAATGGGCTATAAGATTTATTTAGAAGAGCCAAATGTCTTGTCTGGGACAGAAGCAACTGAGCTGAACTGAAACAGATGGACATAAAGGAAATTAAGCAACTCTAATGGTCTTATCCAGAGTTTCAAAGCATTCGGTCTTCCGAACGCTCCAGCTCCTGGAGGCACGTGACCAGACGGGAAGCTCGGGTTTCACTTCAAAACAGGCTTTGCAGTTCACTGAGAAAAACAATAATGTGTCTATTCCTCCTGTGCGTAAAGGATGAAGATGAGAGCCTAACTGAAGACTCAGCATTTGGAAGGCAAACTAAAATATATTATGCAGTGGTGCTTTATTTATTCATTTTGGGTTTTTTATACCAATCTCATTATTTTTGGCAGTCTGGGTCCGGGATTTGGGGGAACTTGAAGCAGTAGGGATCACAGCTAGTTTGTTTACTAATATATGAGAAAGTTTCCTTTGAGGCTTTGGAGGCTTCACTCCCTGCAATGTGCTGCTGTTTCTGCTGGAGACTTCCCTTAGGTCTCCCCTAAATCTGGAGCTTAGATGGGACTTCAGTGATGCAGACAACCCCAAATGGGGCTGAAGTCCTTTTGCAGTGGACGCGCAAGGCCAGTCTGGATGGTGAGGAGCCTGGGCTGGAAAACTCAGCCGAAGGTCGGATTTGCAGCAGGCAGAGGAGGCTTCTTTGGGTTGTACTCATGTGTTTGGCCTGAGGAAGACTCCTCGGGCAGTGGAAAGACGGATGCATAGGGGAGAAAAATCCCTGCTCCCTGAGCACTTCCGAACCGTGAGGCTGGGGAGGTGTCACAGGGGTAGCGTGGGGAGAAAAGTTTGCTAGACTTGTTTCTATGATCTTGGCTTTTACCTTCTGAATCAGGTATGCTTAACGCCTCTTACCAAAGACTAAGGGCTCTTGCTGAATGTGTTTCTTAATGTTTTCTGAGGCTCCCACAGCGCTACCCACTTCAGAGCCAAGGAGACCAGCCCAGGCAGAAGATGCAGGATTCTCCTCCCAGCCCTGTGGATTTCTTCAACTCCAGGTTAATGTTTTCATGGCCCTTGGTGATGTGGGTGCCCAAACTTGGCCAGCCTTGCTGGTCCCTCTTGCCACTAGAATGTGGGAAATACCTTTGCAGCAAAAGCAGCGGCCAACATCTGGCAGAAATTTCTCTTTTTAGTATCTAAACGCAGTCCTCCTGCATCTCTCCCCAGCTTGGCTTGGAGTTAGGTATCCAGCAGGCAGAAGCCTCACGTGTTCTTGCATTTGCCACCCTTCACCTTGGTGCATTTGGAAATGGATTAAATAAAAGGTGAAAGAAGTGTGGGGGAAAGGGAGGGTGAGCGAGCGTGAGAAGGAGCTCATCCATTACTATGCTGTGCGCGAGGCAGGAGGTCTTGGCCTTCTGGTTTGAGTGCTTATTCCCCATAAAATACATCTGAGAGAAATCAATACAAGAAGCATGCAAGAACTTAAATCAAAGCACAAGGAAGCGGCACTTGGTGAATGGAACGACCTTGCAGAGAGCTGTCAAAAGCGGGGGCCCAGCCCTGCGAATGCAGAACCTGCTGGGGGAAGAAAATAGGAAGGTCATCAGGCAGATTTCTCAGCCTGGCATGGGCTCCCTTGCAAGGGGGGCTGCGCTGCAAGGCGCTGTTCTCTGTGGCAAAAAGTGCATGGGTAGGGGGGCTGCCTGGGGGCTGGGTAAAGGGCACGAGAACAAGTTGCAGCTCAAGGTTTGCCGCAGGATAGCAAGGAAAGCTGAGGCACGGAGTAAAAGGGGCCCATATGGGACTCCCCATGCATGTGGGAAACAAGCAGGGAAGGGGCGCAGGCAGCCTGGCTTGGGGTGATGCTCCCTTTGGCCTCCGGCTCTGACTGGGCTGGACTTCGGGCCGTGAGAGCAGCATCCAGACCCGGACCACAGGTCTGCCTCCACCACGTCCACGTGCCGCCCAGCCGTGCCCATGCCGAATGGGCCGTTTCCAGCAGGAGCAGCCTGGGGGCCCTGCTGGCGGCTGCTGGAAGAGCCACCTGAGCGTGCAGGTGTCTGGACGCGTGACCCGGTGTGGGTCACCGCTCCGAGCTGCAGACGGCTATAAATCTGCCAAGGTTTCCTCCAGTCAAGCTCCACCTCTGTGGACCGCGGGGCACATGTTCCCATGCTGGGAAATCTGACCCCGCGGTAGCCTGAGAGACAGGAGAAGCCAGGGTTTGGTGTTGTGAATAAGTGGCTTTTTATCTGAAATCCCATTGGGAGTATGAGCTCAGTAACCAATGAAATTATATCTGTTGTTTCAAGCAGTGAAGAAAACTTGGCCTGATGTTTATTGAGATTTATGGCTTCCCTTGAGCTTAATTGTCTTTAGGAGCCCTGGATCTTTTTAACGGTTCAGTTAAGTGGTACTAAGAAGGATGGTAATGGTTTGAGCAGTCTGCCCCCTTAGCATATCTCTTTCTCTCGCACAATTTGCTGATATTTGGGAAATACAGCTGATGCTCTCCCCTCCCGAGGTCACACTTATTCATTGGTGTGAAACTTCAAGAGACAAAACCAGGTGTGAAAAGCTGCCAGCGAGTGTCTCTTTCGTGCTCCCTGTCTGTCCTGCCTGTGCTTTGGGAAAGGGTGGGAAGACGTGAGATGGGCATGGATCTACAGAGAAGAGCGGAATGCGGGGCCCTGGGAGGAGGACGGGCCCTACCTGGTCCTTGCCCTAGGGTGGGAAGGGACCATTTGGGATGCTGGAAAGGAGCTGGGCAGCTGAGCTTGTCACTGGGAGGAAAACATTGCCCTTCACATGTGATTAGTCCTCGCCTCCGGAGCCGTTTCAGCTCTTGCCGGTGGTGACCCCTCTTGGCTTGTTATCTCTCGCCAGCCATCCGATGAAGCCGTAGAGCTGTCACTGTGGGGAATGACCTTAACCTGTTTATTCATGCCGGGAAGATGCCGCGTGCGGGGTGGCCGCGTGGGGACGTTGCGGAGGACGTTATGACGGCAGCCCGTTCTGGGTCAGCGGGCGCCTTCATTAATAACCCCCAGGTTGCTGAGGTGGTCGCTCGGCCGCTCAAAACCACATCTGTGGTCCCTGCGAATGACTTCTGGAGCCACTGGAGGCTTCCAGCCTCCTTTGGATGGAGGTTCTCCAGAAACGTTCTGGAGCCTCCCCGTTGCTGGGCGCAGCAGACCCGCGGTGGGTGTCACGCTGGTGCTGCGGATGGATGTTTAACACCAAGGGTGTTCAATATTTTGGCTAATGCAACCTGGCCCAGCTTGCCAGATGAACGTGCTGTGTCGCAGGGAGGGATGGAGTTAAATTCCAGAGAGGGGTAAGGAGAGGCAAGGGGGTAGGAAGGCGAGCAGGGATCAAAGGCAGCGCCTAGACGAGCCTCCAACTATAACCAGTCGCACCCTTCCATAAAACACCCCCTCGTAATCCGCGTCCCAATGGTGCTCAACGGCAGGAGAATGCACGTCCCGGCCTGGCTGCGTGGGGATGCTCTGCATAGGATAGCCCGGAGAGAAGGTCGGGATGCGCGGCGAGGTCTGGTCCTGGTGCAAGGAGAGATGCTCAGGCCCTGGCAGCTCTTGCTTTGCAAAAATAAATAAATAAATAAAACCTGTTTTTCCCTTCCGTAGCTGGGAGGACACCCGGCTCGGCAGCCAGCGCTGCCGTATCCCAAACACGGAGTGGGCGAAGGCCACCTATGCATTTCCCAGGTGTTAAAGGTGTTTTCCCACCCTGGGGAATTGAAGAGGAGGTGGCGGCTTTGGCTGTGGGTTGTTGCTGAACTAGCTCGGGGATTGCTAATGATGTTTGTGAAAGCCCTAAATTAAGACCACACACGGGAGGCTCGGGCGAGCGATGTATCTTAGACCTGGAGGGTACGAGGCAAAAATGCTTTTGTGTCTGACTCACCTGCTCTGTGCTAACACTGACTCATAATTACTGATTTTGATGCAGACAAAAGGCTTATCTGCATTCAAACATATGGAAAATGCTAATGTAACCTGCTAATGAAGAGCGAAGGTGGTGCTGGTAAGTCATCCGTGGCTCCATGCAATGCACACAACCGCCTGGATTTGCTTTCTGAGGAGGATTTGTGCATGAGGTTGGGATGAGCCTTCCAAGGACAGGCGAGGGGCTGCCCCACTTCCCCTGCACAAAGCTGGGTTGTGCCCAAGGGGGTTTTGATTATAGGTGCTGCCTTGGGACCAGAGATCTCCCCTCTCCCCTCCTGTGCTGCTGTTGTCCCTGCAGCATTAGATGTTTTTCTCCAGGGAGCTGCCTGTGCAGGGCAAATCCCAGCCCCAGGTTGTCCCTCTGTCCCTGGGGGAGCATCCAGCCCATTTTTCCATAGGCTGAGGTTGACCTGCTCCCTTTCCAGCTCCTGGAGCCAGAACATGGCTCTGGGGAGGAAGATGTCTCGAGAGGCAGCGTGTTAGAGCTGAGAGCTTGGACAGCCCGGGCACGGTAGGTGCTGCACAAGGGCTGATCACGCAAAACCAGCAAGGAAAGCCGGCTGCAGGAAGGGCCGAGCGAATCCCATGCCCTTTAATAGGGCAGGGAATAATCCGATACCCTTTAATGGGGCTGGGAATAATGCCAGCGCCTGGATGGAGCCTGGGGAAGGGGAGCTCGATGCCGGGATGCTCCCCCTCGGCCCCAGCTCTGCCTTTGTGCCTCTCCCGGCGAGAGGTGGCAGCAGGCGGTGAGTGTCCCGTGGCCTGCGGCATCCGCTCGCGGAGCCGGAGCGCCGCTTAATCCTCGGGTATCGCGGGCGCCGTGCCGCCGCCTGCCCTGCCTTCGCCCTCTGCCGCCGCCCTCGCCGTGCCACCTTGCCCCCCTGCTGCTCAGCCCTGCTGCATGCTAAGTGGAAATTTCCCCCCGGTGCCAAGTGTTAAATACTTACCGAGCTAATAGCGCGTCTTCGCGGAGGTGCGTGCATGAGGCAACATGTTACCATAATTAACGAGCAGCTGGAGCTGGCACGGGGCTCTGCTGCAGCTGCTCGCTGCAGCTCCCAGCTCCTTTCGCAGGGCTCCGGCACTGCCTTCCCGGCAGGATAGCAGGGAACGATGCTGTGCAAGGCTGGTCCTTGCTTTGGAGGGGGTGGCGGTGGCCTCCAGCCTTGGAGTTTAGCTGATGGTGCCTCTACAAAGCCCATGCCCTGCTAGGAGTTTGTTCCTGCATCCGTGTCTCCGCTCGGCCTGGGGCAGAGCCGCTGCCCAAAACCTCCCCATCCTTGCAAGTTGCCTTGACTTAGCTGGAGTCGGAAAGTTAGGGAGCTCGTCTCAGCAGTAGGTGTTTGTATCATGACCTACATTGCTATTGGGTTTTAAATATATGTATTTTTTACTGTGATATATGCTAGCTTCCCACATGCAAATTGCTCTGAATGAACCATTTATCTGGGAAATAAAGGTTATGTTCTCAAAAAGACATTTAGTTCCCTTTCTGAATGATTGAGCTAGTTTTCTACCGAGAAAACAAAGGTCTTGAGCACAGTCCAAACCAATGACAGGGGAAAAAAGTTCAGGTAAAACCCTTCCATTTATTTAATGCCTCCAACCTCCTCATTCCTATTTACAAGTTAAAAGGGGCTCCATCAACCCATTAGAGCTGAAATACATGTCCTGTCTTCATGGAAAGTAAATTCCATCTGGCATCTCTGGAGGAATATAACCTTAACTCCAGTTTAATGCCACGTTAGGGTATCTTACAGATTCTGCCAGAGATTTACCTGCCTTAAAGGGAGATTTATTTTGGAAGTAAACAGTCTCAGGTGACAAATCTCCTTCCACAGGTGATGCTGGGGAGGAGATGTGGGGTATCTGTGTCTTGCTTGATCCCGGCATCTCCGTACGCATTCCCGGGAGACTTTGCTGCTGGGGGGGTGGCTTGGGGGTCTTGGCTGTGTGCAAGGCAATGGAGAAGGTCTTGGTGGGTGGAAGTGAGTCCCAGCTGCCATGAGGGGTGGGATGAGTGATGTTTTCAAGGAAAGAAAGGCTGCTTCAACACCTGTCCGAGTGCTCGCATTGCCTGGGACATTGGGGAGTTTTTGGTGTCTGAGTCACCTTGCAACCTTTGAACGTGCTGGGCTTTGAGTCTGCAGCTCCCCAGCAGGATGCGTTGCAGTTGCCATGTTTCTGGAGCACCTTCAATGCACTGACAATAAATTATATTTGCAATAAATATTGCTATTATAACTAATAATATTTCACCTGTGGTTAGCAATCAGTCTATTCTTATTGCTACACAGATGCTTGGGCACCTGCGCATCTCCTCCTGCGTCTTGTCATGCTCCAGGGCTGCAGAAACCTTCGTGTTCACCAGCAGCACCGCAGGAGAAGCCACCTGCCCGGCATGGGCTGCCTGTGTCCGTGTCACCCCAGCAAGAGGGAAGGCAGCGCGGGGAAGCTGCAAATGCAAATTGTCCCCGGGTGGCATTGGCCCAATGGGGACTTGGCGGGAGCTCCGCTGAGATCGGGCTCTTCCCCACCTTCCTGCTGATGCACCAGGCTGGGTGCGTGGGGATGCAGGGGGCATTGCTGCTGCCGTGAAAGAAAACAAAACCAAAAAAGCGCTTTTGCAGAAGGAATCCAGCGGGTTTTGAGTCGTGGCTGCCAGCTCACAGGGCAACAGGCGCCGGGAAGGGCACGGCCCCCGTGTGCTGTGCAATAGCTGCCGCATGTCGCGGCGCTGCTGATGCGCGCGCTGCCCGCGCAGGGGCGAGAGGACACGGCGGCTCCGGCTGGGTGAGACCTATCTCCTCGCCACTCAACTGGCCTGCCCGACTGGTTTTGTGCGATTATTTCTTATTCTGTCTCCAGTTAGGCAATACACTTGCCTGTTAGAAATATTGCCCTGGGCTGCCAGCTCAGCGAAGGAGAAAAGGGTATTTTTTTTTTTTTTTAAACCAAGGGGAGGTTTGGGAATTGCCTCCTACCCCAAGGCGGGCACCTCTCCCCTTGCCCTGCAGCTGCCCAGACCCCCCAGCTTCAGGTAATTCCCTCCACCAGGGTCCTGGGGCGAGTGTCCTTGAAGGGGGGGATGTTTCCTGCATCCAAATCTTGGGTGTTTGCAGCTCTCTCCAGCCGGAGGATGGCTCGGCAGGGCTTGCCGGGCTGGAGCCGCTGGATTTCAGCCCAGCTGGTAGTTGGGGATCATTAACCATCAAGGTGCCCCTGGGAAGAAGCAAAAAGGTATTTGGGAAAATTTGCTAACAGACTCTAATGACTTAATAATCCCTGCCGGAGAGAGCGCGGCGGGTTACGTGAATGTCAAGTTTGTTTGCTTTGCAGCCCGCCGGCGGCTGGTTATGTAAGGGGAGGTGTGACCTGCCGTGCGGGGGACGAGGGACGGAAAGGAAAGCGCTGGAGAAGCCCCCGGGGGTTCCCGGGAGCCCTGGCGGAGCCGCCGAGCCGGGCAGCCCTTCCAAGGAGCTTTGCATCCGCCGCTGTGCCCTGGCACCGGGATGCAGGCAGCGGGCGCTGCCTTTCCCTGCGCTGCTCTTCCCGGAGCGGCCGTGCTCCAGCTCCGGATTGCACGTTTGCAAACAGAGCCCCGGGCCACGGGACAAAAGGGAATGTCCCCTTCCGAACTGGGATGTCCTGGATGTTGGAGCTGTTGCAACTGGAGGAGAAAAGGCAGCTCTGGGATAGTGTGCAAAGTGGCCTCTGAAAAAAGGAAAAAAAAAGAGAAAAAAGGAAAAAAAAAAGAGAAAAAAGGAAAAAAAAAAGAGAAAAAAGGAAAAAGGCTTCTGAGGCTTAGAGATGGATATTTATACACTCAACATAAAGGATATTTCTGCATTGAAGTAATAAGCGTGACTCAGGAAACCAATGGGGAAAGGGTATTCCCTTTGCAGCAAAACCTCAAAAGATCAAAGCGCGTCTTGAGCGGTTTAACATTTCGAATGTTAAATGAATCAGTTTCTCCTCCCTCTCCCCTTCACCCCTGCCTGAAAATTTTGAAGAGTAAATGGTTTAATTTAGGCTGAAAGGGAGTGCTTGGGAAGTTCAGGCAAAGTGCGGAAGCGCTGCCGGCACACGTGGGCCGACTCGGTGGGATGCAACCGTGCCGGGTATCCACGCTCGTGTTTTTCCTGCTGATTTATGGTAATTTGTCATTTTTTCCCTTACTGGCACCTTCCAAACCTGTTCCTGCCCAGGTTCCCTTCTACCCACAAAACACTGAATAAGGGGATGCTCAAGTCCTGGAAGTGCAACTTGCACATCTCCCCTTGCAAATAGAGTCTCCAGGAAATGTTATCCTAGATTTCATAGGGAAGCAGCATTAGAGGGGCTCAAAGCGGGGGGTTGCTCCAGGGCTTCTGGCCATTCCCATTAATGGATGTGGAAAAGCTCAGCTTTGGGCACAGAGGAGCGTGCTGCTTGGCTGATATTTTGATGGATGTGAGCCCAAGGCTTGGGAATATGGTGGCAAATGCATGGGAATAAAACATGGAAAAAGCAGAGCGTTGGATCCCAGTGAGCTGTTCTCTTTGGAGAAGCATCTCCTGGCATTTCTTCTGCATGGAAGCAGCAGAGTTCGGGGCTCCATGCAGCTGGGGAGGGATGGAGCCGTGTCGGCAGCTCCCGCACCCGTGTGCTGCCGGGATCGATAGGCTGGAGTAATATATGGCACCGAGATAACAAATCACTTCGCTTATTGGGTCTTAATTAGGCCTCCTTTATCTCCGTGACAGCCACGCACCTGGGCTATGGCCCTGGCGGTGGCACCGCAGCGGCGCCGGGGACCGTCCCCCGGGACCGAGGAGCGCATGGAAAGGTGGGGTTATCCCTGCAAGGGCCCCGCTCGGGTCTCCCGGGTAATGGATACAGCTGTTAGAGCCCCTGACAGCGCGAAATGAAGACCTACATCACCGTAAGGCGTCGGGCGCCCGCGAGCGCGCCGCGGCCCCGAGATGAATGAGGGCAATATCGCCGCCGAAGCGGGGGACGCCGGGGACGGGGCTCGCGCTCCGGCTGGCAGCCAGCGCCGGCGCTTTGTGCACAAGGGCATTTCTCACCCGTGACGTGGCGGGTGGCGGGTCCTGCAGCGGCGGGGACGGCGCCGGGCTGCGGATGGGAGCGCTTAACGAAGGGCCGGGATGCTCCTGCGATGAGTTCATGCGGCGGTGAGGTAGCCGTGTCCCCGTTTCGCTGCCCGGCAATTTATGGAACAGGGGCTGGAGAGATCGGCACAGATTTCAGCCAGTGTGACCCAAGAGAAGAGAGGGACCTGCTGGATCCGGGTCCAACAGGAACTGCGTGTGTGCAGCGACACGTTTGCATTTAGGCATTAGCTGAAAGTAGGGCAGTTTCGGCTCTGCCGCGTGGCTGCTGGGGCGCTCACAAGGAGAGCTGGGACTGCAGTCCAAGCAGCACCGCTTCCCTGCGCCCAAACGTTTCGCCGGAGCCCGGGATGCCCAGCGGCTTCTCATGCAATAGCAATCTGCAGCCCCGTAGTGTTAACTGCTGGAGAGCAGCGGGATACGTCGCTGCTGCTGGGATGGGCTGAGCGGATGGTGCCCACAGCTGCTTCAGCCAGCCAGGCTCTTCAAAGCACCTGAGACGTTTTCCCCTGGCAGCTGGCACAGCTCTGCAGCTTGAGATGCTGGGATGTTAAGGGAATAGAGGTGATGGGGTTTTCCTCTTTATTTTTCCCCAAATATCCTCCTCTCATCTCAAAAACACCAGTTGTGTGGTCACTGGGGGCGTTTGGCATCTCCTCCCCGTTGGGTCTTGGCATTTCCCGCCATTGGGCCCCTTCCCCTGAGGATGTCCCATCGGGGATGTGGCAGCTTCACCGGTGCCGAGGTGGGAGACGGGAGCTTTGATGCTCCGGGCAGGGCAGCTCCCAGCAGCCGCCAGCCAAGGACGGCACCTGCAGCGCTCCCACCCGGAGCCCTGCGCCGGAGGCAGCCGGAGCGAGACCCGGCATCGGGAAGCATCGCTCGGCTCCCGCTCATCAGCACCTTCCAGAGAGGAGCGCTGCGCGAGCAGGATCTAATTAAGCAGGCTGCTCTGAAGGAGGTACTACATCTCCATGGAAAACTGCTTCAGCGAGGCTGCTCTGGATAATAAACAAAGCACTTGGGCAGATGATAGGGCATTGGAGTGTTTACTCTTCAGAGCATTAAGTGCTAAACTTGTTTTTAGCTCCCTTATGAAAAGCCCTTGCAGAGTGAAAGAGCACAAGGGTCTCAGCCATCCGGAGTGCGTCCAGTCCAGCACCGCTGCTCAGTGCCCTGGGGACACGGGGATGCACTGGGGACAGCGGTCCCCAAGGGTGCCCGAGGTTCAACGTGCCCGCGACGAAAGGAAAAAGCAGAAGAAACAGGGGTTTAGTCAGTGAAGGGAAAGGAAAGGGGCAGCTCACAGTGTTGTGTCACTCACTGCAAGGAAAATTGGAGGAGGAGGATGAGACCATGCATGGGAGGTGCTCAGCGCAAGGTGCTTCTCCTGCCCTAAGAAATGGAGTGAAAAAACAACAAAAAAACTTGCCCTTTGCAACGCTGGCACCCCACCAGGCCAGCACAAAGGCAGAATTAGCAGCCGGCGAAGAGAGACCCGGCAGCAAGGAGCCCACGAGCCCGGGGCTCCAGCGGGGCTTTTTTAAACCCGTTTTGACACACGGGAGCCCGTGCAGGACGACTCCGAAAGCTGCTCAGGCTTTCTGCAGCGGGAAGGGAAAGGGCAGGGCAGCAGGGCTGCTGCCCGCGCGTGGGGCCTGCTCACCACGAAAGCTCCGCTTTTAGCCCAGTTTGGGACGTGTCCGAGCACGCTTCCTCTGCACATCATGGATTCAATTACGCCGCGCCGCCTTGCAGATTTCTGTTAAATTTTAACTCGTTTCACATGGGTTGCGTGAACTTTGCCTGACATTTGGAGGCAGGCAACTTGTGTCATCAGGTTACGCTCACACTTATCTCTGCAAACATATCCCTTGTACCCAGCGCAGCCCCCCGCCCGCGCGCCCTCCTCGTCCTCCTGGGATGAAGGCTCCCGAGCACGTGAGCGCGCTCCGGACTTGGCCTGCGGGAAGTGGCCGGCCCTGCTGATCAAAGGCCTCGCCACTGTTGTTTTAGAGGTGACATGAACATTTAAGGGGCTTTTGAAAGCCCTGCCTTGCCGTAAAAAGCCAGACACCAGGCACAGAGCAACTCCAGCGTGGGTTTAATGATAATGAAACGGCCTTTTGTGCCTAAATTCAAAGAAGAACCACAAACCTATTTATAGTGTTTATAATAAAGCCTGTGAAACCTTTTACACATAATCCAGTGAACTGATACCTGCAGGCTCTGGTGTTGCCGAACGATCCCCAGAGCAGGCGCGTGTGCTGCTCGCTTGGATTCGCAGCCGCCGCCAGCGCTTTTCTTGCCGATGGAGCTCGACTTTCCCGGAGCCGCCCGCATGTGTCCGGAGGATGCGACCAGATCCGAGCCCTTCTGCCGAGCAAGTGGCATGGCAAGTTTTGGCATGGCATGGTTTGGCATGGCTCGGCATGGTTTGGCATGGCTTGGCATGGCTCGGCATGGCTTGACATGGTTCGGCTTGTCACAGCTTGTCACAGCATGTCTCAACATGGCTTGGCACAACCCGGCATGGCATGGCATGTCTTGGTATGGTTCAGCATGGCACAGCATGGCTTAGCATTGCTTGGCACAGCTTGGCATGGCTTGGCACAGCTCAGTATGGCTTGACATGGCATGTCATGATTCAGCATGGCTTGGTATAGCTCAGTGTGGCTAGTCACACCTTGGCATGGCTAGGCACGGCTCATCATGGCGTGGCATGATCCAGCATGCCTTGGTATAGCTCAGCATGGCTTGGCACAGCTTGGCATGGCAATGGCATGGCTTGACATGGCTCGAGGTGGTAGGACACGGCTCAATATGGCTTGGTACAGCTTGGCATTCCTTGGCACAGCCCAGCATGGCATGGCTTGGCACAGCTTGGCATGGCGATGGCATAGCTTGGCATGGCAGGACCTGGCTCGACATGGCTTGGTACAGCTCGGCATGGTAGGACATGGCTCAACATGGTAGGACATGGCTCAAAATGGCTCAACACGGCTTGGTACAGCTTGGCATACCTTGGCACAGCCTGGCATGGCATGGCTTGACACGGCATGGCATGACTCAACATGACTCAATACAGCTTGGCATGGCTCGGCACAGTATGGTATGACAATGTTACGGCTTGGCATGGCAGGACATGGCTCGGCATGCCAAGCATGGCACAACAAGGCTCAGCACAGCATGGCACAGCTCAGCATGGCACAGTATGGCTTGGCACAGCTCATCAAGGCTGGGCACAGCTCCGTACAGCTCGGCACAGCCAAGCCACCCACCCTGCTCCTCATCCTGTTGGGTCTTAGAGAGCATCTTGCTGCCTCCCATACCCGTATTTTAGGGCCTGTCCTGGGTACCTGGAGGCACCGAACCCCCGTTTGCCCCCTGGGGCTCCCAGGACACGCGGGATGCCCTGCACAACACACTAGCCCCGGCTCAGCGGGCACGGCAGCCACACTCCGCCGCGCGCTCCGCTTATAAATAGCCTGGAAATGGGAGCTGGGCAGGGAGCCGCCGCAGCTGGGTCCGAGAATCCGGCGGCGGGCGCCGGCACGCGCTGCCCTGTCTCTCCCTGCATCGTGCTCTGCTTTATGGCTCCCAGCCCTGCGCCGCCCGCTGTATTTTACCTTGCAGCTCCAATAAAGGCAATTGCACGTGCGCTCTTTATCACACGCGACTGGAAATAGCAAGCAAATTCCCTCGTTCTGGAAAGGCTTGGAGAGGCTCTGCTCTGCCGTGCGAACGTGTTCGCATGACAGCGTGCTACATCAAAGATCTTTTTTTTCCCTCCTCTTCCCTCCCTGATGCAGTAAATATTGCTGGGGCCTAACCATATGCATTCCCAGAGCCAGGAGAGAGCCAGGGAAGGGAGCACGGACGGAAATGGGAGCTGGGTGCCTTCCACTTCGCTAGGGATGGGACTTGGTATGTCCATAGGGAGAGGAACTGGTGTCCAACATTCCCAGGGTCCCTGCAATGCACCTGGGACCTCCCGCTCGGAGCAGGGACGGGACCCAGTGGCTGCTCTTGTGAGCCCAGAGCAAGGAGCACTGCTCCCCTCCTGCCTTTTCCAGGCCACGGCCGGCTAAATAAATTAGAAATGGGAATGTGCGGGGGTGGGGGAGACGGGTGAGGAGAGAACTGGCCGGCTGGAAGTGACCCAGACCCAGGGAACAGATGCAACTCATAGCGTTAATGAGGTTTTTTTCTTTTTTTCCTTTTTTTTTTCTTTTCTTTTCTTTTTCCCCCTTCCAAAAGGCACCGCACTGTTGAGAACCAGGGGCTTTCTATCCCATGGCAACACTGAGCGGGGGAAAAATGGGCCCAGCTTTTATTTCATTTTTTTTGTCCTTTACAGGAATCACCGGCAAACAAAAGCCCCGAACAGATTTATCATTTTTCTTTCTCCCCCACCCCCTCCTTTTCTTTCCTTTTATATTTTTTTAAAATAGGGTTAGAGCAAGATGGATGGTTCCCCAGGCCCGGGGAATGAGCAGAGAGAGGCAACCCTGTCGTCTCCGGCATCCCATTAAGCCGAGCTCCGGGAGGAGGCCGCCCCAAGACTTATTAAACCTGCCCCAGCCCAGACCCTGATCCCTTCTCCCGGTGCCGCCGGCGCCTTTCCCGCGCATCCCCCTGGGAACGCTGCCACGGGCAGGGACCGCTCCAGCCCGGCAGGGTGACAAGTGGCTGGCAGTGCTGGCAGCCCCCCGGCAAAGAGGAGGACAAAGGGGAAAAGAGGCAAAAAAGGGAAAAAACAAATAAAGGGAACGCATCAGGCCACTGGCCCAGGCGGGGATGGGGACAGGGAGGATGGGGGCTGCCACCAGTGCTGTGTTAATGCTGCTATTTCCACTTTAATACTTAACAGGGATTTAAAACCCGCCTGTGGTCGGAGTTTGTTCGTACTGATAAATTTTGAATAGCTCATAAATTATGGACGCGCCTCTGTCGGGGAGGAAAGGCCGCGGTGAGACGCACCGGAGCAGCCGGCATCCCCGGAGCTACGTCCGGATCCGGCCTGCCCGCCGGGATATAGCGTTACGGTGGCGATAGGATCGTATCGCATGGCAAAGCACGGCCGCCTCTGCTTCACACCTCCGATACCGATCACCCGGGCTGCGGAAAATCACAGAGCAGCAGGCAGTGCAACGGGATCTCTCCGCCAGCAAGGGCAGTGCGTGCACCCGCACGCACGCAAGCACACGCACGTGCAGATATATGTCTGACATATATCTGCAGATATATGTCTATATGTGCATATAGTGATAGCCACGTGCGCGTGTTTGCATGGAGAATATGCTCGCACACAGGGGTCGGATTGCCCAGCTCCCGTTGCCTTGCAGTGACAGCCACCCCCCATTCCCACATTCCTGGCCAAACACACGTCCCTGCTGCAGCAGCGATGGAAAATTTGGCTAAAAAAAAAACCCCGTGCCCGGGAGGCTCCATCTCCTACCGAAACCCCTGTCTGCAAGAGGTGATTTCATCTGCCCGCGGAGGGCACCGGCTGCTGGTGCTGGAAAAGCCAGGCGGATGCGGGGGGATCCCTCCCTTTTCCCTGGCATGGCCGAGCAAGGCTATCGTTACGTTACAGCATCATTCATGCTTGATTTCCAAGCAGAATGGCCAATAAACGAGTATGAAGTTTGCATGTGTGTCTGAACCACACAAAGACTGAAGGAAAATGGCCAGTTATAAATGCTAATTCATAAACCAGGCTGTTACAATCTGGCCCCTTACCTCATTCATTATTCCTATTTACTAGTAAAAGTGATGTTTTTTAACCAAGGATCGGGCCCCCGCTGAGCCAGATTTAATAACAGAAAAGTCTCTGCAGGAGAGAGCACCGTAATGAAGTAACAAGCGCGGAGCTGAGCACAACCCGCGTCATGGCTTGCAATAATATTTTATTTTGCCTTTCACTTTCGCAGCACTCCCGGCATCTCCAGTTACCCTGGTTTTGCCATGTTTGTAAGGAAACCACAGCCTCATGCTCATCGGTAGGTTATGAAAAAAGAAAACACCTCTCAAGGCTGAAAACTAAACATGGGCACCTGAGCGAACAGCGGCTCGTGTTGTGCAGCGCTGGATGGAACGGGACCGCTTTAGTGCAGCGGGTGCGAAGAGGAGCTGGGAGGCCTGTTCTGTGTTTTGCATAAAAACGGTGCTTTTCATTTCATTTCGTTATTTATTTTCACATCTTTGGCTTCTTCCTTTCCCTTGCTCCAGGCTTTGCGGATGCTGCTGGGTTAGCCCATCCTGCTACCGAAAACTGCAGCCCTCCAATCGAACATCGAAACACCGGATAAAAAGGCAGCAATAAATAGGTGCAAAAATAGGTGCAATGGGAGCAACACCCTCTCTGAAAAGAGATTTTGAGTGTATGAAGGAATGATCACACACCATGGGTGCCAAAGCTGATTGCCAGTCCTTGACCTTGTGTGATCAGCTCCGGAGCCAAGACACCCTGGAGCAGGGTTTGCACAGCAGGAATATCTGGAGCGACCGATCCTGGAGAAAAAGTGGACTAACCCCATGCCAGCTACAAAACTGCAGCAGCAGAAGCAAGGGCAGGTCAGTGGTTTGGGCCTCCGCTGAGTCGCCCTTTGCTTTGCCATCCCACAACCTACTGCTGCTGCAAACACCTCCTAATGCACCAAGGTTTTTTACTGCTATTCCCGTAATTTCTTCAGTGCGATGGTGTTTCCTAGCACGGGATGGACTGATTAATTGCATCCCTGTGGCCTTCGCAGCAGCGGGACCTGAAGCTGCTCCGAGCAGCGTTGGAAACAGATGTTCCCGAACAGCCAGGAGAAAGCGCTACCTGAGCCGCTCATCAGCGCGCGAGGTGACATTTCGGTGCCAAATGCTTTTCCGTACGCACGAGCCTAGTTGAGGCGGAATTTGGGTCTGTCACATTTACGGAATGAAAATGCTGCAGATAACGTTACTAACCCTTCTAGCTCTTTGGAGGGTTAAGGTTAACCCGGGAAGGGCTGGTCTGGAGGTTGAAGCCCTGCAAAGAATTGTCCCTCCACAGTGGCCGAGGCCCCTTCAGCCTGGGAAGTTCCTTCCAATGTCCCGTAGCGGAAACGGCAGCAGGATCTGGCCCCCACATGCTTCTCTTCCTCCCCTTGTTCTGCCATCTCTTTCGAAATGTTTATGTTGGATGGGCTCATCATTTACACTGGAAATCCGTGCAATGTGTCTCTCTTATTGAACTATGCAGCGTCAGCAGCTGGTGATCCGAAACCCCGGGCGCATCTCGGAAAGGCAGGCAGGGAAGCAGGGATGCGGTGACCAGGCAGCCGGGAACAGGGATTGCTCTTTGAGAGCAAAACGAAGCGCCTACCATGCTAAATGCTGGGGGAAAGGGAGTGCAGGGGCTCCCTTCCCGGCCCTTGGCTGGAGCTGAGCGGGGATTTTCTGGCAGAGTTGCTTTTCTGCTGGGAAATCCCAGTTAGCTGCAATTGCAGCTTTGCACGGAAAGGCCCACTGGGATGCGGGCTGCGATGGAGAAGGAGGAAACAGCGAATTGCACAGCTCAGCAGCCAGCGCTCGCTTGCAGACCCGGGTTTACTCGCTTGTGCTGAGCCGGGCAGGACAAGACCTCCTGCCTCAGGGTACGTCCCGATCTTTAGTCTGGGATCTCCCACCTTTTCATGATGAAGAAAGAGAGATCTCTGTTTCTTTGCCAATGAAGAATAGGAAAAAATAAACTCTGTTTTGGGGATGAAGTGATTTTGCCGGGATTTTGCAGGGGAGACTTTGCATCCTGCCCGCGGGGACGGCGAGGCCGCCGTGGAGCATCAGGCCTGACCTACTTATAGCCCGGGCCCTGGGACTTTCTGGAATCTGTCCTCTTGGGAGCACGACCTATGATTTGAGGGCACTGGGAAGGCAGGCTGGGCTGGGCTCTCACTGCAGTCCCGCCAGGCCCCTCACTGCAGGAGCGCTTGACCTGCCTCCGAGGGCGCTTGCTGCTGCACAGCCATGCACAGGCCCCATTAACAAAGCAAATTGCCACTGATACGCTTCTCATTACATTTCAGGCTGTACACATCATTATTTCATTTAAAAGATGGAATTTGTTTTCTCTTCCCTTAATTCGAGTCCCCAAAATCTCATTAGAGTGTTGCCGCTCATTGCAATTTGGAGCAAATCGTGGCTTAATCCAACCTGCCAAGGAAGCTGATTGCCCTGTAAAAATCTCCTTGAAGCCTCCACGTGGAGGCAAGGCAGAGAGGGGAGAATAATAAAAAGACATCAAATTAGAAGGTGCTGAGGCTTATGTGAGAGGAGAAGAAGAAGCTGTTGCTATTGACAGGATAGCAATGCAAATCCCCTTTGGAGCACCCAAAGAATCAACATAAACGGATTAATGTGCGGACAAAGAAGAAATGACTTTAGCTGTTTCCCTAATTCAATTGCATTTATTCTCATACAGAATCTTCATACAAAGCATCTCGCAGCTGCTTCACCCAGAAGAGAAATAATGAAGAAATGTCATTCTAGTAGGACTGCACAGGCATGCAGGAAGGAATAGGAGTGCTGGTCTTGAGGATTTGATTTTCCAAGACCTCAGGAAATCACAAGCCATTTTTCCCCCTCCCCAATTTCAAAATTACTGATTTCCCCAGGCTTTCCTCAAGCCATCTCTCTAATATACTGAGACAGATTCTAATCTCATGCTGCTTTTATAGCACTGTAATTCTGATCTCACACTGGTTTTATACTGGTGCAGTCCCACTTATTGCAACTGAGTAAATTCCTGATTTATGTGAGCGGCAGGCGGAACAGGCCCTTGGCTTTCCCGGGACCGGCGCAGGGTTTACAGAGGTGGAGGAAGACCAGGCCCACTGGATCTGGAAAATTGCCTTGGAAATGGACTTTCAAATGTACTTTTGCTTTTTGCTTAAAAAACGTGCTACGTTGGTAAAATCGCACATCCGAGGAAGAGGCTCATCAAGGCGTGGAGGTCAGGACGCGCGGCCACAGTTTTCACCCCACGCTGGCATTGGCAGGACTGGCCGTTCATTCAGCTTCACTTAATGGGAAAAAATTAGTCTATTCTCCCTAGCTGCTCCAGATTCAAAAGAGTCACTAACGGGCTTTTAAAAGTCCATTTGTTACCTCCTTCAATTGCCCCCATCCCCATTTCCCGAGGCCGGGTTCTGTCCCCTAAGGATCTGCTGCCTTGGATTAACTTGAAACGCGTATGTCCCGTTTGCTTTAAAATATTAAAACGGAATCCCGAGGAGCGAAATGCCTTCAGAGAGCAGCGGGACGGGCTGCCGCAGGATGGGCAGCGCTCCAAGCGTTAGCGCTCCAAGCGCCGAGGGCTCCGCTATGGGAGATCACCGGGGGAATCCTCCACGGGGACCCCGTAGCGCAGCTCTCCTTAACTCCTTTTCTAAGGCTGCACACCAGTGAGCTGATCAGCTCTGCTTCGCCCTGAGGTCTGGCTTGTGGGCAGCCCGTCTCCCAGCCTCGATTTGCGCTCTGTGATGTGCAGGGTATAACCAGCACCACGAGCCCTGACTCAGGAGTCGCTCCTTTGCCTTGGACACAGGTAAAGGCACACGAGGAGTTAATTCCTGAGCTCGTTTCACAACACCTGATTGCAATCAGCCGGGTGCCTTTATAAGCAAATGCCCTGCACTCAGGGCAGTGCTGCTGGATTTGCATGAGGGTCCTTGTTATCAGCCCTGGGGGAGACCTGTGCTCCTGGATCCCTTCTGTGCTCCTGCATCCCCTGGCAGGACCTGCATGGGCTGCATCTGCAGGAGCCTGTAGAACTACTGGACTCTCCATTTGGACAAGACTTTTTTCTACCCACTCAATCTTGCTCCTGGAGGAAAAATGGGACCTGATGTAAGTAATGTGTGGTGGTCAGCAAGTGGCCATGGGCTGGAGTGTTTTTGCCCACTTGCTGGCTCTTGGATGAGGTTTGGTACAAAGACTGGGAGGAGGGAGGTTGGTAGTCAGGATGGATGGGGAATTTTCTGTCCTTGGAAAGTGATGGGAGGGCTTGTTCATGCTTGGGTGCTGCTCAGACTTCATGGGTGGTGGCCTCCAAGCATGAGCTGGTCCTTCAGCTCCTGCCTGCCTCTGTGCTGTGCCTTTCATGGAGGTTTGCAATGGTTGAAGAGCAAATAATTCAGAGACTGCGTTGTCACCCCAACTTTCCTGGGCTCTGGATAGGCGAGTACTTGCTGGTGCGTGCAAAAATTTAAAGAACTTGGTTATAAGTGGCCTCTCCCTAGACATCCTCCTCTGCCATGAGCTGATGAGGAGTGCGTGAAGCTGTGATTGATCCTTCCAGGAGACCTTTCCCGCTGGGCAGGCCTGGTGCACACAGTGCGGGGAGGAGGATCCAGGCATCCTTGCTTTCCCTCTCGAGCTGTGAGACCCCTGCTTGGGAAGCCCCACGAGCATAAATCAGCGCGTGCCTTGTTTTTATGGGGCTGTGCTGATTTATGCCTGCCGAGGACCCCTCGCTGTTGCAGAGGAGGGAACAACCTTGCACATCCTGCTGGATACGCATCCTGCCTTCCCACCCACAGACCAGGCGCTGCAGCCGCTTCTCCCAGCCCCTCTCCGGCCTTCCCCTCTTCCAGCTGGGAATGCATCAAAGGTTCATCCCTCCTGGCTGTCCCAAAGTGCTTGCAGCCTCAGAGCAGCTTTGCTGACACCCCAGGGGCTCTGCAGGGACCCCGTCCTTCACCAGCCTCCCAAATTTGCCCAGCCAGACGGAATCCGGCCAGAGAGACCCAGGAGGCTGAGATGCCACAAACTGACATCAGCAGAATCAAATAGGGCCCTGGTGGTAATCTGATAAACTGGATGGTGATTTTCCTTTTTTGGAGGGGTAAAAGGGAGGAGGGTGGAAAGGAGGCATTGAAAATGCACTTCCTTTCAGTGTATTGCTGGGAAGACCGTCAGGAAAACCACTAGATTATTTTTCACATTCTTCAGCGCAAAACTACTGCGTTTTATGACCACTATCAATAACAGCTATCATATTACTAATGCTACAGTTGCCACATATATAATATTTAAATCACATTTGTGGCTGACAGAGACCTATGGATATTCTTGATCCCAACAGGCTATTACAGTTCATATCATGTCTGTCATATAAATATTATGAATCATTTCCCGCTATCTTTATGGGGGGCTACACTGACATTGTCAAAAAGGCTCTGGGTACTGCCAGATACCGGCTGCATATTTATATACACCTTACGTATATGTATGTGAATGGAGGGAGATTTATACAACAATCGTCAGTAATAAATGCCCATGATAAAGCATATTATCGTCACACTTCATTTGCAAAGTGTTTTGTATGCAGATGCTAGGAAAAGGCTAACAGGGAAGGTGCTGGTAGAAGGGACTGAGTCACAACTGCAAGCTGGTGTAAATCAGCTCGTGGCTCTGCTAGGAGGTTGATTTTCTTCCTGTTACAACTCCCACCAGTGGGTAACTGATAGGGTGGGAGCTTCAGCTGGTGCTGAAGCCTTGATCTCGTCTGTGCTGGTCCACCTCAGGTGAGGATTTGTCTCGTGTCCTGCTTGCTGCATGGGTGATGTTCCTCTTGCTTTCCCCCAAGAGCTGTAAATCTCATAGTTCGCATACTACATTTCATTTTCCATCGGTTAATGCTTTCCTTGCTGGCTTCCTTGGCAGTCAGGCTTTGGTCTGGGTGATGAGAAGGAGCAAAGATCTCCAGGTGCTATAAAAGGCAGATCTAGACTTTCCATTTGCACAGTCTTTCTGCAAAGCAGTTAATTAAACTACTGTCCCTGCAAACCAGGAGAAACACGTTAAACCCAATCTGCCTGCAAAGCACAAGGGAGGAAACCTCTGCTAGGATTATTCAAGCCAGATCCAGACTGGAACCAGGTGTGCTGCGACCTCATCCCCAGACATGTTTTAATGACTTGAACACTTTATTCAGGCTTGGTCTATATGCAGAGATGGACAAGAACAAATGCAACTTTATGGCTTGGAAGTTAGGCGGTCTCTAATAAGCATTTAATGTCCTGTTCTGAAGCAGCTGATGGTGGAGCACTGTATTTCTGACCGTACAATATGTTATTTTATCTGAGCAGTCTCCAAAAGAGGAGAATGCAGTGTCTCTCTGCCTGTCCTTGGCGTGGGAATGCAGCTCGCAGCTCCAGCAGATCAAATAAATCATGTGCATTTCACTTCATAAACAAATATCATCAGCCTGTTAAATGCTGCTGGGAAAAACAAAGCAGTGGCTTTCCATCTCCAACGCTTATGGAAATGCTCAGTTTTGAGTTTCTGCTGGTTTGCATGTGCAATGCCTCCCCTAGGAATGGGGACCCACCTTCTGCAGGTGTTTGGGTTTGCAAGGATGGTTTGTGGATCTGGTGGCAATGCTGGCTGAGCTGGGAACTGGGTCCATGCTTGGGGACTGTTCCTGCTTGAGTAAAAGGTGCCTATTCCCTGTCTACACTTGGTTTTCATTTCACATAGGCAGTTGAATTGTCACCTACAGCCTTCTCGAGGAAGGATGACGAGGCTCCGAGCCCTGTTCCCATCCGTGCTGGTCCAAAGTGGCTGTAGCCCTCCTGGCACCCCTGCACCAGGGCACCCATCTCGCCTTGCCACCAGGGAGAGGAGCCTCCCTGTGCTGGGGATGTGGAGCCCAGATGTGGCCCTGGGAGCTCCTCCATGTCTTTCCTCACTCAGACTTTTAATTTATTCTTAAATTTGTAATAAGATGCAGCTAGGGAGGGAAATGCATGCTTTTTGCCCACTGTGCGAGAGGGTATGAAACAACAGGGAGCCACAGCAGGTTTTGCTTTTGTCCCATCAGGTGAATCTGCATTACAGAAAAGAAGATGGAATCACTTAGGGGGGAGGGAGGGGAGAGGAACGTGAAGCTGGGATTTGCAGCTTTTCTTTTTGGGTGCAGACACCCATTGCTCACCTGAATGTGCTTTCAGCAATTGGTCTCCAAAGCCTCCCTCCTCCTGACACCCTCAAGCACCCAAATCCCTTGGCCCTAAAAGTCTTGAGCACCCATGGGGAGTGTGGGGATGGAGGGAGAAGCTTTTGCCGCTGTAAAATGCGGCCTGGGGTGTACATGCTGCTGCCAAAGGATCAGCCTGTCCTGCAGCGTGCAAAGCAGCAAACTTCCAGGTGCACCCATCTGCTTGGGTTCTCCAGTGTCTAGTAAGTTATTCGGTGGGTTGCAGCACTGCTCAGAGATGGGGGTCAGCAAGGGCATCCCCTCAGGTGGAGCCTGGCACAGGGGCAGGGCTGAGCTCGCCCCACAGGCTGGCACCTCTGCAGCTCCTCTGGCATCTATTTCCATGCAGCGTGAGGGAACCTGGTTTCTACTTTGTCAAATTGATTTAGAACTGGCCAGTTGGGATCAAAAGTTGCTCGGATGAGGACAGACACCCCCAGTCCTGCTATGGCATAAGCTTCCTTTCCTTGGGATCCTGGGCTAAAAGGCGTTTGCATTACTCAAGGGTGGAGAGAGTAAGAGCCACTTGGAGAGTTCTACAAGATGACACTGAGTGGTGTAGGACCTTCAAGCGTCCCTGTGTCAAGCAGATATAGAAGCCAATGATCTGCAAAATTTATCTTGGGTACCCCCCTGTGATGATTGAAGTCCTTAGCTGGGAAGCGCCACGCTGAAGTTAAGCACAGCATTAGGCAGCCTGGCGGAGCTTATTAAATTAATAGTGCATTAAAGAACTGGAGGGAGGTGGGCGGCAGGAGAGGAAGGGAAAGAAAAAGGTTTGTAACATCACAGAAATAGCCTTACTACCTTCTGGCATCTTCAGGAGACTGGAAATGTGGGACTTTATCCAGCTGCCTTCTCTGGGGCAAAATTCCTTTGGCTTCTGTGGGAGGTTTTACCCAAATAAGGACTGCAGGATCAGACCTGTTATTGTCACTGCAATTAACATTTAGATCCACATCTAACATGAACTGTTACAGGCTGGTTAGGGAGAAATTTAATTTGCTCTGAACAGCTTGATGGGAGAGGAGCATGAAATGCACACTAGCTATGGTAATTCCATGTTTTGGAGGCTACACAGGTAGGTTTTCCAGCTGTGGGTTTAATAGCCCTGATATCTGGTGTAACTATCAAGCCAGGCATGCTTTGGGATCCTGAGGTTTGGAGCCGGATCCCCAGCTCGTGCTCTGTGCTGGAGTAAGCGCTTTACGCCAGCTGGCAGGGCTATCGGGTTGCCTCGGGCAGGCTCCGATCCATAAAGATCCAGGCTTATCTTACACTGCTGGGGGACCAGTGGGTCAAATGGCACTGGTGTAGTGCAGGGGGGAGCCTCAGTCTGCCCCAGCAAGGGTGGGAGAGGGCAGAAAATTGCACCTTGACTTTTCTCCCTTCACACACAACTGTGCTGAGATGGAACTCAGGAGCTTCGGGTCCTGCTGAAAGTTTTTTTCCACCTTGTTTTAGTCAGGTAGCCCCAAGCTGTGACTTCAGCATTAGGGTTTTGGACCTGCTTTTTCTAGCAACTCCTCCTTTCTTTTATATTTATGTATTTCTTCCCTGCCACACACTTTTCTCCTAGGACTTAATGCAACTCAGCCATAAAAACTAAGCTGGAGATGAAACTTGGCATATAAGGTCCCAGCCCGGGAGCAAATGGAGTTACCAGTTATAAACACACACCAAAATCTGTTTGGACATGCTGAAATTACAGGAGCCAAGGATAAAAAGGATCCAAGATGTTTTATTTTGCTTCAACTTCAGCAGTTCTGTGTGAGTGTCAGTCTGCAGCCGTTTGCCTCTGACGCAAAATGGGCCTGCTTGGCGTTTTTCTTGTTCCTATTATAATTAAAGCCACTGAATTGCAATGCATCGTTACTGCCTGATGTGCCAGTGGAAGGGGTCTGGAGGAGGATCCCAAAGGAAAGGCCAGACCTGTTCCCTGGCAGATGCAAACAGGAGAGCAGGCAGGGATTGAGAGCACTGGGTATTGGGGCCTTTTCCTGGCCTCTCCTGCGTAGAGTGAGATACCACAGCAATAGGTTCGAGTGCACCCATAGGTGCACGGAGGGGTATGGCAGGGAACGATAGCCAAGGGATTTGCTGGAGGAGGTGCTAGACTGCTAATATTCATGACATGAGACACTCGGCCCACTCAAGAATAAATCACACAAGATTAGGGGAGTCTTGGGGATGTTCCACAGCTGTGTCTGCCACATGGATCAGGACAAGGGGCTGCAGAAAACCTTGTGCTTTGATGCAACTTCTCCCCAGCGCCTGTACCACGCCGGCAGTCCTGGGGCCTTGCTCCCCTAGTCCCCCCCACAGCAGAGCAGGGCCCTGCTCAGGGCCTGTTTTTGGGACCTCCCAAGCCCTGTTGTTACTTCAGCCTCCCTTTGCATCTGCATTGCTCGCTCCCTGCATCCTCGCCGTGCGCCTGCTTGTTATGCACGTTACGGCCGTGCCGAGCGTGGGTCGATACGATGTTTAATATGCTTCATGCATAGCAGAGTCGCTTTGCTCCATCAAGTCACTAATACACATTCTTAAAAGGCCGAGTGCCATTTATTAAAGCTGGGGACGTGCTGGGGAGGGGAGGGGGCCCTGCTTACTGCAGCCGTGGAAGCGGCCGGCGGTGCAGATGGGGTGCTGGAGACGGGGTGCTGCCTGCGGGGCTGCAGGTAAGAGTTTGCACGAGTTCTTTGCTGCCCCTCACCGAGGGGAAGGGAAGGGAGAGGCGTCTGGAGCAGCGAGGGGGCTTGGGGCGCCAGGTGAGACCAGGGGCGCGCGGGGCTCGGGCTGCTGGCGTTTCCTTGGGGGCCCGGGGCGCATCGCGCTGGGCCACGTGGCCGGGGCGTCAGCCGGGGTGTCCCGGTGGGGGGAAAGGGGTTCCCCAACACCCCCTAAAGCAGAGCCCCCC
>VZSV01000068.1:2488653-2530530 GCA_013398735.1 Nothocercus julius | reverse complement strand
TTTGGGCACGGGGATGCCGCTGCTCCCTGGGGAAGGATGCTGTTGTAGGGGGTATGGATGCTGCAGGGATGGCATAGCCATGCGCATCCCGGGCAGCTGCTGAGCCCTCGCGCAGCTCGTGGCACCGATGCCCTGCGCGCCAAGGCACGGCTTGGAGCTGGGCTTAGCAGGGCGAAGTCTGGCTAATGAGCTAACGGCAATTAATTAACTCCTGGGTATTTTGCAAATATTAGCTAACAGTTTTGCTGCGAGCAAGGTCTGTGCCGGCAGTTCCCGCGCGGCCCTGGCCTTGGGGAGCGTTAACACCAGGATGCGACAGAAAACGGGGCTAATCCCGCTCCTCCGGGTGCCCGGGGCTTTGGGAACGGCTGCTCCGCATCCCAGTGTCCGCCTGCTTTCCGAGAGACGCAGAGCGAGCCCGGCGGCCTTGCAAAGCTGAGCATCGCCCGGGGCTCCCGGCTCAGTCTCAGTGCTGGCGATCGAGGTGTTTATGGGGGTGCATTTATTTGTAACCCCCCGGAGCCGGCGCTTTGGGTTAAGTGGTTGCTGTTTGTTTGTTTATTTATTTATTTTACTTATTTTGGTGTTTTGCAAAGTCTGCAGGAACGCAGCACCCGCCGCTGCCAGCGGTGGCTGTTCAGGGGGACGGCCTGCAAAGCCCCCATGCCAGCGCACCTTGTCTTGGATGTTTTGTCTTAAAATAGACAAGAGAGAGAAAAATTAGTCCTTTTTCCCAAGCCAAGGGGCTCTGGGGATGCAATGCTGGGAAAGCAGCGAGCAGGATGAGCCCTGGGGTCCCCGCGGTCCTTTAGCTGCAGGGAAGTTTTCTCGCCCTGCGCTGGCTCCTCGCGGGCTGGAAACCATTTCATGGAGGGCTGGTCCTCCTCCGAGCGAACTATTCCGGCTGTGTTAAAATGCTTGGGATTTTCGAGCGAATCGAAGCCGCTCTGTGCGGTGCCAAGAAAAATTCAGCAGCCTCCAAAAACATCCTTCCCTCAGGATTGTTTGTTCCTCCTGCCAGGAGGACGGAGGAAAAGTGGTGGGTCCAGGTGGCTCAGCCCGGTGCGGCTGGGCCGTCTCTCGCTGCGGTCACCGGTGAGCGGGGACATCTCAGCAGCCTCCCGTGAGCAGGAAAGTGCTGGCGTTGGGCAGATCTCCCGGCTTTTGATGTTTTGCCCCCCAAATATACAAGTTTTTATTTCGGGAGGGATTAAAACCACTTTTGTCTCCCTGTCCCCCTTTGTGGTAGGCTGTTGTCGGCAGCTCGCGCGCAGCAGGTCCGTGTTTGCACTTAGAGGTATTTTTCCATATGCTTCCCATAGCTTCAATCGTGTATTTTGCATAGGGGATGCGAGGGAGAGGGAGAGCTGCCTTAATATCATATGATAATATGAAATTAGATCCACTTTACATAACCCGAGTACACCCAAGTGCGGGGAGGACTCGGGCACGCCTGCCAGGGATTTCTTGCCCTCCTTCCCACTGTCTTGGAGCGTGTGAAATTCCAGAGGGCAGGATGAGCCTGGGACAGGGCTGTGAGAAGAGCCCTGTGGATACAGGCTCAAACTCTGTGAGCGCTGTCCGGCTGCAGCAGGGCTGGGATTTGGCCTGGAAAGGTCGGGATGGGTAGAGGAGGAGGGATTTGGTCTTTGTGGGAGAGGACATCGCCCCTGCCATGGGTCCGGCTCCGGAGGTGCCTTCTTGGGGTGACTTCCCTTGCCCGGGGGCTGGATTTACTGGAGCCTTGGTGTTTTGGAGAAGAGGAGCCGTGCGGATGGCTGCCAGTGAGGGCAGCTCCCACCGGCATTCCTGACAACCTGGGCAAGGTGGAATTTCATGGCAGCACTTGGAAAGCCGGCAGGACGCTGGTACCCCCGGGGCAGGGATGGCAGCCCTGGGAGCCCGTACCCGTCCGCGCGTGCTCTTCGTGCCGGGGCTTTTCCCGCTCGCGCCCGTCGTGAGCAGTGGGAGCGCTCCACGCGACCTCGGAGCGAGCTCACCGGGAGGTTTCCTTCAGGAGCGTTCGCGGAGGGCCGGAGGGAACCCGAGCGATGCCAACTGCCCTTGGGATTCGGTCTGTGCATCCCCGGGAGGGCTTTGCCTGGCAGAGACGTCGCCCGCAGGAGCATCCGCTCGGATGCTTTTCCAGCTGGGAGCTTCCCGAGCTGCCTGCGGATCTCGGAGCTGCCAGTGGGCGACAACAGGGGTGGAAAGGGCCGGTACCGGCAGCTCCTCCCTGTCAGCGGCACCCAGTCCCTATAAAGGGACATATTAGTTGTCACCCGCTGCCTAAGCCAGCCTGCCGCAGCCTCCTAGAGCCTGTTTGCTTTCATTTCCAGCGCTAATGCAAGGTCTGAAATAAGGGCTGCAATTTCCAGACACTTTTGCTATTAGTGATAGGCAGGAGTTAACCATTCGAGCTTAAATTAATTGTGCTGTATGTGTGCTTTTTTTTTTTTTTCCTATTGATGCATAATGTATGATGAGAAAAAGTGAAAAAATAATTAAAGTCTGAAGAGCGCTGCATGGATTCATTCATTATGAAATCTGGGTCAGCAGCGGAGAAGGAAAACAAGGCGGCGGGGGGGGCAGCTGGAGTGGAAAAACAGGAGTTCAGAAATGCTGCAGGCAGCAGAGGAATCCGCGCACGGCCCTTCGGAGGCGGCCTGGGAACACGCGGTTGCATCCGGGCGGTTAGGATCGCGCAGGGATTCCCTCCGATCTGATGGGATCAGAGCCTGGGGGGGTGGCCTGGGTGCTGCTCCCCACCCTGTGCAAAGCCGGGCTCAGAGCAGCCCCTTTGCCAAAGGCTCCCGGTGCTCCCGGTGTCCTCGCCGCGCCGCTCGTGGGGATGCGGAGCAGGGAAGCTCCGTGTGAGCTCCGCGGGCCTCGGGGCCGGGCTAATTGAGTTGCAAAGCGCGTGGCCGAAACTTGGACTCTCCCACCCTTGGCAGGAAGCGCAGACATTTCAAAACGTGCTTTTGTCCTGATTTAGGCGAAAAAATGTGGTACTTTCAGAATTTAATCACAAAATGGAAATTCCCTTCTTTCCTCTTGCTCCGGCCGCAGGAAGCGCACTTGGAATGGATTGGGCTTTGCAAACAGCCGGAGTTCATCCTTGAGAAATGCCTTTGCCGTAAGAGCATTCATCCCGGAGAAATGCTTTTCCGCGCAAGGCAGGCAAAGTGCTCTTGAGCGCAGGGGCTCTCCAGCCCCGTCGCTCGTTCAGCAGCCGCGGTCCTGCCGGGAGCTCCCGGGCCTTTGCAAACGTTCGTTATTGTAGTTAGACGCAGCCTCTTGTTTTACCCCCCGAACTGCGCACGAGAGCGTGGAGACGCAGCCGGCGGTGCCGGTCCCGCCGTGCGCCCCCGTGCACGCGGGCACGTGCGCCGTTCCCGCTGGCGCTCCGCTCGCCTCGCGGGCTCGCCCGCCTTAGCTGCGCCTCGGCTCTCGCGTCCCCGTGCGCTGCGTTTCCGTGCCGGGGCCGCTCCCGGCGCGGTGCAGCTCGTGCCGGCTCCGGGCTCGTCCCCTGGATAATTCGGGCAGGTTGGAGGCCGCGCGCGCGGCGCTGGCGACGCTCCCCCTCCGCCGCGGTCCCTTCCGGGCTGGCGAAGTCGCCGCTCGCTTTGCATTCGCTGCCGGTGTCTGGTTTCCCTCCTCCTCCTCCCTTGATCCAAAGGCCAATGTGATTTATTCCCGGGCTGCGCCAAGGGATGCTCGCGGGGGTCCGGAGCGTCGGGAAGAAAGCGGTTAAAGCGGAAAGCTGGGATGTTTTCCCACCTCGTGAGCGGTGGGGGAACACAGAGCGCCCATTGAATTGGAGGGAAGTAATAACGCTTCTAATTTTCCTGTGCAATTTAATAAAAATGTAAATTGGCTTTGGCTGCGTGACTCATGGTGGGAGGGTGGGTGTCGATCGGGAATAATCGGCGGAGCTGCGAGCTCCGCTCCGGCTTTGTTCCTGCAAATGGTGATGCCTCCGTGCCCGGCATCCCGGGCGGAGCGGTGGGGGGGGGGGCACTCACTTTTGGGGCCAAACGGGGCAGGATCAGGTGCGGCGTTGGCCGCCGGAGCGAGGGCAAGCGTGCCAGGACGCCGCACTCTGACCCGGGTTCAGCTCCGGACACTAATGGATTACAAATAACAATAATAAATTACAGGAGATGGGATAATCTACCTACTGTAATGTTATATTACCGTGACTGTTAGTTATATATTAATGCATAATTGTATTACATTAGCTACATATGCATAAAACCTCCTGCTCCAGGGCCTCCGCCGGCCTTTAACTCTCTGTGGTTCAGCGGGAAACTTCGGCGGGTGCTCGCGCGGAGCCTCCCCGCCGACGCTTGGCGTGACTGAGACCCAGTTCTGTCGGAAGGAATGAAGTGCGAGCCCTTCCCTTCAGTTATTTTTAATGCACCGAGGCCGGTGCTGGGCGCGAGGAGCGTGCCGGGGGCGCCGATGCTCCGGGCCGAGTTGTTCGGATCGCTACGAGGCTCCGCGGCCTCCGCTGCTCTTTTTCTCTGGCCTCACTCCCCCTGGCCCTGGTGGCCCAAGGGCTGACGCTGCTTCTGCCCCAGGCTTCTCATGCGGCCCCATCCCGTAGTGGTGGCCCCAGGGCTCTGGCTTCGTGCAGCAGTGGCATTTTATGCCCCTAAAAGTCTAAAGAGAGGGTTGGATGTGTTGGCAGCCTTATCGGGAGGCGCGGAGGCCGCGCGCCGGGGCTGCTCCGGCGGCATCTCGGCCTCGGGGCTCTGGGTCCCGCGGGCGCCGCGGCGGGAACCTCGCACTGCTGCCAGATGGCTCGAAACGCAGCATCTGCAACACCCGATCAGAAGAAATTAGGGCCGAGTCGCTCGCGCTGATTGAAGGGCCGGGCCAGCCCCGCCGCGCCAGCTGGGCGCCCGGGGCCCCTCTGTCCCTCGTGCCGCTGTCCCCAAGCGCTCGTGCGTTTTTTCCCCCCGCAAAAGCGAGTGGAGGCGGCGGTGCCGAGCGGCGCCAGCGCGCGCCCGCGTCCCCTTGCACGGCCAGGAGCTTTTGCTTTTGCTTCCCGCCCTGCTCCGCGTGGTTTCGTGCCTGATTTGCTGCCCTGGCATTGGAAGCCGTGGCAGGATTTCTCCCTAAATGCCGAACGGGAGGTTTCGGTGCTCTTGAGCACGTGGGATTGGCCGCAGGAGGCAGCGGGGAGGGGACACCCCAAATATCCCGGGAGCACGCGGAAGGCGGCTCCGCATGGCCTCGCATGGGATGCTCTTGGCCAGCGTTACGCCCGGCCAGGTCTCGGCCAGGGGAGAGGGGCCTGTCCCATAGCAGGCACCCAAAATGCCCCTTTTCCACTGGCTTCCTGCAGGGTTTAGCTGGAAGTTGTTGTTCCCGCTTGGTCCTGGTGGCAAGAGCAGCAGGGTTTAGCTGGGGCTGCTTTGGGGGTTGCATGGAGACAGATGAAGAAAAGGGCTTTTTTGGGAGCAGAAAGTGCAGGACCCTTCTTGGGATGGGGGGGAATCCACCTCTCCACTGTTCCCTTCTTCCCGTGATAACCTGGGAGCTGCCCGGGGCCGGAGGGGCGGAATCGTACACCTTGAGAAACACTATCCCTTTCCTTGCCCCTCAATATTGCATGAGCAGATTAAAAATTTAAGCCCAAATGAGCCCTGCCATCAGAAGGGACCGGCTCGGTTTCAAGTTCTGTTTAAGTATTTTTCTTTATAATGTAGCTGTGTCAATTAGAAAATGACATTGCTATTTAAAATGCTGTTCCGTGGCCCTCTTTAATTAAGGCAGCGATATAATACCAATCTGCTCTCATTAATGAATTTTTAACAATCAAAATGAGAGTTGAATGACGCACGGGCGGGTTTGCAGCGCGAGGGTTTTCTCCACTCCTTCCTTTGAGGAGGCAAAACAAGCCCAGGAATTTCTTTGAATAATAATAATTAAAAACAAAAATAGCCGCGTGTGAAAGGCCTCAGTGCAGTCATTGCCGTGGCCTGTTGGGATGGAAGCTGCTCCCATGTCCTTGCTCCTGGCTTGCAGTAGGTGCAGCGGCTTTTCCGCAAGCTTTTCCCTGTCCCCCCGGGTGCTTCTTGCTGAGGATGATCCTTCCTCATGCTGAGGATGAGGATGGCAGCAGGGCTGGCCCGGGAGGCTGGATTTGCTCTGGCCACGCGATGCCACCATCCGTGATGCTGCGTGCGCTCTGCGTTTTGGGATGCAGAGGTGGAGAAGGGCGTAAAAAAATGTGCCAGGGGCTCCTGGTGTCACTTGGGATGTGTCCCCCAGGGGAGCTGGTGCAGCTGAGGATGCGTCCGCACCGGGACACGCGGGGAACCGCTCGGGACTTGCCCGTTCCCGTGCAGGGGCTGCTCCCGCGAGGTGTCCTGACCTGCTCCCTGCTCCTGTCACCTGTCCCGGAGCCGCATCCGCGGGTCGTTCCCCGGGCAGGGAGTGAGCCAGCTCATCGCGTGCGGTTGCCGCGGGCTTTGCGCCGGGGCGTGGGAACTTCCTAATCCCGGGGATTTCGACGGGCTCCGGCGCTGCCGCGGATGCGGGATGGAGCCGGCACGGCGTCTGCCCTGCGCCGCTGTCCTTGTCCCCGCGCGGCGCTGGGCGTCCCCGCTGCGGCCTCTCCGTGCGTCCCGGCCCGATGCCGCTGTGCAGGGCCGGGTCCCTTGTGCTTCATCCCCCCTTCCAAGCCTGCGCTGCCGGCTAACGATGCTGATTAACACGCTAATTAGCGCGTCTCTGCCGCTTCCGCGGGTGCCCGTGGGAAGCAGAGAGCGGGCGGCTCTGCTGCTCCGCGTCTTCCTGCGCCCGGCGCCGGCTCAGGGAGACGATTTGGGGTTTTGCAACCCCAGGGAGGCTCCGAGCTGCGTTCGGCTGGAGCCGGGAAGGGACCCGTTGGGAAGGTGCCGGCTTGGGCTCCCTTGTGCGTGCTCGTTAGGGCGAGCTGGGAATCGCCCTGTGCAGGCTGCTGCATTCTGGAAGATGCCTATATGATTTTTTAATATTTTTTTTTTAAAAGCAGAAGCTGCTGCTGGGGAGCGCGTGAGCACGAGCCGTGACCTCCCTGCGCTGTCGGGATCCGTCTCCCCTGCGTGGCAGGGCTGAAATTGCCCTAAATGCTGCTATTTGTCTGCGCGCGCTCGCCGTGCCGGAGCGCCGTGCTCCTGTGCCGTCACGAAACACGAGATGGGATAATTAAATTGCCCTTTCTCCCAGCAAAACGCCGCTGTCTCCCGCGGCGCATGGCCGGGCCTCGCTGCCCAGGCGAGGTGTGAAGCGAGGAGCAGGAGGAGGAGGGTGCAGGGAGATGCTTCCTCTCCTGTGTGCGGGATGGGGATGCCCCAGGAGCCGGTTGTGCCCCGCGAGGTCCTGTGCTCTCGTCCCGTCTCCGCCTTGCCTTCCTCCTCCTCCTCCTCCTCCTGCATGGGGCGATGCTCCCGTGCCGGCCGCCGCAGAGGGCTAATTCCCGAGCTCCCTCCAACGAGCTTGTGTGAAGCTCCGAGGTTTTCCAGCTTTTCCTCACCCCCTCATCCGCTGCTCCCTTTTCCTTTCCCTCCCTCCCCAGATCCATCAGCGTTATTGCTTTGCCGTGGGCGACGGCTCCGGGAGCCCGTTCCCTGCGCCACCCCAGCCCTCCCCGGCATATTAAGGCCACAAATCACACGTGGCAGGAGCTCGGCCCGAGCCCCCCTCGCTTCCGCGTGGGCTTTTCCGAGCGAGGGCTGATGCCCGATGCTGACGGTGGCTCCGCGTTTTGGCTGGGACGCGCTGGGATGCTCTGAGAAACTCTGCGACCCTCCCCGCTTTGGTTTCCCTTGTCCCAGACCCGCTCCGGAGCCCATCCTGGAGGCCCGGGAAAGAGGCTCGGAGAGCAAACAAGCATGGAAATGCCGCAGGAAATGTTGTTTGTCCGAGATATCTGCCTCGGCCAGGGTGGAAGGGGAAAAAATAACGCGGGTCAGTGGGATTTCTTGCCTGGTTGCAGGAATGGCTGCCGTTCGGGGACACGTTTTCAGGCAACTTCCCCGACTTTGGCCTTTTTTCCTTTTTTTTGCTCATGGCAAACATCCCTTTCATCCCTCGGCCAGTCTATTATCGCTGGCTTAGCGGGCCGGCCGGCGCCTGTGCAAACACCCGCGGTGCAGGGACAGGCGCAGCCGATGGTTCTCCGTGGTCCCTACCACGTGCCGGGCTGGTGGTGCGGCCGGTGGGATGCCCGGCCCTCCGGGAAGGGGTGCGGATGGGGGCACATCCATGCGCTCCCCGTTGCTTTTCCCTGCCTGTTCCCCCGTTATCCCCATCCTTTGCAAGTGTGTCCCGGCATCAGCTTCATCAGAGGTGGGAGCAGACGGGGCTGCACCGAGTGCCGGCGGGGAACCGAGGCCTCCCCTTGGAGAGGGAGGAACAAATAATAATCTGGGAGCCAGGAAAGCGGGAGCTGCCGGCAGCGTGTTGATCGCAGCGAAGAAAAAGGGCCCTGTGTGAGGCCCTGCCCGGCGGCCGCTCGTCGCACGCAGAAGCGCCCGGGGAAAATGTTCCGCCCGTGCGCCCACGCCGCGCGCGGAGCGAGGGCTTTTCCGCCCCGCGCTCCCGAAATAAAACGCGCACGGAGCAAAGAGAGAGGGGGTTTGTGCCGGGGCCGGCGCGCGGCCGCTGCTCGCCAGCCCTGGCTGCGGTTCAGGAATTCCGCATTATCTGCGAGCGTTTCCAGCTTCCTCAGCAGGGAACAGCTCTGCTTCTGTCTTCCTGCGGCCGCATCTGGAAAGCGTTAGCCCGGGTGTCAGCCGCGGGGCCGGGCGCCTGCGCTCCGCTGCCCCCCGGCTCCGCCACGGAGATGCCGCGATCCCTGCTCCTGCGCTCCGGGAATCCCGCTGCTCCGGGCGCCTTTGGGCTCCTGGTGCCGCTTCTGCGGCGGCGAAAGCAGCAGGGCTGCTCTGATTGCTGCTCCTGGCCACCGTGCCGCCTCGCGATCCCTGTGGATTTGCTCCACTGGGATTTCTCCATGTGCAACAGGGGGATACGGCGCTTGGGTCGCAGCGTCTCCTGCCCCGGAGGTGGGCGCAGCGGGGGCTTCGTGCCCTTCCAAGCTAAAGCTGCGCTGGGAGCTGCTTCCCAGAGGGCTGAATCCGGAGGGTTCTTCGGAGTTGGCTTTGGTTTTTTTCCTTATCCTTTTCCTTTGGTTTTACTTTCAAACCAGCTGGCCTGCCATTATGGGTATTTTAAAATTAAAGAAGCACTTCCCACCCCCGTCTGAAAAAAAAAAAAAAAAGGAAAGGGCAGAAAAAGAAACCAGGCCTTGGTTTTATAGACCCTACAGATGCATCCGGCACCAAACTGATCCCAGATGCAAGTGCACTGTCAATAGTGTTACACGAGGGATCAATCCGATTCATTGTTTTATGTGGCCTCTACAGCATCATCAGCTAATTAAAGCTAATGGTTCCCAGAGCAGCACTGACAGCCTCTGATCCTATCGGCGCGCGCAGACGGTGGCGCTTGATGGGGCGCCCCGGAGCCGGATCCTGCGCTCCAGACCCCGGCGAAGGCTTCTATTGACTTTGGGGATCAGGCTACAGATCAATGGGAGCTGCTGTTAAACAAACATTGCCGTATTAATGTCAGCTCCGCGGGGAAGGAGGTCGATGGCTGCTAATTCGGCAGGGGCGGAGGAGGGGGGATGGCGACGGATGTGGTGGCAGCAGTGGCGGGATGGAGGGGGAGCATCCGAGGGCCCTGATGCTGGTGACAGCCGATAAAATGCTCCGTCTTTGACAGCGTCCGAGGGTTTCCCAGGCTTGAGCGGGTTTTATTGCTGCCGGGGAAGGGCTCTTAGCTCCCAGTGCCGGGGAGGAGCTCCAGTGTCATCGGCCGGGGCATTTGAGGTGCCTGAATCCTTCTGGTTGTGCTGGAGGTGGCACCTCTGGAGGGGACAGGGACCCACTGGCCCTTCCTCTGGGGATGGGACGGTTCCTCCTTTCCTTTCCCTTTTTGTGCCTTTTTGCTCCTTTGTGGGTTCTTGGGGCTGCCCAGGGATGTGGAGGGACCAGCCAAGGGCACTTGTCCTTCTCCAGTGCCAGGCAGAGTCACAAGGAGGCAAAGTCCAGCCTGTCCAAAGGGCTGCGAGAGGCAGGTTCACAGCACAGCCCCGCGCCCCGTCCCATAAAGCGAGTTGATAATTAAATCCTGCAGCTTTTATACGAATTCCAGGGCATTTTCCTTGGGCCGGAGCCATTGCGGAGCGCGCCCCACCTCTCCCTTCCGCGCTCTGTAGCTCTCTGCCCTTGCCCTGGGCTCCAGGGAGCAAATACCTGCGGCTCCCGGGGACATGGAAGCGCTTCCTGTGCCATGCCGCCGCTCTGCCTGTTGTCCCCGCGCGGTCCCCGCTGGCTTCCCGTTGTCCTGCCCTCGTCCGCAGGAAGCGCCGCTCCGCTCCGGCCGGGCTGCTGTCTGCCCTGCTGGCACGGGCCGAGGCTGCGGGATCACCCTTAGCCGGGGCTCCCGTCCGGCCTCCCGGAGGTCGTCGCTGGGGGAAGCTTGCTGGGAACCAGCAGGATTTGCAGCTCTTTCTGCCTTTCCTTTCTCGCTTCTTACAGGTTTGGGGCCGTGCCAAGGGTAGGGAAGTTCATCCCTGTGTGTTGAAAACACGGATGCCGCAGGGCTCCTGCGGGTCGGGGGCTGTGGCTCATAGCGGGGTGTCATCTGCACGTCCCCTTGGCCTCTTGTCCTCTTCCTCCATGCGGAGCTTCGCAATGCTCTGTCCTCAGCGAGGTCTCCTCTCAAGTTTCCTTTTGGGTTGAAACCTCCAGGAATTCATGAGAGAACGTAAGGTGCAGGACCCTGTCCCTGTGCCGCCAGTTTTGAATCCCTCACCCCCTGCAGCAGCTCGCTCGGAGGGGTCTCTTAACCAGGTGCTCCCACTGTGGTTAACGGGGGGTTTTGAGAGGTTGTCTGAACTCCAGACTCAAAGGAGACGGGAGGACCGGTCCCTGGAGCTGTTGCCAGTTGCCGTCGCGGGGCTCCGGTGTCAGCGAGACGAGCCGCTGAAAGAGGAGGAGGTGGGAAGCCCGAGACACCTGCAATTTGGTTGATAAATATTTATTTGGAGGTGACAACTGCTCTTGTGGATGAAACAGAGCGAGCAGAAGAGGGATTGCGAGGGAGTGACAGGGTGTTATTTTTATTATTATTATTTTTTTTTTAAAAGAGGCTTGTCGCGGGGATGTTGAAACGGAACAGCTGATGAACCAGAGTGTGCCGGAACGCGCGCGGGCTTCCTGGCGCGCGCGACGTCACGCGGCCAAGCGGAGCATCCTCGTCGCCGCGCGGCGGGTTCTGCCCGCAGCTGCCCTGCTCCGGAGGGCCGAGCCGGAGGCACCCGGACGCAGCGGCGCCGGGCACCGGGGGGGCCGCGCTCGGCCACCCTCGGGCTCGGGGGTCGCTGGTCTCATTGGTAAGATGTGCTGGGAGGGATTGGAGCTGGGGAGGACGCAGCAGGATCTGCTAGGGATGGCAAAAAAGCAAAGCGCTTGTCTGGGCATTGGGGCCACCGGGGGATGCGGGGATGGGTGGATTTGACTCTCCCGCGATCCTTCCTGCCCTTCATCCTCCGTCTGGTCCTTCCTGCCCATCGTCTCTTGCGCTGCGTTCTTCCCTCTTGCCCGCTCCTCACCCGTCGCTGTGATTTAGGGCTGCCTGGAGCGAGGAGCAGCCTCCTGGCGTTGGAAGGTGCCGTTCGGCTGAGGCGCTGTGTTTCCCTGGAGTGGCCGGGGCTGGCACCCACATGTCGCCTTCCTGTCCTGAAACCTTCCCCGAGGCTGCAGCCCTCGCTGCATCCGGCGCTTTTAGTCTCCGTGCAAGGGCCCTACCTGAGCAGGGACGGTGGGAGTTGATGGGAGAGCCGGGCTTGGAATTACGGGGATCGTGCAGTAGCAGGGGGTGTCTCTGGTGCTGAGGGTTAAGAATAGAAATGCCGGCATCCGTTTTAGATTAGCGAGAGCAGGCGCCGTGCCCGGCCTCGGCTCGGCTGCGCGGATAAGCAGCAGCGATAGTGGCTGCTGGGAGGCGTCGGGGCGGCCGCTCGCCGCCCGCTCGGCTTGCCGAGGGCTGCGGGGCGCTTTGGGCGGCCGTGCTGCCAAATGGGCTCGAATCGCCCCTTTCCCCCTGAGCCCCCCCGGGCGCCAGCCGGGACGCGGCTCCGTGTCCTGCTGCTGTCCCCCCGGCAGGGCTGTTGTCCAGTTCCCTTTCTCCGCCCGCCCGGTCCGAGGACGCGCACGTGGATGTGCCCGGCACTGGGTTGCACAACCGCGGAGGATCCGGGCTTAAGTTTTATTGGGCAGGTGGGTGTCCCGTCCTCGCTAAGCCCTCCCCGGCGTAATTACTGGGTTAAGGCCTGATGAGATAACGCCCTGGTATATTCGTGCTGCCGACAGATTAGAGGCGGGGGGATTTCTCCAGGGCTTTATCCCTGCTGAGGTGCGGGGCGGCCGGCGCGTTTGCGCGCTCGGAGAGGGATGCTGCCGAAGGGATGCGCTCCGGCGCGCAGGGCCCCGCGGAGCCGCCACTGGGAATCTCCCTTCCGTGCCGTTGCAGCCCTATTAATCAATGCGATTCTCCCGGCGGCTGGGAGCCAAAGGGAGGAGAGGAGGTGACACGTCCAAATAAACACGGAGGTGGGTGGCGCGGCGGGGCGCAGGAGGGCGGCCCAGGTGCCTCGTGCCGTGATTTATGGCCGGGGCCTTTGGGAGCAGTGAGCGGGGCCTTTCCCGACGTCTCCTGGCCGTGGCACCAGCACAGGCTCCGTGCGGGCGGTGCAAACATCCCTGCAAAGAGCCGCGGCTCTGGGGCCGCGAGGAGCCCGGGAGCTGCGGGCACCAATGCCCGGCCCTTTCGCGGTGTCCCAGGGAGGTGCTCGCGGTGCCATTTGGGTCGCCGGAGGCAGCGGGAGAGCAAAGCGTGTCGCGCTCCACGGTGCGGCCCCCGGGGAGCCGGAGCGAGGGAGCTGCTGGCACCGGGGCCGGGAAGCAGGGAAGCAGGCAGGCTGGATGCGGGCCAGGCTGCGCACTTGATCCAAACACAGCTGGAGCTGATCTGATGAAGTGAGAGGTTAAGAAGAGAGCATCTGTTATCTAAAGGGGACACGCAGTGGGAAACTGTAAGCTCTTTATTCCTCCCCTCCGCATGCCCGCTCTGTGCCGTGCACCATCCCTGACTTGATTTCTGTGATTTATTAAGGAAGCCGATGCTTCCGGGGCTGTAATTAAGTGCCACTGTGTGAGCTTTGGATAGCGAGCGAATGATACAATGGGCTGCGCGCTCAGCGGCTGCTCAAGTGCTTTAGGATCGGGATAGGAGGGATCACTTGTGCTGTGCCGGGCGCTGCGGCTGCTCCTGGCAGAGCTGGAGCCGCCCCGGAGGAAGCGGGGAAGGATGCGGCAGCCGCTTGGAGCTGCGCTGGAAACGCAGTTCAAGAGGGCATCGGTGACCCGTGGCGGAGCTCGGCGACGAAGGGAGTTCACATCCTTCCTCTCGCGAAGAACAGCCCGGCACCTCCGCCGCCGGCGTCCCCGGTTCAGCGCTGCCTCTTGCACGTGCCCTCCTTCCCATTGCTGCGGGTCAGACAGGGATTGAGCTTGGGTTGCTCCGGAGAACTTGGTGGCGGGGAGGTGCCAGGGTGCCCGCTGGCGCTGCAGGTCTCCCCCGCGCGCGGCGAGGAGGAGCCCCGGAACCTCCCCAGCTCCTGGAGAGGGTCCAGCTCGCGCAGCTGGAGGTGCCGCCCGGATTTAGCTGGGAATGCTTAACCCCCGCAGCCCGCGGCCGTCCCCTGCGCGCCGCCTCGGCCCCTGCGAGGAGCCTCTGCCGGCCTCTCCCCGCACGAGCAGCGGGTCCCAGTAGGAGGGACCGTTTCCAGTAGCCATGGGGAGCGTTTCCGCAGCCTGCGGCATTGCGGGGATGCAAAGGGAAGGGGTCTCTGTTGCCTCTCAATCCAGGAGCCGGGGCGAGGGGCCCAGTTTTCCTTCCCTGCGGGCATCTCTCCCATGAGCTCGAGGCCGTCCAGCATCAAGGACCCAGGGCCTGCCTTTCTTAGGAGAAATTATTTTCTTTCTACTGTAGGGACTGTTTTTGGTGCATAAACAGGGTTATTTTAGTGGCTTGGCCAGTGGGCACAGAAATGGAGAGCGAAGGATTTGTTCCTTGGAGAGCCAGGCCAGGCCGCTGCGTCTCCCGTTCGGCTTCTGCCTGTGTCATGTGTGGGAGGAGGAGGAAGGCAGAAGGAAAAAAAACCCCAACCCTACGTGTAAATAAACTTAAAAATAAAAAGTGACAGAGATTATTTGCCGCATAATGAACTAAACCATCCAACCTCCCACCGAGTGGCAACGTTGTTTATAAACTACAGAAAGGGCTTTATTTTAATGGGCAGTAAATCTCATTCATCCCGAGCGCTGGCAGTCACAAGCAGGCGGGATTAATAGGCTCATGCTACCCGGCCGGCTCGCTGCTTCCTCGCGCTCGGATTCCTTGGCTCCGGGAAGCACCTCGACTTCTTATTTTTTCCTTCCTCACTTGCATTTGCTGTTCTCCTCCCTTCCTCCTCTGCTGCTTAATCCCCTCCGTGATGCCGATGAACCGGGGGTTATCAGGCCAGGAAGAAGCAAGGATTTTGTCCCTGTGACTCGGCATGTCACATCCGTTCGGCACTAGGGCTTGTTTATGCGCTTGGAAACTGTCCCCCCTCATCCCAGCCCCGCTCCGAAGGGGAATTGCAGGGGCGGGGGGCGCATGGACCGCACTCACCCGGCTCGTGGGAGCATCCCCGGCATTCCCGATGGCACCCGGAGCTGAGTGACGGTGGGTGCGAAATCCCTATTGATGTTCTGCCTCGAGGAGGTAATTGCACCGAATAAGCACAATCCTGCCTTGCATGGAAACGGAAACGCAGGAGCCGCGCGGCGAGAAATCTCCCTGCCTTTGGGTTAAAGGGACAGTGACAAGTTGTTCTGAGCCCCAAATACCGCTATTTGGGGTACAGCTAATACAGCTGCGCCACGTAGCTGTTACCGGCCCAGGGAGCTGCGGAGATTTGAGGCGATAGCTCTCCGGGCTCCCGAAGGCTTTGGGAAGATGCTTGTGGATGCAGAGTGCTGGAAGCGCATCCTGCGGCCGGGGGATCTGCAGGGAAGGTGGGTGACGGCGGAGCGGGCGCAGCTGCAGGCCCTTGCTCGGAGCATCCCTGTTATTTGCTGGGTTATTTCTTTAGCAGGGAGCAGCTCTGGGCCGGGTCTGGCCAGGCTGCAAGTTGCTTCCGTGCTCCAGTAGCATCCGTGCTGCTCCGCATGGATGCTGACACCGGATCTGCTGGGGACCTCTGAGTTCTCCCCGGATATGTCAGACACCTACAGAACTTCTCCTGACAGTAACTCCTGGGGTGATTTGTAAGGCAACAAGGAAATCATTAAGTTACCTGTCCCAGTTTGAGTTTAATATCCAGAATCTTCCGTTAATCAAATGGGGACTCTAAGATCCTTACCTAGGCGTAATCGGTGCATAACGGGTTATCTACAGGAACTAACAAAAGCTAATTATCTATGCTTTGCAAGTCCCAGTTACTGTACTTCTATGATCAATTAATTCTGATAGCAGTTTCGCAGGTGCCGTTTGTGCACCAGCCCCGGGCAAAGGCGGCATGGATGCGGAGCAGCCCGGCCTCTCTTGGAGCTGGGATGAGGGTCCGTGCGCGGCTCCTTGCTCCGTGCAAGCAGCTCTGGAGCATTTGTAGGCTCCTTCCATCTAGGATATGTATTGACACTCTTTTTTTTGCAGTGCAAATATAGCAGTCCTGCTTTTTCCTACCTTCCCATCCTATTTTTGTGCTCATCCAGCCTGTCGGCACGAGTCCCAGGGGCACTGTCCCCTGCTTTCCTCACATGTCCCAGCCCGGCCAGCAAAGAAAACAACCCCTTGCTCCAAAGGCAGCTGGATTCAGTCACCTCCTCCTCTCCCCCTTCGCAGCCCTTCACCCTTCCTATCGGCAGCTTCCCTCGTGCTGGGCTGCAAAGTCATCAGAGTGTCTTAACGGAGGGGGAGGTATCCAGCAATGCCTGTGCAGTTTTAGGAATGGCTTAAAATTACAATAAATTTGAGACACTTTACATGTCCACTGGGGGCCCAGCATTGTTATGGTAATTCAAAGCAGATTCAGGCAGCGCTTGTGGCAAATAGCAGATTTAAAGGGCTGTAATAGAAACCAGGGGAGGGAGAAGGAGAGGAGAGGTGGTGGGAGAGAGGAGGAAAATGTGATTTGGGGGATGCTCGTGGGAGCTGCATAGCTGGACTTCCCAAGCAGCAGCAGCAGCAGCTCATCCTTGGACACCTCTGTTGATAATAGAGGCCTGACGTAGGATGCAGAGTTTGCTTCTTCCTTCTCTTTTTTGTGCTTTTTTTTTTTTTCTTTCTTTCTTTTTCTTTTTAATCTCCTGGACCTCATCCATTTGCATCTGCTCTCACTGGATTTTGAGTGCAGGCGGCTGGTGTTTGTACGGTGGACGAGCAGGCGCTGGGCACCTAGAGGGTCCAGGGCGCCGAGATGCCATCCCTGCTCCTGAGTTCCCACTGCCAAAGCTACGGAGGCTGGATGGAGGGATGGCTCCTTGCAGGGAGAATGGGAGAACTGGAAAACCTCTCTGTGTCAGGAGTGTCGGAGCCTTGATCCTGCTCGTATGCAGACGGAAGGCCCCAAAAGGCCCACTGGGAATATTTCTCTTGGATTTCAGCCTTTGCAAAGAGTTTCACATCACTGCAAAGGCCCAGTTTGAAACGACAATTTGTTTCAATACAAAACTTGTTTGTTTAAAAAATGTTGACGTGGGATGTTCTGACAATTTCTATTGTTGTTCCCCCTCCTTTCCCCCCCAAACATGAAATTAATTCATCCGCACCAGTCCTTTTCTGGGAATAGTCTTGGTTCCATTGACATTTTTGGTTAACAAGGAGAAAACAAACCCACAAAAGAAACAAACGCCCCCTGCTACAAACCCTTTGGGTAGAAAAAGAAAATCCTCTCCCAGTGACCATGCGACAACCTCCGCTTTGTTCCCGGCTCCATTGATGTCGTTCCCAGTTTGCACCAGGCCGGGATGCTCCCGCGACCTTGAGGATAGGAACCAGCTCAAAGCTCCAGCCTCCTGCCCCTTTGCGCTCCTGCATCCTGCACCGTCATTCCCGGTGCCTGTGCTTGCCCGTGCTCCCTCTTCCGTGCCCATCCGCAGCAGGGAGGGCTCCGCAGGCCCCGCTCGGTGCCTGGCCAAGGCACTGCAGGGAGCGAGTGCTCTTCGTGCCGCTGAGCGATGCTGCCGCACGCAGCCGCTGCAGGCCCGACCGCAGCCCGAGCTCTTTGGAGAACTTTTTATTCTTTCTTTTCTTCCTCTTGTTTCTGTTCCTTGCTTTTTTTCCCCTCCAAGCAAGCCACTGCACGCTCCTGCAGACATTCCCCTGAAGATTTTTCTCCCAATTAACCGTAATGCGTTTGCAATGCTGAGACTCCCATTGCTCCATCCCAACCTTCAGCGCCTGCTTTTCTTCTCTTGGCTCCCCTTCTGGATTGCAGGGATCAAGCCTGGGCACGCTGGTCCCCATTCACAACATTTCCATGCCTTTGATTCCACTTTCCCCCTGGCAGCCTGCGCCGGGAGCCGAGCTGCACAGAAATGACTCAGTGGCTTGCGGGTGCCTTTGTGCTCATGCCTCCTAAACCTGCTCCGTGGGGAGGTGAAAGGAAGGGGCCTGCATCAGGCTGGAAGCTCTGGTGGGAGGATTAATGCTGCGGAGAGAGTGCTGGTCCCGCGGGACGCTGTGCCCTGCGCCTCTCTGTCCTTGCCATCCGTGAAGTCTTCCCTAGTTCAGCCCTGGTGACGCTTGGGTGCATTTGTGCTGTCAGGTAGTGCTTAGCATTAATTAATTTAATACTTCCTATTGCACTAATCATGGGCCTTACCTGGTTAAAAAAACAAGCTAGTTGGCACTGACTGGTAGGATTTGCAAAGTGTGGATTCATGGGGTTGGCAGCAAAGCTATCGACTGCACTGGAGATAGAGCAAGAGCGATCCGAGCGCTTTGCAAAATGTGCTGCCCGTAGTGACATTGAATTTGCAGTTGGATAGTTGCTTGGCAGACCAATAATAGTCTGTCCGGATTATGAAGCGTGTGGTTTGGCAAAGGCTTAGTAAAGGTCCCGTGCAGATCCACGCACGCTACGGAAGATCTTCGCGTTCGCGTTCTTGCTTTGTTTTCGGTTGAAACTCAAGCCTCTGCTCTGCGGTCAGATCCTTTCGGCTAAGGGAGTTTTGCCGTGCAGAAGTTGCTTAAGGAAGAGAGCGGATGCTGGACACGATGTAACGCGAGAGCAACCACTATTACCACAAATGCTTTCCGACCTTCGCTAGCAAAGCCGTCAGCCGCCTTTGCTTTGTTTCTCTATCTTCCACCCCTTTTTTTCACTGCTGCTGTTTTGTAAGCCAGCGTTGCAAGCTTTATTGCTCCTGCTTATTATTTAACCAGTGCCAGGGGTGTGCACGGTGCTTTACAAACACAGAGGAAGAAAAGTCCTTACCCAGAGGAGTTTTTATCGTAATTTAGACAGTTACAGCACAAGGAATTCAGGCTGGTACGAGAGAAGGAGCAGAGAGGAGGATCAGCATCGAAGCAGAAGATGCAGGTCCGAGGGGGTCGGGGGCGTGGAGAGGCCCTCCCATGACCTTCCCGTTGGGAAAAGCGATGTTGATCTTTAGCGAGGAAGGTGATGGGAGAGGCAGCGGCTCTGCCATGCCCGGGTAGGCCGGCGCTCCCCCGCATGCAGCTTTCTGCCTCTGACGGTGGCAAGATTCGAAACGGAGACAGAAAAGCAATCGAGGGCTTGCGCCACCCAGTAATGCACTGACCCAATTGTGCACTGCTGTGTAAGGGGAGAGAAATTCCTTCCTGACCCTTGTACTCATCAGCCTATGCCCTGAAGCATGAGATTTGATTTTCTTTATCTGGCTTTCCATAATTACAGATGTCATGTTTGGTACTCCCTGTATCCCACCCCTCGAAAACAGCGTCTGCTACATTTAACTCCACGGACCTTCCCCCTTGGGAGTTTGATGCCGGCTCTCCGGGCGGGTGCGCGGAGCCGCTCCAGGAGCCGCGGGGCTGCGAACACACAGGCTCTTACGGGGGGTTATCTTGGTGCAAGGGCTTTGCTGGTCGCCCCTGCGCTGGGGCCGACGAGCGGCCCCCCGTGTCACCGGGCAGCCCTCAGCCTTCCCGCGAGGTTTGCCCAGGCTTCACTCTCACTCTTACAAAACTACGGAAGGAGCGTTAATTTCTGTGTAGGTATTTCCGATGGTTGCTCAGGGATTAGGATTGAACCCTCTGCTTGTTGGACTCATGTGAAGAGGAGCAGAGCCACGTCCAGGGCCAAGTCCCAGCAGTTCTCCGCACTCAGGACATGCCCAGATCCTGGTCCGGAGCCCGGGCTTGCATGTCCAGACCCTGGGCGCTCCCGCCTGACTTCCCGGGCGTTTTGTTTCCTACAGCGGGGCCCTCAGTGTGTTTTTTTTTTGTTTGTTTTTTTTGTTTTTTTTTTTTTTTTAAAATCCCGTTGTTTTGCCTTTTGACAAGGAGTCACCTGAGGATGCACGGGGAGCTCCAGGGCTTGCAGCGCATGGGGTGCGAGTGGAGAGGCTCTNTTTTTTTTTTTTTTTTTAAATCCCGTTGTTTTGCCTTTTGACAAGGAGTCACCTGAGGATGCACGGGGAGCTCCAGGGCTTGCAGCGCATGGGGTGCGAGTGGAGAGGCTCTTTCCATGCCTTGTTGGGGACAACCTTGTCCTCGTGCACAGCTGGGGCCCTCATCCCACGTGGCCAGCGCTGCGCTTGGGGTTGCCGCTTTTGGTGTTTCCTTGGCTTTGGCTTCTCAGATGCCTTGGCTGGTTCTGAAGAAAGGCAGGGGATGGTGCTCGGTGCGGAGGGTCAAGCCAACAAGTTGCCCTGGATGAGGATTCGTGGCCCGTTGCCACCCTGTTACAGAGCAGATGGGGCTCACGGGCAAACTGCCGTCTCTTGGGAGGGTCTGAGGAATAGGGAACCCTCACCCTGTCTCCACCGATGATGCAGAAAGGGCTCTGGAGGCTGTGGAAAGGCTCCGAGGAAAGCAGAGTCTAAATCGAGTAGTTTCCCCAAAGAGGCGCTCGCTGAGCTTGGTGTCTAGTGTTTGGACATACTGATGTGTTGGGGTCTCGGCCGTGGGCAGGACCAGCACGTGCTGGGTGTTGGATACTGGACAAACAGAGTAAAAGTGGTCAGCCAGCAAGCGTGGGCTCTGATGGCACCGATCGCTCCTCTCCGGAGCAGGGAGGGAAGCGGATTATTTGGGCAGAGAGCAGTGGTCAGATGGGCCACGGTTTTCCTAACTGTCTTTTGCCCGCAGTGAATTTTATTCAGCCTCATCTCAGCTACCGGGGCATCTTCTCTTCGACCAGAGCAGCTGAAGGTTGAGAAACGTGGTGCAAAACCCAGAGCAGCCGCGATCGAGCAGCATCGATCGGCTTTTGAGTTCCTGCCGCTTTGCAGCGGGCAGGGGCGTTCACAGCTCCCCCCTGCGCCGCCCGGCAGCCGGAGCATCGCTGGGCGCTGGGCTAAAAGCCCCGGAGCCGCGAGCGGATCGATGGCACCCAGCGAGCGCATCCTGAAAGAGTTAAAGGCCCCTGTGAGCCCGTGGAAGTGAAATTAGTCACGGCCTTCAGGAAAAGTGCGAGGCAGGTTATAAAAATGACTAATGAGCACAAATCAATAACGAAGTCAGTGTTGTCTGGGAACGCCGGGCGAAGGGAAACGCGCACCGGCGCGGGCGGTGCGTGCGTGGTGATCCGCGAGGACGACGTGCCCCGAAACGCCTGCGAGCTCCCGGTGCTCGCGGGGTCCGGCTGTGCTCGGAGCGCTCCAGCAGCTCCTCCAAACGTCGGCTCCCTTTCCGAGCTGGGATTGATACGGACGGTTACTAACAGCAGCCCGCGCGCCCGTGGGTTTGCGTTGTGCGAGGACGGGGCTCACACCGCCCGCTCGGCTAGCACCAGCCACCTAGGAGGCAGCCCTGGGAATAATAGGGAATATTGATTCCAAATCGAGGCCCGAGGGGGAGCCGAGCGTTTGATTAACATTCAGGACACAGGGTAACGTTTCCACAGCTCTGAAGTATCTTTGGAGGCCAAGTTTCCTTCTCCGAAATGACTGTGGCGTTTCGGAAAAGGAAGCAGGCTTCTAATTAGATGGCTTTGAAGCCTTTACTGTAGCTCATTAGGAATATATTAATCAGGCCATATTGAAAGGATTGCACTGCAAAATGGATATTATTATTATTATTGTTTATTGTTCCGATCTGAATGAGTTTAATCCATTCCTTGCCTGGACCGTGTTCAGATAGTGACTTACATCCAATTGCTGATTCTCTGAGCTTCCCCTCTCTCTGTTTCTAGCGATTTCAGTTCTTTTCACCCAGTTATAGGTTACAAAAAAAACATTCTTTACAGCTTTCTACTTGTGGGAAATTGCCACATCCCCGCAGTGAGTTTATAAGCAGCTTTATATAATGCAGATCGCGCAGGCTGGGTTTGGCGAGGCAGTGCCGGGAGGAATTTTGTGCCCAGCAGAATTGTTTCTTTTGTTCGGCCCGTTGTACGTTGTGCTCTTAGCCAAAGTCCAAGCGCAGGAGAGGCAGGGGTCCAAAATTTCCCATTTCTCTGTAAGCCTGTGTGTGCCCAGAGCGCATCGCGCAGCCAGATGGAAGTTGTGCAGCCCTTTTCCTGCAGCCTTTGCCGCCTCGCTGCCGAGCTTCCAAACATCCCCAGGGGTGCGAAGAAGAACAAACACAAATTAAGTGTGAAGCCAGTGGCCTTCACCTGGTTCTGCATGAAAAGCCACCAAATTTCACACAGTTTCCAATGCAGCTATAAACCTATCTGGACCGTTTCACAGATTTTCTGTAAAATGATCAGACTGTGGCAACAGCGACTTTAAAATGCATAAGGAGGGTGAGGAAAAGAGGCCCAGGGAGCTAACAGCAGGAGATGGGATGACCAGGTTGGGGGTGGTGTGAGGACTGGGATGCCCTGGTGGGGCTGGTGGTTTGGGCGTGTGGTCCTGCAGCAGGGGAGCAGCAGCATAGGGAGGTGTTGCGTGTTTGCACGGCGCTTCAGGGCTGGTGGCTTCCCCAGCACATTAGCACATTTCTATAATTAATCTAAACTTCCTTAAGTGGTTCTGCAAATGTCACGGGTTCCCGTCGACCCCTGGGCACCTGGTGGAGTTGTCCCGCTCTCTCGTTTCGGCTGAGGTTTCATTCGGAGACGGTGCCCGGTGCCGGGAGCTCTGCGGAGTGGCCCTGCTGGCGGCAGCGTGTCCCTCGGATCGCACCTTCACAGCCCGGCCCCTGCCGCGGCCGCCGTGCCAGCGCCCGAAGTGCGGGTGTGAAAACGCAGATATTGATCCATCGTTCTTTGCCGCTTGCACTTGGCCGGATGAAGCCGGCAGGTCACGGGAGCACCAGAGTACCCGTTCGTGTCATGTCTTAGGGGGATGCAGGAACTTTTTTCACTGCTTCTGATGTTTACTTAGCCGCTTTGCCATCTTGGCACGTCTGCAGGATTCGGGTGCCACCTTCAGAAGCCTCTTCTGAGCTGATTCAGCTCCTTTCTGCCACACGAAGTAACCGTAAAGACCCAGCGAGAATTTGGCGTTCGGAGAGCAAGTGCAAGGGGTTAATGGAGGATGAGGGTGATTGATACATGGGAAGGGCTCATCAGGGAAAATCACATTCCTTGAAGGAAATCGATAACCTGGGGTGCTTATATTGCTAATTTGCAAGGGGGTTTCTTTATCATGCCTGCAGATGTGTGTTCGCACAGACAGAACCTGCCTCGCAGCTGTAGATGGAGATCTTAGCTGCGGGCACAGGCACACGTGTATTACTGATATTTTCCAGTTAAAAATAGTGGAGCTAATGTGAGCAGGGATTTAAACCATTCCTAAAGACGTGAGGGAACTGGACTCCTGGCCTGTACCCCAAACGCCGTCCCCTGTGCACCAGGCAGCCCCAAATGGCTAAGAGGTCACAGGGCACAAGCTAGTGCTGGGAAAGCAGCCTTATGTATTGGCTTTATTGAGAACAGCCCTCCGAGTAGAACAGCTTCTGGGGAGCGAGAATAGGACACTGTGCTTCAAAGGAGCTGCTCTTCAAACAAACAAACAAGCAAACAAAGCCTCCAAACCCAACAGTTTGTGCTTGGAAGGAATGAAACAATTCTTTGGCTTTAAGGTTTGCCAGCCTGGCTTTGCTGTCATCGTTAACAGAGCTTGCTTTCTGAAGTGAAAAGCATGCATAGGAGGCCTGGCTGGTGTGCATAAGGATAACAGCTTTAATGGGCTGTCCTGTTTTAGAGAGTATGGGATGGTGGTGGAGAACGAGCGGTGAACTAGGGTTGAATAGGGGGTCCTGTTTTGGTTAGAGAATGGGGCAGTGGGGCAGAACCAGGGCTGGACTTCAGGACTGGATGCTCCAGCTGAGCATTTTGTTCTGCGTCTTCTGCTGGTTCTCGGTGGCATCCATTTTACTGGACCAGAAGATACTGCAAAGTTGCCCTGAAAAAAAAAACAAAAAAAAAACCAGTTTGTTTTTCAGGCTCTTCAGTTTGTTGCAAGGGTGGAAAACAGAGATGGATCCATTAGTCTGAATGGCACGGGCCTTGGAATTGTGCTCAGTGCAATTCCACCCGTTCCCACATGCACCTGGAAGCAACAGGCATGAGGCATGTCCCTTTGCGTGTTAAGGCATGTCCGTGCTACAGGTGCAGGCCGACGCATGACGAGCCATGCTCTTGCCACGAGGCAGCCCCGCTGCTGTGATAGTGCAGCGCGTTGCTCCCGCTTGGGCCCGCGCCAGCGCGGATTGCTCGGCCCCACGTCCCGTTGCAGGCCGTGGCACGGGGCCAGGCTCCACGCTCATGAGATGGCTTCAAATAAAAGTTAATCATTCGCCAGCTGAAGGCTGCTGGGGGTGTATCTGGATTCCTCGCTGCTCTAGACGCTCTGTCGTGTACTAGATTGTCATGCTCCGTCTGAAGGCCGCTGTGCAAAATGTTTTGCAACAGAAACCCCAAACCACATGAAAGTCGTCAAGTTTCATATTTCACTATAACCCCAAATTCAGGTTTGCCTAGAGTTTCAGTAGTTTTATGAACCTTTCCCATGAACCTCCAGCAAAGCCTGCAGCTTAACCTGTTTTGGGTGAAAAACCAGGTGCAGCTCAGCTGCTTTTGAACAAGTTTTGAGGTTTGTGCAAAGCCAAAAAACTCAGGCCTGAAATTCGAAGTGTTTGGAGGCGGGGGGAAAAGTGAGAAAACCTCCAAAGGCATCAAAGGCAGCGAGAGGCTTCGCGTGGAGCCCTGCGCACGCTTTGAGAAAGCCGTGTTTTGCACACGTGGGCCCACGCCGCAGTTGCGTGTGTGGCTGCAGACGCTGATTTGGGCCGGCGTGATGGTCCCTGCGCGGAGCAGACGTGGCCCAGCGCCCTGGCCACGGGCTCTGCTGCGAACCCGTTTTCCAGTGGTGCCTTGGAAAGCGTTGCAGAGAGCAATGCCGGCTCAGGCTGGGGTCGGCGTGGCGGCTCCGGTTTAGCGCCCACGCGTCCGTGTGCCGTGGGTGCTTTGGGGCGTTTGCAGGCCTCGCTTTGAGCAGTTTCTTTGGGGCAAAACACAGGCTCAAATCGGTGGCCGGCAAGCCGAACCCGGCGCCGCCTCCCTCGCTCCGCCCGCACGCGCCTTTTCGGCAGCGCCGTCTTCCCTTTCTCCAGCAATTTCCTGAAATAACGTTAGGGAAATGTGAAAATCTTGAACTTTTGAACCTCCCAGGAGGACGGCGCGCGGGGGGGGGGGTGGAGGCGGCCGCCGGAGGGGAGGCCCCCGCGCGCCGGCCCCGTTTATTTTGGCTGCGGGGAGGAAGAGGAGGAGATGGAGGAGGAGGCGGATGAGAAGGGCCCCCCTGGATCCCCGAAGTCGCCCCCTCGACGCTGCCCCTTATTAGTGTCTCTCCCCTCAGTGGGGCGAGGAGGCGAAAGGAAGTTTCCTTTGGGTTTTGGTGGCCGGGCCAGGGGAGGGGGTGCCCCGCCGGGGCTGATGGATGGGCCCGGCGCGTTTCGGGAAGGCGGCTGCGGCCGCCGGGGAAGAGCCGAAGGGAAGAGGGGCGAGGGGGGGACGGAGGCGGCGCGCCTGGAAAGTCCTTTTCCCTCCGATGAACTTCAGCGCCGTATAAATCACTGCCAGGCCGCAGCTGCGGAACATGTGACCCTGGCAAATTAATGTCCCTTCGGAAAGCCGGGGCCGGCGCCGCCGCGCGCCCCTCCGCACCTCTTAAAGGCGCAGCCGGGGTGGCCGCCATGGAGCCGCCGCCATGGCGGGGCCTCCAGGGGAGCGGAGGGGCGGCCGGAGCCCTCGTCATTCCCACCCCGGCGCCTGCTGCTCCTCTTGGGATCGGTCACCCAAATCCCAGCCGGCTCCCGGGCCGCCTTGTCCCCTCCTCGTTCCTGCCAGCGGCCGCGGGAGAGGAGGGCGATGCGGCCATATCTGTGCCCAGCTGGGGGTCCCTCGGAGGCGGCCGGGCCAGGGTGAGGGGAGCCGGCTATGGGCAAACAGCGAAAAATGACTAAACGCTTCCCCAGTATAACCAGCCCTGGTACAATCGCCCTGTTTTCAAGCTATTGCCTTGATTGCCGTGGGGGCACGGCGGGGTGGGGGCGGCGAAGGCCCTGGCGGCGGGATTTTCCCCATGGAAAAGCAAGAAAATGGTTTTCCTGCGGTTGGGATGTAAAATACCTCGGGTGCGGGGGGCCCCTCAAAGAGGCTGCGGAGCTGCTTTCCCGGGGCTCCCCGGCACCACGCGGGATTCGTCGCCTGCTCAGGGCTGTTTGTGCTCAGGCCGCTCTCAGGGTTGTGGGGCAGGAAAAAGGGAAAAGGAAAAAAAAAAGGAAAAAAAGAGATCAAGCCCACGTGGTGATTTACACGGCCGGGGGGAGATAAGTGGGGATTGAAAGAGGGAATATATAATTGAGGCGAACGTGTAATCCGAGCGCGGGCCCAATCGGAGATGGTACTCGGAGGCGTTAGGAGAAGCCGGGGTTTGTTAAGGGACCGTCTCATCCGCTGGGACAGGCGCGGCCGCCCCGGGCGGCGGCGCTCGAGGGGCCGCGCGGGCGCCGCCGCCGTCCTGTGCCTGCCTGGGCAGACTGGCGGCGCTGAGGCCTGGGAGCCAAGGCAAAGGCTGAGGAAAAGGGGGTGGAGAAAAACCCCTAAAAACCAAAGCACGTGTTTTTTAGGAAGCTGCACACTATAATTTTCCTCTCCGCAGTCCGTGGCAGAAGTCGGGAGCTGGCAGAGCTCCGCCGATGGCCGCCCGAGCGAGCGCCGCCCTCCTGCGCTCGGCTCTGCCGCCCGTGCCTGTGCCCTCGCGTGGCGGCCTCCGCCAGCCTCCCCGCCGCGCTCGCTGCCGTTTGCGCCGTGCCGCTGCGCACCCGTCCCGGGAAGGCTGGGAGGGACGCTCGCCGCGCGCAGCGTGTCTGCGCGCTCTGCCTTGCCGCGTTGGGGCAGAATAGCAGCATTTAGAGGGCAGCGGTGACTTCAAACACACGTCTAGCGCTGCGTCTGTGTGGGGCTTTTCCACAGCTCCCGCTTTCTTGTGGGAATGAAGCACTGACACAAGCAGGACGGAGCGCTGCCTCTCCGTGCCGTCTGCGGACGAGCCCTGCTCTGGCTCTGCTGTCCAGCTCGTTGCTCACACCGGCGCTCGTTACGGCTTCCTTGCTGTTCCCCATAGAAGCAGCGCTTCGCCGCTCTCCGTCCCACCCCGCCTTCCTCGTCTGACTAGATCCAAGCCGCAATGCCCAGGCATGTCTGGGCGCCGCTGCGGAACGTGTCCTGGCAGCCACGCTTGCTCCCAGGGCCGCGGCTCCCACAAACTCCGTGCTTTTACAAGATATGAAGTTGCTGGAGGTGGCCAAAGTCTGCTGCAGATGCATCTAAACCAGCTCTGGATGAGGTCCTGGTGGCTGTGCAGTGGGTGCAGCACGCGCTGGGCACAACGTTAGTGCTTGCCCTGCTGCGCGGGTCACTTTGGTCTGTACTGAGCTGTGTGCTGGGCTGATCTTGGTACTTAATGTGGCTCTTGGAGTGCTGGTGTCTTCCTGGCACTCCTGCTGGAGAGGAACCCTACTTATAACCTGGAAAACATGCAGCATGAGGATTAAATTCTGATGATGAACTTATTTCTCCTTCCATTTTTTGCAGCCCTGGTTTCGTTCAAGAACCAGCCAGTAGGTTGGTGTCATTGAGCCCCTGTGTAAACGAGAGCAGACAGGACCTGCTGAGTGACGCTGTCTCCTGTAGCAGTGCTACCGGAGACAACGGCAGTCGTCCTAGAGAAGGGACCTCTCTAAATACCGTCATAAAGAGAACATGAGAAAATGAAAAGGCTAATGACAGCTCTCAGCTCTGCAGCAACTGGCTTTCTGCTCCAGCTGCTCCACGCTGATTAGCTGGGGGTAGATCAGCTGGAAGGGATGGATGAGATAAACCGTAATTGCTGCTGTCCAGGCCCCACCGTGCACGGGTTGGGAGCTCTCTGGGTACGGCAGCAGTCTGGCTGGATGCAAGTTGCAGAGGCCGAACGAGGATGCCAGCAGCTATTAGTGGGCGCAGTGTTGTGCACTAATCCTCTCCCAGGTTTCTGGGACAACTAGCTTTGGTTTAGCTATTTTTTGATAGCTGCTTGGCAGGGCATTTGGCTGATTTCCTCTTGCTGTATCATTTCATAGATCAGTTGAGCTGATACTATCTTCTGTACCACGTAACTCACCAAGCACCTAATTCTCTGAACGACGCTGTGTGAAATGTCCATCAAAGCCTACTAGATAGTTCTGCTGTTTTTATCCCTATTCATTCTCTTTTAGTTTTGTCCCGGTGCTATTACCTGGGCATCTTCATCCATCATGAGCTTTTCTTGGGCTCAAGGAAGATGCTTGCAGTGTCCTCTGGGTTAATCTGGAGCTGCTTTGCTACTCCAGCATGGAGAGGTTCTGTCCGTACATGAAGCTAACATTTTTCTAAGGGTCCTTCCCCTTTCCAGTCCCAGGCCTTGCTGGTTATCTGCAGGCTGACAAAATGTGTGGAATGCAGAGACCCGCTGGACATTGACCTGACTGTACCGAACTCAATTAGCTGAGGCTATCTGATTGGACTTGGTGCAGCCTAATTAGCTCTGGACTCGAACCAGAAACTCAAGCCCAAAGGCCACTTCCAAGCAGCACATCTTTTGCTGCAGCCTGCCCGGGAATGGCATTCCCAAGCCTTTTCCCTGCCTTCAGATGTGAGAACAACCTGGTGACCTGCCTGTCCATCTTGCCAGCCTCAGGGCGAGTGGTTTTGGAGGGGAACATCGGGGTCGGATTGAGCTTTCCCTCTGCCCAGCTCGTGTCACCGAACCCTGGGAGGGTCACGTAAGACAGAAGGCAGCTCCGTTCTCTTTAAAAACAGCGCGCACTGTCTGGCTTCCAGAGGGAACTTGCTTTTATTGAAGGCGAACTGGATCTGGCAGCTGCCTTCCCTATCTTGTCAGGCGCCTTCCTGCGGCACGTAGGCACCCGGTTCTCAGGCTCCTTCCCCTGGACCTCCAGCTGTGGTGCAAAGTGGGTGGTTTGTCCCGGAGGCAATCGACTTGCTCCGGAGCGTGCTCCACCTGGCAGGAGAGGAACAGGAGCTTGGGTTGGTGGTGGTGTGCCTGAGATGGGAAGGGGCAGCACTTCTGAGACTCCTTTGCCCATCTTGCGTTTCTGGCCTCATGTGCTCTTTAGTGTTTTAAGCATAAAAGCGCTGGTGGGAATGGGCCTATGGAGTTCGGTTGCTCAGCTTCCTACTCGGCTTGGAATGGGAGGTGGCCATTTCTTCAAGGAGGCCAGGAGAATGGGATTCCCATGGGAGAAAGCTTCAGCGCCGTGTGCCCTCGTACAGTTCCCGGTAATGAAGCTGTTTGGAGTGGCAGCTCTTCCCAATCAGAAGCTCATGAGACGCCATCTGAACAGAGGACCTCTTGTAGCCAAGCCGGGCCTGCCAGGTCTTCAGCATGAAGAACCATGCGGTTCTTGGCCTTGTAGTGAGCTGCTGTGGTCCTGCATTTCACAGAATCCCAGAATGTTTGAGGGAAGGGACCTCTAGAGATCATCTAGTCGAACCCCCTGCTCCAGCAGGGACACCTGGAGCACGGGGCACAGGGTGGCATCCAGGCGGGTTTGGAAGATCTCCGGAGAAGGAGCCTCTACAACCTCTCTGGGCAGCCTGTGCCAGGGCTCTGTCACCCCCACAGCAAAGAAGCTCTTCCTCAAATGGAGATGAAACCTCCTACGTTTTAATTTATACCCATTACCCCCTGTCCTGTCACTAAGCAGGACTACAGAAAAGCAATTACAACTGTGTGTGTGTACGTATGTATGTATACGTAAACATATATATGTACGTGCACACATGCTAGCAAGGTCCAGACCCAACCTTGGAGGCAGGAGAAACTTCTCTCGTTGCTCAGGGAGCCCATGGTTTGCACGAGGCAGAGGATGGGGTGGAGGAAGACGGGCTCTCTGTGGGCTGGGTGGTGTTTCCTCTTGCTGGTCATGGCGTGGCCGGTGCAGAACAGCTTCAGGGTGTTTCGATGCCAGCTCTGTGCTGGCGGTAGGCGCGAGCGCCAGCCACGTTGGATCGATTAAAGCCCATTATGCCAAGCGAATGACTGTAATTATCTCAAATCTGGATTAATGCGTGCACACAGCACCGGGATATAATCCGTCTGGCCGGTGCTTGGAGGCTGTTGTTCCCGCAGAGGAGATTCAGAAGGGAGCCCACGCAACACAGCAGAATCCGCCCCGCGTCGCTGCCCCGTCCCCGTGCCAGCCTGCGTGCGCTCTGCAGGCTCCCTTGCCGGCGGTGGGTTCGCGGTGCCGACGGCACTAACCAGCCAACCAGCAGGCTGCGAGCGGCCGTTCTGCTCTCGGCGAAAGCAGAAGTCCTGAGTTCCCCGCTCATGGGGAACTCTCCTTGGCCGAGTTTGTCGCATCGAGCGGGTCCCCGGCCCGTGCTGGTGTTTAGCAACCTGGCAGTTCCAGGGGCCGGGATGTGCTGCCAGGCACACTCAACGTGGGGCCTTTATAGCAACTCCAGCTTCCAATCTTGAGCATGGGCAGGGAGAGAAGAGCAGCGCGGACGTGTGGAGGTGCCTTCCCTGGAGCAGAGCCTCCAGTCCATCTCCACAACGAGTGAAAATAGCTTAGGTTGCTGTGGCATTTTGTCTCCCACCTCCTGCAGCTCCAAGATGCATCAGCCGAGGGTTTGGTTTAGCTTTTGATTTAGTTTTAGCTAAAACACTGAATTGGTGCGTTTGAGCCCTCAGAGCTTGGAGCCGGTGGCAGGGAGAGCTCACCGGCTGCTCCCGGTCTTGAGGATTCGGCTCGTGCCAGATCCCTCCGAGGGAGAATGCGGAGAGCTTCTGGTTCTGCCTCTCCCCAGCTGCCGGCAGGGCAGGACGGCTGCTCTCGCAAAGGGTTAACGGTGCGCGGGAGCTGCTGGGAGCTCAGGTTACCCCTCCGGAGCTCGGAGCCCGCTAGCACCAGCCACCTCTGCGCTGGCCGCCGCTGTAACCGATCTGTTTGCAGGGAGGCAGCCTGAGTGCTGAGCTGAGGGCTGGGCAGAAGATGTGGGGCCAGGTTTGCTCTCCATCTGTTGCATCAGGCCAGCTGTGCAAACCCTTCTTCAGTGGGACCCCGTGTCCTATTTTGCACGAAAACTTTGCAGAGAGCCCCAGCAGCAGCGTCCAGCGCTTGTCGAAAGCCCTGGGTGCTCTGGAGAAGGTGGAGGGCAGAATATTTCTCAGTGGGTCTCCAGTTCTTACATTAGCTGCTGCCAACCACATAAAGTTAGATCGCTTCTCTCTTCCCTGTTACTATTTAACATTTATTGTTTAATCTCAGGAGCAGGGACGCAGGCTGAAGTCACTCTGTGGCACGTAGGCACCTACGTGGCCACCGAGGAGCAGACCCTGGCCCAGAGCTTTTGCTCCAAGCCGGTCGGAGACCACATGGATTATCAGGCCCGTTTTGGAGGTGGAGGTACCCAGAGCTCGCAGCCCCCGTTCCTTGTGCTCCCGTCTTGCTGCTGCTTTTCCTGCCTTCTCTTGCACGGGCTTCGCAGCAGCTGGAAGCGAGCGGGATCTCCCGGCGCGAGGGGCTGGGTGTAGCCCTCACATCCCGCCGCGCTTCCCGGCTCGCTCGCGGGCGCCGCACGTGCCACGTGTGCGGCTCCTTACCGGGAGGCCCTGGGGGAGGTTCCCTGTGAAACTAAACTTCTCCTTTCTGCTCTCGGAGCCAGCCTAATGCTTTCAAGCTCCTCCTGCGTCTCGCTGGATCCTGCTTGGGTTTTCATAGCTCACAGTGTAGCACCCCCTCAAGGGCAATTAGATCACTTCCAATTTGCCCGTAAGCCCATAAAACTGCAATTGGATGTAATTAAAAGGCCATAATGAGCTTCAGCAACCTGCGGGACCACGGTGCTCTCGCTCTCACTGTCCTTTCAGGGAATGGGATAAAGTCACGGCGGATGCAAAGGTCGGCAGCGTTTGCCGGGGAGGATGAGGCGCTGATCTTCCTCCCGCAGGCGGCCGAGCAGAGCTCAGCATTTCCCTTGCTGGGAGCGAGGCTGGGCTGGACACAGAGCCGGCACCTTGGCATGAGGGACAGGACGCTCAGAGGCAAATGGAGGGGGAGAGGGGCCAGCAAGACCACGGTTTGGGCCACTTGGGACGGCAGTAGCATCAACGCGGGAGAGCCGCGACACTCCATCCTCCGGCAGAGCCCTCCCGGCTGCGGCTGGCAGCCCCCGGCCCTGGTAGCCAGCCCGACACTGTACCTATTATTGCCCGTTCCTGCCGCGGGTTCCCAGCCAGTAAATTAGGGGCACTCGCTGAGCCGCTGACAGCAGAACAGAGCACATTGTGCGCGCGGGGACAGCGCTGGCCCTTGAGGGATGAAATAGGAGCCTGCAATTTCTCAGGGCTGTTGTGACATCTTTGCACAAGCGTGTGATTGAGTCACATCTGCTTTATCAGCAGAATCCTTGTTTGCCTCGCTGCACCCCTCCTTCCTCCCCCTCCGCCCACTCCCGGCCTCCGGAGTCGCCCGCGAGCCGCCCGCTCCCTCCCTGCGCCGGGCGCTGCTGCCCGCGCGCCGGGGCCGCGCAGGAAGCCGGCGCGGGGGCCGGAGGAAGCGGCGTCCGCGAGCGTTTCCTCCGGTGCCCCGGCGGCGAGAGCTGCTTCTGGAATATTCCCGCTTTGAGGCCTCGGAGACGGGAATAGCCCCCGGCGGCTTCCTGCTGAAACAGGGGCTCTTTTGGAGGGCTCCCGGCATGCGAGCGGAGCGAGCGGCCCCCGCGCGCTTGGAGGGCTCTCGGCCGCTCTTCCTGCGCAGCTGCAGCCCGGCCGCCCCTGCGGGCGCTCCTGCTCTTGCTGGGGAGGTCTCGGCCTCCCCTGGAGGGAGGCCCGAGTCTCGTGGCTCTTTGGAGGCCCTAATAAATAGGTGACGGGGCAGGGATGGAGGTAGCGTCTCCCAGGGGAGCCGCCTGGGCGCTTTGGGCAGAAAATGTGAGTATTAGGAAGGCCTTAGTCACCCACGAAAGTTGCATCAGAGGTTGTGTGACGCAGAGAAGAGGGCCCGGAGCGGAACCCGCTCGCGTGAGCCCCAGCCCGGGGCTGGAACCGCAGGGTCACCCTTCCCCTTGGCGCCAGGGAGGCCTCATTTTATCTGGGCTGCTCCACCCATCCCTAAGTTGTTTCCAGAGGACAGAAAAGAAAAGGGAAGAGCAGGAGAGGGAGGCAGGACCCGTGTCGGAGCTGGATGCACAAGTACCCAGACTGGGTAGCAAGAAGGGGTACCCAAACCCGTGCCGTTTCCGTGTCCCGGCGGTGCGATGCTTTGGCACTTCTTCCCCTCTGCCTTTTCTTGAGAAAAGCAGAGATTCCGGTGAACTTTGGGTTGGCTGGGGGAGAGGAGAGGTTAGCGGGCGGCCCGACGCGGAGCAGCTCCTCGTGGGCGCTGTAATTTCACGCCGTGGCCGGCGGCTCCACGACCCCGTAAGGTGAAACGCTGGCGGGAGGCGGCATCTAACATTTATGAAGAGGGGCAGGAGGCCGGGGGAGCAGCTCGGCGCTTTGAGGTTGTGGCTTGGTCAAAGCGAAACCCCGCGGGCAGGAGGAAGCCGCCCCCGTTTCTCAGCGCCCCTCGGGAACCGCAGCGGCTTCGTCCAACGGTTCTCGGGGGAAAGTGCCGAGTGCGGTCGGTGAGACGCGCCGAAATCACCAAGCAGGCTCCCGAAATAAATGGCAGGTTTTGATTTTTGAACGCCCACGGAAGGAAACATTTACGTTTGCTCTCCCAGGTTAAGGCTTAAGCAGTGTCTGGAAGGGACGTTTTCAGGTTTTTCTTTGCACTCAAGTCTAGAAATGAAAAAAGTAAGGTTCAAATAACCTTTGAAAATGCAAGACTGCAGTAACCTTTAAGGAAATACTCGGGCTAACACACTTGGTAGCAGTACTTCTGTGCACCCTCCTGCGGCTTCTTCTGTGCCCTCCATGGCTGCAAAGGGGAGGAAGCTTCTCTTGCTCCATCCTCATCCTCCGCGTGGCTGAGTAAACCTAGAAGAGTTTTATTAGACTTAAAAGAGCAGCATATTTTATGTTTTTCGTTTCATTCTTTGGTTTCTCTCTCGTGCAAGGTTTGAGTGAAGATCATAGATTTTCAAAGCGGGTGGATTGGAGCTGGCAGTGAGTCCATCACGTCGGCCTCTCCTTGCAGGAGGGGACTGTTCACTCCGAAAAACCTATGGAAGCAGCAGGGATGAGAGAGCGCAGGGCTGCTTCCCTTCCCGGCTGCGCTGGTACAAATTAAGAGCAACCTTACTCAAGATTGCAGGCCAAGGGCTATTTGAAATAATAACGCTGTAAACACATTCTCTTTCCACCCGCATCTTTAATTGGGGACAAAAGTGATGACCTGACCTCTTGTGGTCAATATATTCCCAGAGCAAATTTCACAGGAAAATTGTGGTCGCGCTCCCTTGTCCTGGCCGAGGGGAGAGGACAGCAGGCAAAAACCTCAGTCGCTGGAGGTTCTTTGAGTGGAGAACAGGAAATCTAGGAAATCTTGGGGGAATGACTGAGAATGGACAATGATTTTCGCTGGCAAGCAGAGAAGCTCGCCCCCCAAAAGGCCCCCAAAAGAAGGAAGGGGGCCCTCAAAATGTGTGGCATTTCCGTGCAGCTTCCCATGGCTTGCACGGCTGAGTTCTGAACCTGCTCAGCACCGCAGCGATACTTCCGAGCAGAGATTTGTGCTCCGTGCTGCCGTGCCGGCCGCCTCCGCGCGCGGCCCCGGCTGCTGCGAGGCCCCGCAAGCCGGGGACCGCGGCAAGGAAGGGAGTGGCAACCCAAATTTAGAATTTCCTGCTGTTTAATACCCAGAATTGATCTGCTTGCTGATTAAGGAGGAAGAGGTGCTGAGAAGAAAAAAAAAAAAGAAAAAAAAATGTGAAAGAGGAAGCGCCGAGGTGCGGGCAGCCTTCCAGATCCGTGTTTGCTTCTCGCCGGGAGCTGCCATTGCGTGCGGGCCGCGCTCGCCCACGCCGCCGCGCGCCCGATCGCGCTCCTCGCCCGGGGCCTGGAGCCTTCCCGGGCTGCAGGAAGAATCCGTTGTGACTCCAGAAAGGGTCTTTTAACTTCCTCCCTGTCGCAAGCGGAGCGCTGAGCCGCGGAGCTTCCGCGTAAGTGCTCCGAGTGCATTGGGAAATGTTTACCAACGGAGCTGGGTCGCTGTAGTTTTATTGGAAAAGCCTCTTAAGCATAAATGAAGATTATACTGGCAAAAGCTTATGCTGGTACAGTTTATTCTAGTACAAATGAGCTCTTCTGGGAGAAAGCAGCTCTGGGCCATTGCAGTTGTTTCTGCTCTGGGGCATTTTGCTTGTGCAGAAAAGTTAAAATCACACAGTCCTTCTTGATATTGTGATACCAGCAAAAGCTTTTTCTAGGTGTCAGGCTACAAATGCTTCAGACATAGCTGGGAAAAGCAGCCGCTCTTGAAGATCCCAGTGCACAGGATAGTGGGATGCAATAGGACACCGTTGCAAGGCGGTGGCACGTTGGGACGTGGTGGCTTCCAGCACATGGAGCTGCGGCTCCGATCCGGCCCGGAGAAGTTTGTCAGTCCAAAGAAGGTGTTTGTGCTCTTCCCCTTGAGGCTGCACAGGGACGTTTTGTGCTTGTTTGCACTGGTCCGAGTATCTAGTGCAGCTGGTTGAAAATGGGGGCAAATGTTCTATGGAGATGTTTTCTTGTTTTGCTGCAAATTAATAATAGTGTTAGAGCGCTGTCTGTCACGAAGCCAGAAGGAAGAAATATGGGGAAGGTCGATGCAGCAGTTGTGATGCTAGCCTGGGACGTGCAATTCCCGGGATCTTTTCCCGGCTTTGGCTCCAGTTTCCCGCGTGACCTTGGCGAAGGTCACACAAGCCTGTGCCCGGCTTGGGCTGCTCCCGGCGCTCCCGCTGGCTACGGATGCAGCCGCCTCGGGATTGTTTCTCCTGTTACCTCGGGAGCTGCAGAGCTGTCTTAAGTTTTCCCGTAAAACGGGGATTATGCCACCCGAAAGCAATATTGCAAGGCAGAAATGGTATAAAGGGCACGCAAGAAAAATGAGAAACAGGTTCCTTATCTTGGAGGCCAGCTCCGGCTCTACGCCTGCTGCGATGGTTGAGGCTGAAACACGTTCTGCACCCGGGGGGACGCTGAAAACCCGCGTCTGGCTCCGTGGAGCCTCAGAACTCGGTCGCTTTAGACGGATCGTGTGGCCCTGCCCTAAACATCTTCACTCTTTGGGAAAATTCCCATCCAAATTTTGTGGCTCGCGGCTGCATAGTTTAGAGAGAGGAAAAAAAGCTTCAATGCAAATGGTTTAGCTGCTGAACAGCTCTCGTGTCTGATCTCCCAGCCGCCATGGGGCATCTTATAAGAGATACAGAGGTTGTTGTGTTCAAACAAAGGGTATACAGAGAAAATAGCTGCAATTTAGGGGTGTGTCAAGAAGGGGAAATGCTTTGGGTTTTTTTTTTTTTTTTTTGTATTTAGAAACAGGCAAAGAGTTTATTTTGGTCAAAAGATAGTCACACAAAACCGCTATAAATGGCTAGGTTACATAAGAAAAATGAATAGTCTCACATTGATTCAACTGAAAATGTGTTTGGAAAAATAGCTGCGTGGTCTGCTGCAGGCCAAATGGTATCCATCAGTCTCGGTGTTTATTTGTTTAAATTTGTTTATATTAAGGATATTTTCTTAGTCTTTTTCTTTTCCTTCTTGGAGTTTATTTTTTCCTGGAGTTCCTCTAAGGTTCAAGGCCCGATAGGCAGCCCGTGGCGTGCGAGGAGGGGGGATTTCTCATGTCCAGGTCAGGATCCTTCCCTGGGGATCTTCCTTCCTTAACCCCTCGCGAGCAGGGCGACTCCAGCCGTGCTTTTGTGCCTGGCTTTGGCCTCAGATGGACCGGGAGTCCTGCAAGGAGCAGCTCATTTCCCCCCCGGGCTGCTGCGTTTGGCACTGGGCGATGCTGGAGGTTCAATCTGCTCCATCTCCTGCAGAGGAGGGGAAGGAAGGGCTTTTCTGGAGGAGCAATGGAAGGGGTTTTGGAAGACTGACCACGGTTTCAAGCTGTTGTTCAGACCCCTGGCCCAAGATCACCTCTCCAGCACCTTCCGGCAGGGCAGGCTACCAAATCCCATGTGAGATTGGGGTAATATTTGTTACGCGGAGGGAGCGAAACATCGCAGCGATAGAAATGTATCCTGGGGCAAGTGCAGAAGCACAGCTGCTACCTGCAGCCGGCGGCGCGTCGAGCTCTGAAGAGCTCCTCGGAAAACAAATGTTTCATCCTAAGTTTCCTTGTTTGTTTTCTTTCGGTTAAGTGACATTCTGGGTGAAATCTTACTGGATCTGTCAGCTGTAACCGTTTCCCACCGCTCTCCCTCCTCGTGGCGACGTCTGCGTCGCTGCAGCTGCGGAGTGGAGACTTCCCCGTATTCAGGAGCTGCTCTGAGCCGCCGTTTGAGTCACGACGCTCGTGAAGGAGTTCAGCTCTGGTTCAGGTTTCAGAGCGTTTGGCCGAGGGCTTTGGGCTGCCTGTGGTGCAAACAGAGCGGAGCAGGAGCCCGTTCCCCTGCGCGCGTCTCCCGACATGCCCGTTCAACGCCAGCTCGCTCCTCCCTCCCCTCCTCTTGCTTTTTCCCTTTTTGTTTTTTTGCCTCAAGCGTTTTCTCCAAACCAGCCCTGCGAAACACGCCCGGCTGCTCCGTGGGTGCCGGGAATGTGTCTGCTTGGGAAGCAGGCGGCAAGCGGCCGGGCGCGGAGCGGGCTGGGGTGCCGGGGAGCCGCTGCCCTCGTGTGCTCGGTGACCCCAGCGGTGGCTTTTCCTGGGAGAAGAGCCGGGCCAGCAGCTTGGGCCCTGCTCGCGCTTGCTTGGGTGACACCTTGGAGCAGGCGGGGGCTGCCCGCCAGGAACCTGCCCGCGGCCTGGCCTGGGATGTTCGGGATCTTGCTTTAAAAGGCAAGTCCGTCCATCGCTTCCTCTCCGTGGCTGTGGGCTCAAGTGCCTGCTTCCCCCGCGCGCCTCCGGGCACGGCCACCCGGCGCATCTTGGCGCGCCGCTCCGCTTCCGCGGCCTCCTCCGGAGCTGGGATCGCCAGCCCGCTTCCTCGCGCGTGTCCCGCTGGCCGCTGAGCAGGAGGGCAGCTCGGCACCCGCCCCCAGCTGTGCCCGTGGGTGCTGCCACCCCTCGGGATGGGGATGCCAGGGTACACGGAGCTGCGGGTGTAACACAGGCTCTGGCACCGCTGCATCCCAGGCATCCGGAGTGTCCGGAGCACAGTGTGCCAGCAGAGCACAGTGTGACACACCTCTGCCTCCAGCCAGACCCCGCTCTTCCTCTGACCCCCTGCAGACCCCAAAAGCGAGAGCCAGGAAGCACCGTCCTCACCCCCCAGCAACAAATCCCTCAGCCTCAAGGAATTTCCTAGGGTTCCTGTCATGCCGCGCACGCGTCACTCCTCCCGGGATGACGCGGTGGCCGGCGATTATTTTATATCAACATCCTGCAAGTGCCAGCGCGAGGCCGGCCCTCCAGGGACCTCAGCCCCCTCGCCGGGAGCCGCGTCCGGCCCAGCCGCGGGCTGGGCAATGGGGGCTTCTTTGGTGCTTCCCCATTGGGAAGAGAGCATGGAAGAGGGCACGGACACAGCTGGGGGACACGCATCCCTCCCCTCCACCTCTCCGAGCCCCCGGGATGCTGCAGCAGCCCCAGTTTCCCACTGCCTTGGGCTGCCGAGCGCCTGTGCCAGGCCCCGCGCTGGGGCTGCCCGGTGGGGTGGGAATCCCAGGGCACGGGAGCTGGCAAGGCTTGGGAAGCTCGTAATCCCATTCCCTTTGTGCATCTGTGGCTGCTGTGCCTCCTGCCCCGGGGATCCGCATCCTGGCTCGTGCCGGGCAGGTTTAAGGCATTATCCCCGCGGGGGGCCAGCCTCTTTCTTCGCGTCTCTAATCCTGTTATGTCTACAAGTTTGGGAGCGCGCATCGGAGGCGCGCCGGCTGTTCGGCGCGACGGGAGCCGCGCCGATCCGCAGCGGGATTCCGAGCGCGGCTGCTGCCCTGGGCAGGGAAGCGGGGCAGGGAGCTGCTCGCCCGGCCCCCCAGCACCCTTGCTCCGGGTCTGGAGCCTCCACGCCTGGAAAGCAGGATGCGGAGGCGGGATGCAGTGTAGGTGACTAAAGGAGGTATTCCCAGGATTTTAGCAACCCTTGGGGTCTTCAGCCAAACGCAGGGGCCTACAGAGACCCCCACCGGCAGCCCCCAAGCCCCCGTGGCTGCCTCGGTGCCTTCCCCTCTCGGAGCCGCATTCCCTGGCGTAGAGCCCGGGGGAGCCGAGGCTCGGGGGGTGCTCGGGGCGCGCGCAGGGTCCCCCCGCGCCGGCTGCTCCGCTGCCTTCCGGGCAGCTCCGCTCGCGCCGGCCCACAGGGCCCACGAGCCGCCCGCTTCCTCGCGCAGGATTGTTCTGCGAGCAGCGTGACAGGATGGGGAGGAAACGTGCCAGGAACGGCTCCGTGTTGCCTCTCCAGAGAATCGCCGTCTATTTTTAAACCCCCCCTTCCCGCCGCCCCCTCCTGCCGCTCCCGCGGGACGCGGAGCCGGGCGGACGCAGCCTGTGCGCTGCTGCTGCACGAAGCTCCCCGCGTGCCATTCCAGCTTGTGCATGGCCCGCGTACCCAGCCCGAGCGTCCGCATTAAATCCCGATTTAAATCCCGATTTAATGCACAGTGTAGGGGTGGCATGTGCAGGCTCCAGCAGCAGGGATGAACCCTCGCCCTGCTGGGAGCCGCTTCGGCATTAACCCCTGGAGCGATGTTGCCTCCGCGTGAAAGGGTTTGGAGCCAGGTGGAGCAGATAGAGCAAGGCAGCAACACCTGCGTCTCAGGCTAGAAGGGCTTTTAGCCTCTGAGCCCGTGTGGAGGATGTTGTGGGTTCTCCAGCAGATGTTTTCTAAAGATTGACTTGAAGTTGGAGGGTGTATCAGGAGTTTGTGGGAGAAAGCAAAGATGGGGGGTTGAGGAGCAGCTCTTTGGGAGGGGTTGCGGGACAGAGGTGGATGGGCTGGTCAGGGCTTGGCATGGAGATGTGTCGGAGCCTGCCCTAGCCTGGAGTTTCAAGCCAGGGTGTTTCTTTTCTTTCCTGCAGATTTTTCCAACCAAGTCAATTCCACGTCCCTGAACTCGCCGACGAGCCGGGGCCCCATGGCCACCCCCTCCCTGCATCCGTCCATCGGGCCGGGCATCGGCTCCTCGCTGGGCTCGCCGGGGCAGCTGCACTCGCCCATCAGCACCCTGAGCTCTCCCATCAACGGCATGGGGCCCCCGTTCTCCGTCATCAGCTCCCCCATGGGCCCGCACTCGATGTCCGTCCCCTCCACGCCCAGCCTGGGATTTGGAACCAGCAGCCCGCAGGTAAGGGGGGACACAGGGGCTTGAAGCTACCTGGCCGTGGGAAACGAATCACTTCCCGCTGGATGGGGTGTAAGCCAAGAGGGGCGGGTTCCTGTCCCGGCTGGGCGTCTGCAGCTCCCTTCCTGCCACATCCAGCGCCCGCTCCGCAGGGATCAGCAGCAAGAGGGGCTCGAGCCGCGGGAGCTGCATCCCGCCCCTGGCCGGAGGATCTGCAGCGGGAACAGACCCCACCGGGAACAGTTTGGGGACACACATAGGAGCCAAAGGTTGGGCAGCAGCAAAAACCCAACGGGGAAGCAAACATCCCAGCAGCGACTCCCCGAGCCAACTGAGAACTGGTTTTCCCATGGCCTAAATTGGAGCGGGGCCGCTTGCCGAGCATCCCCTCCGTGCAGGGCTCGCTGCTCCTCGCGGGACGCAGCTCTGCTGTTTGCTGATTGAAGATTATGTAAAAAAAACCCCTCCAACTCTCAAGAGATAAGCTCTTTTTAAAAATAGCAGGATCGGGGAGAGCTGGCTAGCCCCCGCCACCTGTTGCTGGCTGCTCGCACGATATATGTTTAGTAAAAGGGCAGATTAAGGAATTGGCTACCACCTGCCACTCACTGCTGGTTTATTTATTCCCAGGCCTTGCTGGGAGTCAAACACCTGCCGGCACCTTTATTTTTAAATATTGGCCTGATTTATTTCCAGAGATAACAGGTCTTCCTGTTGGGCGGTCGGGGAGGGGCGTGCTGCTGGGCTCGGGCTGCCTTTAGCCCCACCATGGGGCTCGCTGGGTGCCTTTGCTGGCCCTGCTGGACCGTGTCCCCCGGACCGTGTCCCTCGTGTGCTGGGAACCTGCATCCCTGCGTCCGGGCCCGCCTGCTTCCCTGTCCCCAGCGTGGAGCCGGCGCTTGGGATGCGCCCAGCAGACGGGAGGCCACGGGTGGCAAAGGGAGAAGTGGAACTGGCAGCACAAGCAAAATTAGCAGCGAGGGAGGGAGGAGGGCGGCCAGGGAAGCAGCGCAGGGCTGAGCCGCGGGCGCAGGAGGAACGGGGCCGGGAGCTGCAGCCCCGGTTTCGAGTGTGAGGCACTAGGGATGCGCTGGGCAGGGGAACTGAAATAAAACCCATCCGCAGGGCAAAAAAGGGGAAGCGAGAGTGTGGTCAGATGGCGCCGGCGCCGCGGCATCGCCCTATGCTCACGACACGGTGCCGGCGCCTGTCGTTTGCTCACGGGCTCGTCCTTAAGTGCTTTTCCTAGAGGAGACGGGGTGTTTTCAGTCTAATGGCTCGCACCATCTGTCCTCTGTCTGGGTACATTAAGTCCCTGCCCCGGCGGTGGGTGGAAGCACCTACCTGCTGGCAGAGGGAGGAGGAGGAGGAGGAGGATGCGGCGCAGGAATGCGGCCCCCCGTGCCGCGCACCAGCCCGCAACGCGCCCGGCTTAATGAAGCGAGGGGCCCGCGTCGCCGAGCGGAGCTCGCGCTGATGGAAGGTGCTTTGAGTCGGATGGCAGATGCCACTTGCCATCAGGCCATGCCTCGTTAGCTCTGGAAACGCGGCGGAGCAGGAGGACACGGGCAGCCAGAGGTGCGCCCGCTGCGGCGCCTTCCCTCCCACCGGAGCCTCCGGAGCTGGGAGGCCGCAGCATCCTCAACCGCACCGGAGCCCCGGAGGGGCT